>JXOR01000050.1:0-116240 GCA_001014335.1 Coboldia fuscipes
GAAGTTTCCGGCCTCAATTGTGAATAAAAGTTGTTTTTATATTTTGTTCCCCTTGGTTTATTCATTTGGTAAAAGGACATTATTTATATAATAGCATAAAAGTTTTTAATGAGTTTATTTTTATCACACTTCTGTTCAATGCAATGGGAGGCAATAAAACTTTTCACTTTTCTTTCTACCAAATAGAAAACTTATCCGTGAAGTATAACACTCAAATCTATACTCGTCCTATAACTAAGAAGTGAGAAAAAAGAGAAATAAATACAAGTGTAAAAGGTATAGAAGTGTAATCAAAATAGATGGAATTGTGAAAAAGAAAAACAGAGCCAAGAGACAAGATTATAAATATTCAAAGTGTAATTATTATTAAAAAGTTCTATTCGTTCTCAATGACACTGTACAATTTGTAGTGAAGTATTACACGATGAATTCTGGTCAATGGTAAATTTCAATACCATAGTTTTCCATGTTAAAGAAATTCTCGTTTTCCAACTTTTCAAATGAAAATTCACGATTTCATTTCAACTATTCAAATATGTAAAGTATCCATTTACATTGGAATGTATAGTGTGAAAAATCAACTTAAACATTTTTCTTATTTCTTCCCAATCTAGAATTTATGTGTTCTTATGTAATTTCCATTGTGGAAAAGAGAAAAAAAAAAAAACGGAAAATATAAGGAAAGAAATACAAAGTAATAGCGTTCGATAATTTTGTACGAAAAACGTTTAATGTTCCCTAAATAGTTATCAGCATTCCAAATGTTTTATGTATCGAACGAGAATATTTCCCAATGGATATATTAACTGTATAAAACAAGAAACCATAATACATTTCCGTCACGTATTTTCTTATACCTTAACTGTTGTTTCTCTTTTTTTTTTATTTAACTGGTCGGGTTAAAAATGGTACACATTATAAAGGAAACGGACGTACCAAAATGGTGAATAAAAGTTTCTGCATGAACAGATTAAACTCTAAGATGTTAAATAATGTTAATAAATGTTGAATGGTGGCCAAACCGTGATGACTTGAGGGGTGCCACATATAAATTCCTAGATCAGTTATAGTTCATACCATATTGATATTCACCTGTACAATACAGTGAATGATCTATCCAAGTTTTATGTTGAAAATAAAACTTTTAAATTAAAATACATGAATTCAATATTATCATTAAGAAATGATGAATTTTCTTAAGTTAATTTTCTTCCAAAGAAATATTGAATATTTCATTTTTGATTAGAATCTTATCACATTGTTTGATTTGAAATTTATTGAATACATAATGGATGAAACAGTCAACGGGTTGTATATTGTGATCTATAAATAACAAAAATTAATCTGAATTATTCAACAGCGTCAGTGTAACGTTATATCAAAAGCTTAGATTTTGTATGTACAAAGTACAGTGTTAGGATGGGATAAACGAAAAAGGTGACGATAATTGAATTAAAATTCATTCGCAGCTAATTTGTTAGTCATTTTGTGATTCTATATAAGACTGGGGATAGGAAAGTATATAAACCACAGTGTTGTTAAAATTCAAGTGTGAAAATCGCATAATCAGTATTACATGGATCTTCCTAATTTTAGATTTATTTTCTTTTTCCGAGATATTTAATGAACTCATTTACCACCTTCAGATTTTGGGATTGTTTAGATTAGTTTTAATTAAATTGAAACATCAATAAGCTAACTCTGTTACAAGAGTGGTGAAATAAATTGTCTTGTTTTAGAATAACTTGTAGTTAAAAGACTTAGAGTCACTGTAACCGTAAACTAAATTGAATTGTATTGTACATAGATTTTTGCGAAGTTTTCACCATTTGGTATAACAAAAGTTGGGGTTTTCTGGTTATGGAAGTATTATGAAACTTAGTGGATTTTAGGTAGTTATTTTAACAACAGCATCAAGGTGGCTTCTGTCACATAAAATGGTTAATGTGACAACCACTGATATTGATTCAATTTTATTATTTCATTTCCCTTAGAAACTTTTTCATTTTACAATCAAAATATAATATTCGATTCAAATTATTTATAAAAATGATGACGTATCAAATCGATTTAAAGGATTTTTATTAAAACAGTGGAACTGTCTGATGTTGAGTGGGAACACGTTACCATGGATGTGATGTTATACAATGGATACGTAATATGCAGAAGGTTTCATCAATTTCTTTGTGGTTGTGGTATGTGTTATTTTTATATCGTTAGTTATTCTATTTCGTCCGTTTTATTTCCCATTGAATTTGCAACTGGAGCAAGAATAAAGAGGGGACATCACCTCATATCCTTACTCTCTGTTTATTACTGGGTAAACATATTCTCCTCAACATCAGATATCTGTATTGGCAATCAAAATTCATAAGTATTTTATCAATGTTGGGGAAATTGTTGACCTCGCTCTCGTTTTTATCTCCGCATTTAGTCTCGTTTTGGTACTTGATGGAAAAAATTAAATTTTTTCATCAATTCAGTTGCGGATTACATTTCAAACGGAACGGTTCAATTCATCCAGTTCTCTTATTAAATTCTATTGCCTTTATAAACTTCAATAGTGTTACATTTGTTGTGAAAAATCCAGAAAACTGAAAATTATAAGAAATCAAGTGGAATTATGAATAAAATTTATTCGTTAATCATGTGGAATTAATTTATTAATGTGCATTTAAATGTTAAAAACAGAGCATAACATATAAAATAATGAAAATGATTTAATATAAATCTAAATATTTGTGGGTGATTTAATATCGGTTATGTTAAATATTTTAGTAAATAATTTGTGACAACATCGAAATCATAATGATAAGTTTATTCAGTTGGATAATATTTAAACCAAATGGATTGTGTTTTAATTCAACTAAAAGTCAAACAAAATTATTAAAATTATGGATTAATTTATTTTTGCTATGTATATTTGGATTATTTGCGCTTGTGCAATGTTCCGAACCGGTGGTGCCAATACCACAAAAACGAGGTAAGACCCATTTGAATGTGTGTCTCCCTCATACTAACCCCTGAACGAGGAAAAAAAAAATAAAAGAACAGCAAAGGAATAAAACATAACATAACACACATACACATTGAAGGAATAGAGAAGATAAAAACGAAACATTAAAATCTATTTTTATGATTTTTTCTTTTTGGGAAAAAGATGATAATGTTATTTTTTATGCTACTCAACATTTTTTTCTTGTTATTTTCTCATCCTCCTAAGATTTGTTTTCTTTGAATAGAATAGTTGAAATATTTTCACTTGGTAAATAGATTTCCGTTGCCGGATGGCCAAAATGTCAATGGGAAATGGTTTTATATTCTAATTACTTAAGTGCTTCGTTTCCATTAAATTGATGCCAATATAAATCATCTTTAATAAGAACTTAATGCTGAGCATACAATTATTATCATCTGATTATATGAAATCTGGTATTGGTAATTAAATTATTATTCGTATATGAATATCAGTTTATTCAAATGAATTGTATGTGTATGTATTTGTGTATACCTCGATTGTATGTAAAATAATTATGTTATTTCATTTATGGCAATTACAATAGATAAATTAGTATTCATGTGATTTCAATTACTACCATTCATCATATTATGATTACCTTGTATATGATGATTTAAAGGTAATCAGTACAAAGTTTTTAGTCTGCATACAGAGTTCTTCATCACACATAATTTGATGTGTACGAAATGGGAAAATCCTTTAATAAGTGTATCTCATATTTCAATACTAATAGAATCAGTAAATCACTTTGCTGCCTTTTCATAATGATACGATAAATTTAACATTAATTTAGCTTTATGTAGACATCCGGGTTAAATTTTTATTTTTAATATAAAATTCAATGTATTATGTTAAATGTTCTGCAAAACAAACAGCCAAACAGTTGTTCCTCTTGAAATGATTCCTCTATATTTTATGGATGTTTTACTAACAAAAAACACAAATTCTTTGATTATGTGTTGGTAAACTAATTTCGTATTCAAAATAACGCAGAGAGAAAACAGTTAAATTTTAGTTGCATTCCGTAATTGAATCAATTGCGTTTCGTTAGAGCTGATAGCATACTTATGTAAATGAATTCATATTGTTAGATTACGAATGAAAACTCGTAGACATTCTAATATGTGAATCACTCTTGCTGTTTTCGTATTAAATTGAACCAATCTTCTTCTGTTTATTGTGTACTTAAATAAGCTTGCAAGACCTTATGGATTCCCATTATCCACATACGAGATAAGAGATTTATTACATTGACTGCGTCACAATTAGGAATATCAGCAGCTTGAAGTAATCAAGTGATTTAAATATTTAATTGGTACCAAAATAATAAAATTAATAAACCAATTCATATGAATTGGTGGCATACCCATGAGAAAATTATATAAGAATGTGATTTATCTTCTGGATTTACCAAAATTTTATTAATTTCTTGGTTTATTAGCATTATAACATTCTTTTAAATGTTTCTTTGAATTGCATTCATATAATCAAACGGTTTTGTATTATTTCAAATAACTTTGTTCACAGAATTCAAGAATAATTCTTATGGGATTATTACACCATTTCGGTTTTAAGAAAATTCCAAAGGAAATTCTAAATAATCCCTCCCTCCCCTCTTGAAAAAAAATGAATTGAAGATGTGTGGTTTACTAGAGATTTTATATACAATTTGCATTGAAGTATGAAAATAATTTAAATCACACAACTAAATTACTGATTTATGTAAATCGTTGTAATGAATCCGTTGTAATCTAAATATTATTTTGGGCTACAGTACACGATATCAACCGTATCAAATACATTTAATATTCAAAAGCTCATTGCATAACTATAAATGACAGTAAAATGTTGAATTTTCAGAGAGACAAAATGAGAAAAAAAAAAGCCCGAAATCCCTTCACTCGTAATTCAGAAAACGGAAATGAAATGCTGAAATTATCGCCAGCATATCTGATACACTTAATCCTGACTTACCGTTGATGGTAAGGGTAGTTGAATCCAATGTTATCTCTGTTATTTCATAATATTTAACCAACCAGAATAAGAGTTAAGCTGAAATACTGAAAATAGAAGAAACAAGAGAAATGAAGAATCAACGGATTGTATTAAAAGGGGGAATACATTTTTCTTTTTTTATTTTCATTTTCGTGTATCAGTTTAATGTCTATACTAAATAAGAGAAAAATGAAAAGGATATCTTGATACATACAATTCACTGAAGTTCAAGTAATCCACAATGTAAATACATGTGCAAATGTTTATTATGTTGAATATGTGTGCATGAAAAAACGATTAATTTATTATTCATTGCTACTGTTTTATAAGTGGTTGCATACAGAATGAAAAAAAACAAAAAAGAAAATACAAATAAGAATGATAACAACAACATCAACTGAATAGATATCATTTTGGGTGGATAAATGTGGAGACGAAGACCATTACAAGTAAAACCACCACACCATAACAGTCAAGTACTTCCCGGAGGGAATATAAAAACCATTTCACTATAAAAACATTGGATGAATATCATGATGTATAAACTTACCGGTTGTTGTTATTATCACATGTCTCATGTTGGTAAAGAAATTAAACATTACAGTGCAATGATTAAAAGATTTAACAAGGCAATCTCTTGGTAAATAAAAAAATGATGTAACAGATATACTTACTTGTGATGACACACTGTTCAACAGACATACAAAATTGGATCGAAAGAATCATTAGTGTCGTAACGGTGACAACACCTCATTAAAACATTTCCTATGGATGAGTATTGTCAAACCACAATGTGATTATAACAAACCACAAATTGTGGAAATCATTTATTCGAGTCATACTCATTGAATGAATGAATATTCCAATTCAATTCAGGATCATATAATTGAAATGAAAGAATTTAGTTCATCAGTTAAAGTATATGAGATTCATTTTGTTTCAATGTATCTATTTGAATACAACACAGTACGATGATCATTTTCTTAAAGTATTTTCACAAAACGTAATTGTTATTCGTTGAGATAAAAATCCATTTGAAACTTTTATAACAATTCATTTATCATATCGTGCAAGAAGATTGTTTTATTCATGCCTCAACGAAAATTACTCGTTCAATTGCTTCTCTCCTGTGTAATTTCTGCGTTATTTAAAATTCATCATCACTGCTTATACCGTTAATACGTAAGTAGGTCGAAAGTAAATGAAAAATTGAAAATTATTCATCAAAATCTGTTCATTTATAAGGTGGGATCAGACTATTATCTCTTAGAATTCACTCTACAATGTACCTGGCACGAATATTCTTCTGTTTTCTCGTCTAACAAGTGAATTGTAATTTATATCTGTTAAACTGTATACTTCTTATGAATATTTAGGATTTCTATTTTGAAATCATTAAGAATGACCATATCTTTTGTTTTGATGATTATTTTTTATTCTATTTTTCAAATGGTATTTCATGATTTTCATAATAAACTTATCATCTTCTATAAAAATGAGTATCTCGTTAACTGTTTTATTCATAACGATAAAGAATTAATAATATTTTAGTGTAACATAAACAATAAGAATCTCCTGAAAGTCTGAAAGCTTGCGCAATATTCAATTTCCTTTAACAGTTGATAACATGCTCTTTTAAGATGTTAAAAAATGATAAAAGTTGAAATTCATCGTAGAAAATTTTATTATTAATTTTTTACCATTAATTTTACTTCCACTTTGTTATCTGTCATATCAAAAATGATATAAAAGGAATGAAAACTAAGTGAATGAAACAAGTAAAATTGTAAACTGTCACCCTGAATTAGTGAATAAAGTCATTCATGAGAATCATCTAAATGGAATCCCAGACACTGTTGATTATGACCCAACATAATAAAAACGGAAATACTTTTGTAACACTTAGTTTTAATAACTTTTGCTATGAATAGAAAGAAAAGTTTCCACTGTTTTTCACTCTGTTTCTTATGCAACAATTCCAACCGATGAAATTCAGTGGTGAGAATGCAAAGGAAGATGATAGATACTAGTTACATACATTTCAGTTATTTAGATTATTCATCTCGATTATTTGTTATCCGTTGAATAGATGAAACAATTTAAGATATCCATGATAAAGTTCTAATAGTAAATTCATTTAAAGATTTCAATTTTTCTTTTCCTATTTGAACGAGTATGACATCCAGCAATAATTTCATTTCGTCCAGTGAAAGTTTCTTTTTTTTTTTGTTTTATCTTAACATTCCCATCATTTTATTCTCTTCTATTTGACAGATTTGGCCTTTTCTTACAGTAGAATGAGCAATTGCACACTGTCATGTTCTTACTTACTAAAAAGTTCATAATACTTTTTTACACTTCAATTCGAATCCATAATTTCATGATGAATATTTTCACATTTTTAAGTGAAATTGAAAAGTTTCATAGCAATTCCTCCTGTTATCCAAAAAAAAATTCACATTCCATTCAATAAACAATTTTAAAAGAAATGAAATAAAAATTCATAAAACTTTTCACCTCCCCATCATACCATTGAATATCTTATGATTCGGACAACTGAGGCTAAACTTTAAATCCTGTATAAACACCACGTTTGGTGTGGTTCAATAAATTGACGTTATGGTATAATGGTGTGGTAATGGAAGGTCAATTCTGTCTCCACATACAATTGCTTTATGAAAATGTTTTCTCTATTCCATTCGTAATACCGTTGAGAACTCATAATGTTTTCCATTCGCATCAAAAAAATGGAAAAGAAGAAACTTAAAAAAATTATTTGGTAGCAAAGAAATTTGAAAAAAACAGAATAATTTATATCCATTTTTAATGTGTTCCTTGAATTAATAACATTTCATTTTTATTTTCTTTTCTTTTTCTTCTTTCGATTATAATTTGATCCCGTAGGTGGTGCTTTATCATCTGAAGAGATCCATAGTACACTGTCAAAATCATCAGGTATATTAGCTGGCAGTGAAATACAAGCTGGTGAACCATACAAGGACCAATGTAATAAGACCGTCGATATTTATGAGGATGTATCCTCACCGGAGGTAACCAATTTAAATCGTTATCGTCCGTTGACCTGCTGGTATCGTTTCCGTAATTTTCGTGGTGCACCAAGAGACTGGGTACTACGTTTAAGATTTAAAAAATTTAAAGTGGGCACTCTTGTGAATGCTACCTATTGTGATGGTGGCTACTTACAGGTGAGTTTAACAATTCTTAAATCAATTCAACTATCTAGAAGGATAAGAAATGTTTTAAAACAAAAAAAAATAATTTAAAATGAAATGACTTTAGCAGTTACACAACCTCAATCCAATTGAAATTTTAAAATAAAAGGAAGTTTCCTTATTTTATATGTAAACCAGAGACTATTGACTTAAAAATACTCAGTGAAATAAAAAAAAATCAAATTAAAATATTCATGGTTCCCATTGAATCGATGGGGTTAAAAATAAAATTTATTATACTGTGAAGGAATCGTGAAATGGGAACGGAAGAATTACTTCAATTGAACCTTTTTATTAGATAAGGAAAATTCAATTTCCTTTTAGGATTTCATTCAACAACGGCTCAAACCTCTTTCGTATATTTTCTTCATTTTTTTTTGTTACTTTTCCATTGGAAATGGTTGAAAGATTAAATGATGTCAATGGTAATGATAAGATGATCAGCATTATAGAATGATGTCTACATATTTAAATGTTGCAATGAACTGAATATGGCAAAACCAAAAATGGACTGAATACAGACTGGTTAAATTATGAGCTATAATCATGAATAAAGCTCATAAACTTTTTATGGTTCAACCCTCAAATAATATTATGTTGTTTATTTTCATCTCGTATGCGCAATAGAAATCATATATTCATCTTATTTTTATGTTTCCTATGAAAATTCATAGGCAGAATATCCAAAGTGTTTATTTAATCCATAGTTTCTAGTTCTCTTATGGCATTTAATTAAATTATTCAACAAAAACAACAACAAAAAATTAGCTGAGAATTACTCTTATATGGTTTTTTAAATTTTATGGTTTTCTTTTACTATGTTTTTAGGTGGTGGACGGTAATGCTAAAACGGATGTATCAAATCGTCGTGAACCAGGCATGTTTTGTGGTGAAGCTGAACAGCCACAAACTTTTATTAGCGAAACAAGTTATGTGAAAATTGTATTTCATACAGACAACTTTACCGACCAGGTAATTGAAAAGTTTATTTTTCTCTATATATCATCCATACTCGTGTAGTAATTCTAAATGTATACAAGAATATCGTCATCCGTTGAAAAGAAAAACACAACCAATTAATTGATAGTCATGAGTGTAAATAAGAACTTTAAGGGTTTAGTATAATTATTGAATTAAATTCAGAATGAAGCAACTCTAATTGAATTAAATTCTACCTCTCTTAATTATATTGAATTGAAAATTTAGTTTCTGTATTTTTATTATTATGCTTGGGCATTAAAATCTAAATAATTTAATTAAAATGAATATTGTGAAAGAGTTTTTAATTGAATTGGTAACATTATTGTTAACGGATTTGCATAGTTGAACATAAAATTCAATTTTTTTTTTATGTGGAAAAACATAAACTTGATTAGGACGTTATACAATACAGAGTGTGATATAAACTAATTATATTCATTTGGAATGAGATAAATGGGGGATGAATGAAAGAAATTGAATTTTATTTTTAGTGAATAATGTCGTTACAAAACATAATGAAATTAATTGTTACGTAATCCACTATTTTAAATGGAATCTACTTCGATGTGCAGATATTTTATTCATAGAATGTCTGATGAGCCTTCTTCTGTTGGGATTTAGAGATTGGGTCAATTTTCATTACACAACCATCGGGATGAACTTTAGATGGTGTACTATCGTCTCTTATTATTGTACATATCATAGAATCCATTTCAATTAATTTTCATATGTAAATTAGAATCATATTCTTTATGAGCCAAGGATGTATCTTCCCAATTTTTGGTTTATGGACAATGTTGAGAATTTTAGAGAACAATTTTGTATTGTTGATTCACATTCTCAATTGATGATGTTTGTGTAGCGTGTTTTTTAGGTGTTGTCAACATACAACGAATATGTGTACTCATTCAAATGACATTCAGTAAAATGTTTATACGAAAAAATGTAAATGAATTGCTTACATTGCAACAAACTGAATAATTTATATGAAATATGTAGATTTGAGTTCAGAATAGAATTTTCATATTTTTACTCTTGTGGGTGAATCGTATTATATCGACATACTGAATTTAACAATATTGCGAATATAATTTAATTTAATAGGCACTGTTCTATCCGTTTTTGTTATAGTGAAAATGTAACAATACAACGAATTGTATTATGAATTTTTCATTTGAAACGTATGACAAATTAGGAGTTTTATTGCAAGTTGTTTTTTGCTGTTACTCCTGGATTTACAATTTCATATCATAATTGAATGGAGTGTTCATTTCAATTATTTTGAATATAAAAAATTTTAAATATTTAATGATTGTTAGAATATGAAATGAAGTATTTTAATATGTGATTTTATCTGACAATGTTAATTCCAATATTTCCAATTTGATACATTGGATTCATTCAACATGAAATGTTTTATCTGAAAAAAAAAAAATAAAAACCGTTTCTGTGAATCACATTTGAAATTCAACCAAAAATGGAATAGCAAATATAATCAGAATGTTTCGTTTACCTTTCGTATTTTCATTAAAAATATTTGGATTTTATTGGATTTCGTTGGCAGACATATTTTACATTTGATTCACGTGCTGAACAACAAATGGAAGTTTATTTAAGATACGGTCAACATCCTGAATTATATCCAAACAGACGTGGTGAAGTTGTACAAGGGTAAGAGAATCTTTAATTTTATTTATATCTTTTCCTTTTGTGTTTTTCTCTATTCTTTCAAGTTTAATTAGAAATGAATAAACTAATCATTGATATCGTTTTCCTTATTTTCTAGTTCATATTGTGAACGAGAATTTCGAGATTGTCGGTTGCAAACATGTTATGTACAATCACCAGCATACCCTGGATTATATCCAAGAGCATTGAATTGTCGATACCGATTACAAACACGACAACCGTTTATTAAACTCTATCTACAAAATGAACATTTTTCCGTTGATGGACAAAGGTAATGGCACTCATCATTCAAATGTATTTTAAAACTAAAACTAATTTACTAAATAGAGTGAATCTCTTATCTAGTTTATTTAAATTTGATTAAACAAATCAAAGTTGTATTGATATTTTAAACAAATTGTGAATTGGCCTGTGGCAATGGATAGTGAAGTTTCACTGTATTCTTTATGTGGGGGAATTCAAAATGAACAAATTAACGATTCAGGAAGTCAAATGTTGTCCCTCATTTTGCTTTATTTCTCTCTTTTTTAACTTGTGTGGATAGAATACTAATGACCTTTGACAGTATATTCAATACCGTTGAAATTCATTATTTGTGTACAGGAAACATCGATCAATATTTAATTTTTGTCTACACAATGACAGATTAATTGCTATCGAGAGTTGAATATTTAAAAAAAAAAATAGAAAGAAAGAAAACACTTGAACTACGTATTCCATATAAACTTTGTTATTCCTTTTTTCTATTTTCTTTGGTTTCGTTCTATTTATTATTTTCCTTTTTAGAATTTTCATTGCGTCCCCTATGATATTCATTGGAATTTCTATTTTATTCTTTTATGTTTAATGTAAAATACGGTACATTCTCACGCTATATTCAATTGCTCATGGGAATGTTGATGCAAAAACGAATAAAAAAAAATAAAATTTCAACAGAATAAAACCAAAATGTTTTTGTTGAAAACCAGAAGCTTAAAGCACTCCTGATTTTTTATTCTCCCCCCGAAACCGTCATCATAAAGTTTTATCAGTTGAATGAAAAGTGTGTATATATGTGTGGGGAGATGATGGGTGATGGTATGCGCTTTATTATCATACAGAAGAGATTTCTTCTTTCTGTTTTTTTATTATTATTATTTTTTTTTTTTGCGTTATGTACGGTAGTGCGTGTGATGAAGAACAGCATGAATCCGTGTCGCGGCCTTACTGAATAAATGAAAAGTAAATTTCCCCAGAGTACTTGAAAATCGTTCACATCAACATTTTGCCATTTTTTTTTTATTCTTATTTTTACTCGACTCTGTTATACGTTTAACTTCTATCGTGGTTTCTTTTATGGACCACTTCTTGATAATTCACCAAGTTTTCATTCTACTTTTATATTTTATGTTCATCATTTTTTAAATCGAAGTATATTTTTTGATGTTACTTGATTAACATAAAACGTAGTATATTATACAGAATTAAATTCATGTTAAAAATACAGTATTCAAGCAATGCTACCTTAAAGCCAAATGCTTGAGGGCTGGTGTGGTGAAAACTTAAATTTCATTGGAACCACTAGTTTCAACATTTCCATTAAACTTTGAAGACTAAGCGAAGAAATGAAGAAAGAAAAGTTTGATTTTTTATGCGTAACACAATACATTCTTATTAAATTTATTTGTTATTCCAATGTTGATGTGGCTTATATCAATATGTACTAACGCCAATTGCATCAATTTACAGTTGTTTTCTTGGCGAAAATCACAAAGATTTTCCAATACCGTTCAAAGAGGAATCGAATATTAATAGATACAGCAATTATATAACTTTGTATATGTAAACATGAATCCATATTTACACTCATCACTTTTACATTCGCTATGCAATAAACTTTTAAAAGGGAATGTTAATAGAAGAGCAAAAAGAATTTTACTCTCTTCCATTCACACGTACGAAGTTAATTGTGCTGTAATTATCCTGTTTATTCTGTATGCTTTTATGCTTCAGGGCATAAATAACATGAACTGAACTACAGTAAATGAGTTTGTATCATTAGAGCATTAATGGTGGTATTTGATTAATTGAAATTTCCGCCCTAGACATCACATCATCTATTGAATTTATAAAATATGAATACATTCATGTGGTTGTTTGTTACGTATATTCTATCATGGTTTTCCTCTTATAAAAATGAAGTTACATGAATTTATGTTATTCGAATAGAACAACAGTCAACAAATTCGTAAAATCAGCTCAATTCTAAAAACACTTTGAAATCACTGTTGATCTATTAACAATAAACTCTTTTACATCCACCCATCCAAAATTTCTTGGGTAAATAACCTTTTGCTTTTTTATCTTACTTACACTGGAAAAGGATAAGAAAATAGTCTCTAAAGTCAAAATGTAGGGAATAAGTAAACGACACATAAGAATACATAAAAAGATCTTTTGAAAAGCAAATAGTTTGTCTTTGATTCGTTAAAAGGCAGTGAAATTCTTTATTTTTTCTCTGTTCCTTTTTCCGTTTATAAATGTTCCTTTATACTTGACTTTTGATATAGAGAAGAAAAAACCCTTTTTTCCACTTACTTATTCTTTGAGAAGTCAGTTCTGTCAATAATTTATCAAAATTTACCATTCCTCTATGCTCAAGATGTTTTTCTATGTTCTAAAATTCAATTGTAGATGTGAAAATATTATGACATGTCCAATGCGTGAAATTGGATCAGGAACCGAACATTGTCCGTATGACTGGTTAGCTGTATACGATGGACGAGACGAAAATGCACCAATGATTGGAAAATTTTGTGGCGTTGGTAAATTTCCATTCAGTATCATTGGTAAGTCATTATTTGATTTAATTCCCATTTGTTATTTTCTTCACCAGAAGAAAAACCAACAAAAGTTATCTGATAAATCGATCGACCACAGAGTATTAGGGATTCTTTGAATATTTGTTATTGGTCGCCAAGTAATTTTTGTACTTTTTTTTTCTCTCTTTTATTTTTAGGCACGTCTCAGTTTATGTACGTTGAATTTGTCTCATCTCCAGCTGGTCCATTACTAAATACCGGATTCCATTTTAATGTTGGCAATTGGCCAGGTCACGTAGATACGGCTGGTAGTAAATCCGGTGCATGTGATTGGCTACTCAGTTCTGATTCCCTCAAAGATACTGGTAACTCAGAAGGAATTTTTCTCAGTATTGCACACTGGTATCCAGCTAACACATCGTGCAGTTATCATATCCAGGGTAATGAAGGTGAAGTGGTTCGTCTCTATTTTCCCAGGTAACAATAAAAACGAATTTTCTTTTCATGAAACATTCCAATGAATCATTGACAAATTCTATTGTTTTTCTTATTTGTAGTTTTCGTATTAATCGTATTGAAGCGGCCATTAATAAATATGATGGTGATTGTGCTGAATCGTTGACTATTTATGATTCAACAAGAGCAGATCCAGCGAAAATAGTAAAAACATTCTGTGACACCTTTTCACGGCCAATGGAAAAAGTGGACTTTATAAGTTCCGGTCGTTCATTATACGTACGATTTGAAAGTAAAACAGGATCGTATAGTGGCAGTTCATTGTATTATTGGGCTCACTATGATTTCTTTAATAATACAAAGTTTGGTGATGCGGTACCAAATACATTGTGTGATGAAGTTTTCTTTGCCTGGAAACATCCAAATGGAAAAATTCGTTCACCCATGAATACGTTAATCTTTAAACGGACAGCTGGTAGTGATGTCCGTTGCCAATATAGATTTGTAACAGACAAACGATTGTTTGCACGTGTTGTAGTTGAGGTGACATCGGTCACGTTTAAAGAGATACCATATAATATAAACACATGTACCCGTTGCCATGAGGAACGTGTTGATAAACTTGTCATTTGGGAGGAACGTGAAAAACATTTAAACAATTTAGCATGTTTCTGTGACAATATACCGCGACCAGTACGTGTTGTATCATCTGGTGATCAAATGAATTTAGAAATGATCATACAAGGTCAACATGCAATCCAAACATACTTTAAGAATCCGAATCCATTATTTGAGGCAAATTATGAATTTGCTCATGGTCCATTGTGTGGCCCAATTACATATGGACCAACGGCTGATGGTGAATTAATATTTCCATATCGTAATGCACTTGGTGTACCACAATCTAATGAATATACACGTGGTAAATGCATATGGGAATTAAAAGTGAATCCACAAAGAGATTTATGGTTGCATTTGGATAAAGCTGTATTCAATGATCGTTCATGTGATTTAGGCCGTATTGAAGTTTATTTGGTTGGCCGATTGGAACCAAGATTTATTATATGCCCCAATAATATAACGTTGGCTAGGGATTTATCAATATTAACGGCCGCTGAATTGGGCGCAAGTGATAATTCAAATGAACCATTACCAGTATTAATACAATATACGGGTGATACAACGCCAGGAAAGAATTCATTCCGTTTAGTTTGGACCGAATTATTCCATTTACCTCGTAATTCGGATAGTAAAACACAGAGTAACTAGATGCTATAAAGAAATATTAAATTAGTAATAAATTATCAGTAATAGAAATTCCATTTAAAGAAAAAAGAGAAAAGTTTTGTTGATTCTAACGGATATATCTATTATGTGCTTGTGTTTCGTATTTCATTCTGTGGATAGAAATTCTCTTGGGTCTCTTACTTGGAAGAAAAATTTTGTTGTAATGTGCAGCCAGTATGGAAGACGTTTGATTGTTTAAATGTTATTGTCGTTGGCATTATTATTAAAGTGTATCCGTTAGTAATAATTGAAATCAAATTTGATTTCATTAGTATTTAAAACAGTAACAAGGTGACAACGATATAGGTAAAACATTTCTAGTACAAGAAAGTTCAAAAGTATGAAAATATAAAATTATTGATGGAACATTGCACATGGAATTTATCATTCAGTTTAGAAAATAGTTGAATTGACATTAAAATAATAAAATGGATAATATTGTTATTGAAACAGTGGAATTTAAATATTACAATTGATAGAGTTTCATTTCCAATTGAATAAATATTGTAAATCCATACGGATTATTTAGTCGCGAATTGTATTGATTTAGTGAATTAGAATACCATTATAATTGTATTTTAAATAAAATCACAATGTTAATACCGATTTATGAATATGATTGCATATTTAAATAAGAAAATTTCCCATTATATTGAATATAAAATCCGTGATTCATCCTGTAATCGCCAATTGTAAAGTTATCATACTTTAAAATAATAGCATTATTATGTTAAGATAAAATTACTATTGTAAGAATTGGTTTTAAAATAAAAATCCACAAAATTTTTGTAATTAAGTGTGTGTTGGCAATCCCATAGCTTTCAGTATTATTGCAGCATATGTACATGAAAGCATTTTAATTGTTTCAGTTTGAAATTAGCGTACTATTCACATTTAGTACTAGCCAACTACTAGCCAACTTCACGATCGAATGAGAAAGCGTATAATTCTTCAGAAATTGTGTGTTAAGTCGATAGGTTGGCAGCACTGAGAATTTAGATTCAAAGAAAAAGTATGAATACAGTGAGTCTCACACAAAGTTGCAGCGAATAAGTATTCTGATCCTGACGAATTCTGAGAACTTTCCACATATTACTCCAATCGCATATAAATTAACTCTGTGTTAGTGGCACTCTTGCTCTCTTGAACACCAGATTCCATACTCAAATGGCTAAATATTGAAACGGTCGTACCAAGTCTGGCGTACATATTCACATGACAGAGAGTATGTGATTTTCGTACGAATTAATTTCATTTCGAGATTGGGAGCAGTGGAAAGTGACCCGATTGAATTTGTATGGGATCGTATCCAAATGAGTGCAAGCAGTCAACTAGCTGTCGTTCATGCATCTCACACAGGTGTACAGTATGGGTGAATTGTTCAAACGGATAGGGCATTCGTAGAATGAATATCTAGTCAAACGTTTACATAGTTAATTTGTATAGGAAATAGCGTAGATTGTTTGTTTATATTTACAATTTGTATGAAAATTTTGTCCAGAGCGTAACGCTAGGATTATCCTACATTAGGCGAATACCAGGATACGATCACAAATGACACCTTAGAATCCCGTAACCAACGGTCTATCCCTCAACAGGTAACACAATATTTTTATGCCTGAAATTGCTTAAACGCATTGAACGGCTAGCATTATGATACGAGGTGGATGAAAAACACTCTTCGTTTCATTTATACCATTGAGAACAAATGAGAAGTAAAGGCATATAGCAAGTCGAATTAATATATTGCCTTTTTTTAATACAATTCAACTATGTTCTTTATTTAGTTTCTGAGAAAAAGTATGAATAAAGTGAGTCTCACACAAAGTTGCAGCGAATCGCTTAAGTAACAACAACTCACAAAGAGAGATACAAAAAAATTGTATTTTTATTAAAAAGGATTGTTTTAATCTGAATTACTAAAGTTTAATAAATCAGTGAACGGTGTTGCAGTCAATTAAAATGCCTCGTAACGAGGACCATTTTGGTGGTACTATGGATCGTGGCTCGTCCAAGTGGTTACATGCAAATCAAATAATTCTTCATGAGGGTGTTACATTCAACGTTCGGGTAAATTAATTAATCATTCAGTTTCTTGGAATTCATCCTAATAAATATTAATTCAACATAATTATTTGTTTTTGTTTGTTTCCATGTAATTGGTATACAGTATGTTGGGTGTATCGCAATCAAGACGAGCATGAAACAATTAGATTTCAAACAGAGATCGCTCATATCAAGGTGAATGTTTATTGGGTGTTCAACATAAATTGCGCATAGTTTAACATAGTGGAAATTCTTGTCTTTTAGAGAATGTATTAATCGGGTGGTAGAAGCTGCCGGCCTTAAGAGCCCGTCCAAACGTAATGTCGATAAATCGGTATCTAATTGTATCGAAGAACGACCCATACTTGATAATTCTGGATTAAATGCTATCCTAACAATCACCAGCAAATATATGTGTTTAGCAAATCTAGAGAATGGCAATGTAATTCTTAAATACGACATTCCAAACATATCGTTCGCATCATGTGGTGATTCTGTAAGTTATCAAAACAAAATTATTACTGCGTTATATACCATTTATGACCCAATTATTTATTGTAGGATACTCTAAATTTTGTTGCTTTTACGGCAAAAGACGCCCAAGATTGGCGTGCATGTTATGTGCTAGAAAGTGATAGTGGTCAAGCCCAAGACTTGATTGCCTCAATGGGACGTGCGTTTCAACTTAGATATAACAGTAGTTTTATTAAGACACAGGACTGCATGGAAAACTTAAACACCGATAAGGATTATTACAATGATTTACCAGATAAATTACCACCCGACCTATTAGAGGAACCATTGTCAGAGCCAACACCGAAGATTGATATAGCGGTATGTAACAATTTACGTTTTCGAAAGTTTTTTTTTTATTATTTCACTATTACGTAAACACTGTTTTTATTACGCTCTATTTAACGTAATTTATCATTAAACGATTTTTATGTTGTAGAAAACGCAAGAGAATCGGTTTAGTAGCAGCAATTTAATTGACTTAAATAGTCCACCGCCTAGTGCTAGTGGAACAAATCCCCTAATGTTGTTGGCTGAAAATAATAATCAAATATCAGAGCCACAATTAATATGCGATGTATTTGATATTCGTAAGCATTAAATGAAATACAATGTTGTAACTGTTTTTAATACTTCAAAATTGTTATTAAATGGTATTGCAGAACCGTTTACGTTAGCTGCTGATGTTCAACGTTCTCAATTACAAACGGAAACATGGTTTCATGGTGTTATCACTCGTATTGCGGCCGAACAATTGTTAGTGAACGATGGTGACTTTTTAGTTCGTGAATCAGAAACAAAACCCGGTCAATATGTATTGACTGGACTGCAAGACGCCAAACCAAGACATCTATTGTTGATGGATCCCAATGGAGTGGTGAGTATTAATCATTACCAATTTGTTATCGTTCAGCAATGATTATTAATCATATTGGTGTTTTTAGGTGAGAACTAAGGATCGAATATTTGATGGTATCACCCATTTAGTTAATTATCATAGTGTTAATTTAATGCCAATCGTTTCATGTGAAAGTGCTCTTCTCCTAAGGAAACCTGTACCCAAATTAATATGATTCAGGATATCCATTAAGAAAACAATTACTTGAATGTAGTGTCTCTCTCATTCCATAATTATTCTACTTTTTATAGATTTTAAAAGCACAGTAAGAATATATAAAGTAATTACGGTTTCCTAACTAAGTATAGAGTCTAAAGTGTAGTCTTTGGAATTTAAACGTGATCAAATACGGAAAAAAGTTTATACGAGATAGTAATGCTGCAATTAATTAATATGCAATGCCATATTGAAATTTATACATTTAAGTGAACTATTTTATTAAAATCATCAATCAACGAAAAAGAATGATTCATTTTATCAAAGAGCTTTTAGCCAATATTGTTTTTAGGCAAATAATCATAAAGAGAAATTGTATTTTTTTATAGATATTAATCACTTTTACATATGATTACTAATTGATTATTAATTATAATTATGTAAACATAGAAAAAAAAAATCTCTTATATTCATATGTTATTACAAAACTGAAATTGTATACTGAATGAAATACATAAAACTTAAACCTATAAAAACCTGTGTCTAATTGAATTTTATGAATTCATAAAACATTATACCCTTATGTGGTGAACAATGAAATTATAAGCCAAAAAAAAAGAAACCAATTAACTCATTACGTACATAGTTGACAGGTCTAAAGAAAAGAAATTCCAATATCACAATTTACATCGAAATCACATTTCCTACAATTTAGCTCGTAATTTTTCTGGATGCTGTAAGAGATTTAGTGCTTGTAAATGATTAAACAGAAGTTCCAAATAATCATCACGATGTTTATAAAAATGTTGAACATGAGGTGATTTATCCCAACATTTGTAAGTCACTTGGATACCAGTCGTTTTAAAACTTTCCATTGCATTGAAATTTGATTTAGGGCAACCAATCGGATCAGTTTTTGAAAATAAAAACAATGCTGGTGCCTTCACTAATGGATTACAGAACATTTGACTGGAACGAATATAGTGCATTGTAGCCACATTGTGGAATGTTTTCAAATGGTATCTAAAAACAAAATTAAAAGGATTTAGTCTTTATGGTATATTATGATCAAGATTAGGTAGATCACTTACAACATGTATTTCCTAAGAGTCTGTTGCATTGCCTTGTTCTTCGGAAACATTGCAAATGGCACACCTTCTGGTATTTCCGTAATGTCTGCGGCACTATCCCAGACCTGAGCCTCAATTCGATTAATCACTGATTTGTAACGTTCCATGTTTCTAGCCATGTGAACTAAACACTCCCCCCATACATAACCACCCACTGAGAATCCATGTAGCACCAATGGATGATAAGTCACATTTTGTTCAAGGAATTTGACAACATCAGCTGCCACTATTTGACTGCCCTTTACTGGCCAGAGTAACTGCCACGGTGTTATTGACACATGTAACACCTCAAATCCTTGGTCCAAATAAAGCTGAGCATATTTTTCAACATGTTTTTTCTTTGCCAATAACCATGACAAGAGTACCAAAAGTGGTTTCTCTGACGTCTGTTTTAATCTACAAGACAAAATATAAACAATTATTACCAATTATGACCTTAATTCTGTCTACATTTTCTTTTGTTTTATACTAACCGCAATGTTTTAGAATCTCTTTCCACATTACGTTTTCCATCGGTTATCAATTGTAAATTTTTCGTGATCTCTTGGGTGACTAAAGTTCGGATTCCAATTTGCTTGATCATGTTAATTTCATTCTAAAAAGAAATCGGTATATAGACAACAGTGTATAGTGATTAATATTTATGTATTTTCACATTATCGATTTGTCGTCAAACGAATGATTGCATGGAAAAGAAAAACATAAAACGGGGGAGAACAGATATTCTAAATGCACTATGGGATTTTGTTAATCTAAATCATTGAAACTGATTAAAATGTGGCACAATAAACTTTAATTAATCTTGATAAATATAGTTAATCCATAAGTCGACGAGGTAAAACTGATCAGTGATAATCATGCTTAGCCGGAGAAGTATAACAAATTGATAGCAAACGACTGTCGGGTTTTATTTAGGCAACTAACGTAATCAACATCAATAATTATTGTGAAGCATTGATTTGATAATAAAATAGCAGGTGGAATATGGAATTCATCATTACTTTATCACACGTCAAGGTTAAATTGTTACACTCTTTGCTCATCTATCACTAAGCCCGGCCACTTTTAAAAGGCCACTGATTGTCTACATTAAAAATGGATTTAGATAAACAACAAAAGAATTGGATAATACACACTCGGTCTTACATGATATTGAATCTGACCAAAGTTCCTGAACTTGGACTGCAGACAGCTGACGCGTCTTGTGAGATGATTGAAATGCACTCCTTGTGTTCGTACTGTTATTAGTGAATTTGATAGTTTCAGCACACCAATACGGCCTGCTCTACTGAATGACAATCGTACCAGTGACATGTTTTCTTTCCTGAATATTTTTATTTTCGTTCCTGGGACCCTAATTGATTAATACAATGTTAGTTACCAATTGATTATATCTTATCCATATTCATTTATGTAAATTCAATTAATTGCAACAATTACTTAATCAAAATCACACTTTAGTTGTGTTGTACTCTTGTTTCACAGCCTTTTAATATCAATTTTCTTGACTCTGTAAGTAAGAATGGTGTTTTTTTTTTTATATAAATAACAACTCGTTTTACAATTACTCTATTCACTTTGGCATAATATGCACTTTTCTTTGTTTAATTAACTTTTATATCTTTTGTATTGTTTAACAAATTCAGCTTACAATTTTATAATATCAATCAACGATTAAATTCCCATTCACTTTGTCCCCACTTAAATTTTTTATTTTCGTTTGTTATTTTGTTAATAAATTTACCGTCAGCTGATGAATATTTTTATATCGAATTAATTGTAATTACCTTAATTGGTTTAATTAAGAATGAGCCCTGTAATTTTGATAAAAAAAATTCTCTATAAATAAGAATGATGAACGAGAGCAATGCACTTTGTTTCACAAACGATGATATTTATTGACTGTATTCGCATTTCCCGTTGCCACTTACAAGTTGAATGTTAGTTAAATATGTATGCGAGAAAATTGAATTTAATGTATGTGGCATATCCAATTGATTTATGCAAATCATGGATTGCAAACTGAATGTGCACTTAAAATTTAATAAAATTTATAATAAAAACGCACCCAATATATTCCGGCTCAAGTCACCAATAACCACTGACAACGAAATACTGTCGTGGTAATCAAACGGATAAGACAAGTTTTACTAGACAGAAAACACAAATTTTTTATATCAAACACACATTAAAGACGAATAATATTACACTCAAATTAAAATGTTGGTTTTCTAAATACCGAATGCGATTAAATTTTGTACACTTTGTGTTTCGGATTGTAAAAAAGAAGTGAGAATATTATAAATAAATTCAAACGGCGAGATACCATACAAATGAGATAGTCGTTCGCATAAAGACGTGGTCTTGCCAAATGAACATATTTTTACATTAACGAGCAATAGTCAAGTAGTTTTGGATGACCATTGTCTCGGTAATGTTGAAACTTTAATTGCATGTTCGTCTTCGTCCATAATTATACAGAAATTTTAAAATTCATATCATTTTTGGCATTATAATTTAAATTTTTTATGATTCGCAGTATTTTTTTAAAGTAGTCATCAAGTTTTATCGTGAGTTATATACACATGTCATTCTAGCAACTAGTTCTCTGAAAATTGTTACTTATATGATTACCATTTACCTTCAAATGTAAATGAAGACATTCATTTAAAAGAAATTTAAAGAAAAAATGCAAAATGTTTAAAGTTAAAATTGGTCTGTGCCAGTTGGACTAACTACGTATTAAGTATTTGTGTACTTAAGGATAATTCGTGGTAAATCAGCTGACTTTTCAAACTATTGCTATGTTGCCAAATGATTATGAAATATTGAGGTAAACAAACTGGAAATCAAAACAAAAATAGGGAGAGAATAATTTGCCGATATCTTGAAAATAATTAAATAAAAATTTATTCTCCGATATGTAATATTATTCAAGCTATCTATAATTTATTTCAATATATAAATCTTCAAACATTTGGTCATCAAAATGCCGAATAAGACTACAATAATATTTCTAGCTGTGTTTTTAACAGGTAATTTTTGACCAATATTTTTCATTCAAGTTCAATTTCAAGAATGTTTTTTAAATTGTAGCCATTCCAATTTACGGTGTTCGATCAGAAACGAGATTCATTCAATCACTGTTTCAATTGTTGCTTGGGATAGATCCATCACAATCCGATAGTTATGTGTCTAGTCAAGCCCATTTAAAACATCTATCTAGTAATGTAACAATGAACTCATTTATGGATTTTATCCTTCAACCAAGTCGTAAACAAAGAATGTGTTTACCGGATGATATCTATGAGGCTGGACAAACGGGACTGAGGAATAAATTTGGTCGCCGAATTGTAAAAGTAAAGTGCACTAGAAATCTGAATATTACCAATGGTACAGAACCAGAAGTGCATATCATAAGTTCATTGAAGGAAGTGGCCACTCTTTTGGCACCGTATCGAAACGGTACACGACGAAATGAAGTAGGTCACTGTGCATTAGTGATGTTCTTCGCGAAATCGTGTCCGAGCAGTGCCATGTTTGCTCCATATTATAATGCAATGGCTCGCCAGTATCCGGATTTGAAGGTGGCTGCAATCGATGCATTTAAATTTCACAATTTAAATCGTGAATTTGGTATTGTTGGTGTACCGACTATAATGTTATTCCATGAAGGTTTGCTCTTTAGCTATCAATTTGTAATTGTAAATATTTTATTCATATCTTTCGTGTTGTAGGACGACCTGTGGTGAAATTCAACGATACTGAGTTAACAGCAGTTTTTGAAATTTATCATGCAATCACTAAATTCGTGTACACTCATACTGGACTGTCGGCAAAAATGAATGGTGTTTACATGAATTCGGGCGATTTTAAAGGCCCACTCTCAAACATAGTGGTTGTTGAGACTGACTATTGTCTGTATATGGCATGGACATTTATTTTAATTTGTGGCTTCTATTTCTTCACGAAAACAGTACTATGTAAGAGAATTGTTGACATGATCAAGAGGACGTGGCAGGAATCAGAAGCTCAAGCACAACACCAATAAGTGTTAGATGCAGGGGTAAATTACCTTTGTGATAATTTTAAGTAAGAAATGGGCTTTAGTTGTAATTGTACAAATTTCATTTAAATAAAAGGTATTTCATGACTAAAAAACAATCTATGTTAAAAGTAATCGAGTAAGTGTAGTAGCCAAATGTTAATTTATTGCAATAGTACATACATTCGGTGTTAGTAATTATCAAATTAGTTAAATGTTTTGTTGCCACTCTTTATTTGTTTCATCGGCATCAATATTGCAATTCTCACCAAAACAACAGCAGCATTTCTTTAAAATACATCGACCAATTGGAGCACAGAAATTATTAAATTCAATTGGTTGATATGCACCGTCCTGTTCATTTGGATTCCTTTGCGTAATTAACAATGAATCAATTAGCAATGTTCCGTGTAAACCAAATAAAAGAGCAGCAACTAAAGAGAACATACTCTAGAATAAAAATGATAATTGAATTACATTAATTTATTAATTGATACGATAATAATCGTTTTACTTGCATTCGCAGTTTATAGTGGTACGGATGATACCATTCTTCGATGTCCGTTAAATACTGAAGATGAAAGTCTTGTTCTGCATGCATCATAGAAAACATGGATGTCATTAAGTTGAACAGTGATGCTATGAAGCAAATGAATAACTCAACGATGATCGGAGTAGTGAGACCCAAGAAGAGACCTAAAATCATGTCATTTTTATTGTAATTTACGTTATCAATTTGAAAGTGATACAAAATAACTTACCGATGATTGCTATGAAACAAACCAAACTGCAGGAGAAGTATGTACCACAATAGATCATCTCATGTGGTAATGGCTCCTCATGATATCGGAACCCGTCGACATGAATCGTTGCACAGCATATTGATAATATCTGTTCAGATGGATTAATATTTCATCCATATGTTGCCGCATGAATTTTAACCAGATTTGAATTAAGTTGATCATGAACAGAGTGAAGTAAACAATTAGATATAGTTTTATGATGTAATACATTATGTATTCAGGTGATACATTATTAATCTATTTCTATTAGCGGAATAATTTTGTAACGTTCCATTACTTTTGAATTTAAAATAATTTAGAATAAAAATTTTGCCTTTTTTTTCGAAAGATAATAATAAACCTAACTCGTGCCAAAAAAAAAGTATCAAACTAATAATTGATTGACAATTGGAATGATATGAAATATTTAAAGGAAAAGGTAATTGCAAAAATTGTTCAATTATGATGGCGATTATCTTTGATGCAATTGGTGACTTACTAATTCTAGGAACTTGAAGGTAAAGGTGAACCCACGAATTCCTGGTGGTGCGGTTGATTCAGGCATTCAGTTGTTCTCCTTTTGCAATTCCTTTACTATCAATTGTTATGATTGTGAATTATGTATTTGACACACTCATGTCATTTTTGAGAGCATAGACAATAATGAGACTACTTGTTTATTAGGTATGTAAATTGCAACATTTTCCATGATACAAATATAGAAGGTTGCTCGAGATTAGTAAACAAATTTTGGCGCCATAGAAAGCCCGCCAACAAATGTGCTTGACAAAATTTTTGGCTAATTTTGTTTACCAGACCAATTCCAATTTTAGTTCAAAGTATTCCAATTGTATTTTACATTTTCAAAGTTTAGATTGGAATTTTCTATTCTTCAGGAAAATATGTTAAAAAAAATATGGTAATTCAGAACTTTACAATTATAGTTCAGTATTTTGTTTTTTTTCAGAATTTTCAATTTGTAGTTCGGAAAATCAAATTTCTGAAGTACTAAACAGAATTTGAACAACAATTTCGGAAAATCTGAACTACACTTTCAAAATCTGATATACAATTGGAATGGTGTAGTAAACTAAAAAATTTGATTTTTTGGAAGATTGCAATATACATCATCCAGTGATGTACAATTAGTCAAAAATTTTGTCGAGCTCATTTTGTTTACCGCGTTTTTGGCGGTATTTCTATGGTGTTGAAAATTTGTTTACTACTTTGATGGTTTCAGTGCTTTGAAAATTTAATTTTTGAATAATACTTATCATTTATAACTACAATTAAATTAAATGCAACAAATTAATAAAATGGTAAAGAAATTATTGGCAAAAAGAAACACAATTGGGTATTCTCCTATATTGAGAAGCATAAAGTGTAACAAGTACAGAATCTCTCCACTCTGCTAGAGAGATGGCGTAGACCAGGGCGCTGGAAGAATAGGGATAAATGATTGGACTGTTGCGGCGCGAGACCGTGCCGGTTCAGAGACAAACTACTGCAGGCCAAGATCGGACACCGGTTGTATCGCCGTCTGTGAGTGTGTGTGAGTAATTATCGCCAAAAAGAAACAACACTAGGCTATTCTCGATAAACATAAAGGGTACACACAGCAAAAAGAGATTCTACTGTTTTCGCCCGGGATCGAACCGGGGACCTTTTGCGTGTAAAGCAAATATGATAACCACTACATCACGAAAACATTGAGGAAACATTATCGAATCATTTTTGAAAATTTGGAGGAAGTCTTTATAATACTGCAGAAATTACAATCTACAGTAATTTTTAAAAAGCGTGTAAACAGTGGCGTACCTAGAAGTTTTGTCGCCCGGTGCGATCTCCAGTTTGCCGCCCTTTCTATCTTAAGAGCTTTTCGCGATTAGGCAAAATTTGAAGAAACCAGTCTTGACTCAGTTTTTTTGTTTCACCTTTGGCTTTGATTGTATTATTAGGACGCTTTACTTCTTCGTGAAGTCGGCGCCCAAATTTTGAATTGCAAAGAGACCTTGACGTACCAAAAATACTCTTTTATTGTCGTCAATTTTGTTAGGCCATAATCCAATATCTTTCATACAAATAGACGGAATAATTTGTGCAGCAGATTCTTCATCAGAACTTGATGAACTTTCTACTTCTTCGCCAGTGTGTGAAGCAGGTCTTTCCTCTTGAACAACATTGGTAAATGTTTTTTCGCTTTCGAAGGCTGCTTTTTCGCCCGTATTTGAGGCAACAATACAAAAAGAACTAGAAGTTGACTTGTGGGAGATATATTTGAGTAGTGCTCCAGTATTTTTAGTCTGTATATCCTCCCTTCTCTTCCTTTTCTTTCTAAATGACGCACCGCTTTCTTTTACTCGTTTCATCCTAGGGATATATAATAAAAATATAACTTGTCGAAATAAATAGTATATTACGTATAGAAAACGGCAAAGTCATTTTACATACGCCACTGCGTGTAAGTGTAAAATCCGTGTTTCGAGATATTTGCATTTTAGTCTTTAGAGTTAGAGTCATATAGTAAGCGAAGAAAATGATCGAAATTAAAAGAACTAACCAACTGTGCAAAAAAAATTAATAACAACCGAGTAAAAAAACAACAACAAAATACATGTATAAACCAAACATTACATCTTTTTGCCGATGTATTTTTTCATTTATGTTTGTTTGCTGCTCTATAATAAATGACAAAAACAGTTACATTCTTATTATGAAATATTTTAGTTAAAATCGCGCACTTACGCCCTTGTTGCACAAATTCTTTTTGATCTCACGGCCTGGAAAATGCAATTTTTTATTTACATAGTGATAGATATAATTAATATCTTTACCAATAAGTATTCAATAAGGTCCGATTTGTTAGTTGCACGCTTTTTAAAAATTACTGTAGCAATATCGTTAAACTACACTACGTACATTTTTGTTTCAACCGAGATTAAAATTCACGACCGTGTATTTGATTTTCTGTTGATATATTTTAACCATGTAGGCACTGAATATATGTAATACGTACTACCAATTTGATTCCCATAAGTCAGCAATAGTTCTGAACCTGAATCGGTAGTTGAATTTAAGTTACTTTATTCATATAATGATCGCTTAAAAACACTTTTTGAATGAATTTAATTATTCGTTTTATTTGATACAATTTTATTAATCTTGAGTTAATTTCAACTATATTGCATAATCAAATCTGTATTCCTTATCGGATGTTAGCAACCAAATAATTTCTACCCTCTACGTCTTGAGGGATTTCTTTTATTCATTTCCAAAATTTATGTTATAAATGATCATAAGTTAATATGGTTCTCTGCATGTATTGGGTTAGGGTATGGGCACGGCAGTCAAAGAATATACTGAGAATCATCCCGACCAATGAATATATTCATGAAGACATTGATCTAAAACACACGGCTGAGATCATGAATTACCTACTACCTACCTGTAGTAACGTACTACCTTCATTATATCGATTTCTATTAAAATTTCTTCCAAAAAACGTCGCTTGTATTAAAAGCTGATTGGGAGAAAAAAATTTTGCCGAACTGGCGGATATTCTCGTCTCTCGGTTTCTTACGTCCCTTTGGCGCAGTGGATTAGCGCGTTGGACTTCTAATCCAAAGGTCGCGGGTTCGATCCCCGCAAGGGATGCGAGGTGGAAACTTTTTGCTGCTGTTTATTTATTTAAATATTTATTTATTTTTATGATTTCTTTGAATTTAAAAGAAAGCACACGATTTAGTCATTCAGTTGTTATCAATTGCGCAATTGTGTTGTGTTTTAAAAATTAGAAAATGAACCAGCCGCTCAAAAACTATAAATTTTTTGTTTTTACTACGGTGATTTACTTTTATACAATGATACATCCGATTTGCTTATTACCTTAGTTATTGTGTTAGTGCATTTAATATTCCTAGTATTGTGCAATCATAAACAGGAAGCGAATCAATAAATACAAGTAATTAATAATTGTAATTGAGGTTATGTGACATTTTTGCAATCCGGCAGCACTGATTGTTGATTGCGGGTGCTGATCTTGGATTCAATTTTTACCTCGACAAATTATTCAGTTTATTTGGTAAGTAGAACCTACTTAACACATTTATTAAATAATTTATCATAATTACAAATGAACCACAATAATCAAAAGTGGAAGCTACACAAATTTGTAAATTGTTATTGCTGCAAAGTTCTATTTCATATTCCCAGAAGTGGATTCCAAATCCATTGATTCTATGTACCACTTGCCAATGATGGAGCATAGAAACAGTTAAATTATCACCTAATAACAAAAACAAGTTAATATATACTAATGTTTGAATTGCAATTAACATTTCCACATGTTTTATTAATATTGTTCAAAAATTCAAACTCCAGTAATAGACGACGATTAATCATTATTGCTATGGCGTGGAACGTTTCACCGGCTCCGATATACAGCCAATGGACGTTGGAATCAAGATTATTTTGTTACTAAACTCTCATATCTAAATAAAAGGTGATTGCAGAAATCACCGGAACTCAGCACATGGCATTGGAGTTATTTTGCGTTCAATAATTATATACTACTGCCTGAGTATTAATTATTATTCGATGACGATATTTGCAATTAAAATTTGCATTGTCATTCACCAACTAACAAAAATTAAAATTATGAAATTCCATGATTTTGATCAAAATCTTTATTATTTTCATTGCGTAGAATCTGAACAAGAGAGTAAAGAGTATAACAAAACCTTTGCACTACATTATGGAAAATTTCATCATACTTATTGCTCCCAATCTTCTCACTGACAAAAAACTCGTGATAAACAGCTGAGAAGTGAAGAGAGACTGGGACCGATACTGAGGAGGGAATAAAACGCGCAGGAGCAATTTAAATGGATCTGGGCTAGAAACGTAAGTGATTTCATAAGTTTTCTTTTAATCAGTTGAATTATCACCTTAGGATGCACCGGGTAACGGGTTTCTAAAAAAGCTTGTTTCTCTAATAGTTTCTTTTATCTTGTGTATTATGGATCAAGTGCCGGGCGCTTAAAATATCAATCGAATATATAAAATAAACGTGTGTGACTTGACGATGTAGTTTCATGAAATTCATTTATAGTTCGGATCGATTCAAGTAAGACGGATGAATTAGTTTGAATGTATACTTCGGTCACCGATATCATTCTTATTCAAATCATTTAGATTGTATGTATTGGGATTTGCTTCCAAAGTAAAACGACCGAATTAATACGGTATGGGTTCTGTTTTTTTATATTTAATTCATGTTCAAATAGACAATCCGATCATATCGTTATCTCTACTGCAAGTCGGCGAAGTCGTTGATGTCTATTCCACTTGAAAACCGAATTATAATTAGTTGATTTTATATTTTTTGTTCTCAAAAAAATAAAAAGTTTCAAATATATCACTCGAGTCGGGGGGATTGTTATACAACACTTCTTCAGGTTCAGATCAGTTCAGTTCAATAGATTGAATAGAGTGCAGTTCAGTTTAGTTTTTCTAGTCGTTCGATATTGTCCCAATCATAAGTAGTTTCAGAGTGTGATTATCTAAAATAGAAGAAAAAAAATTTAAAAATTTCTTTTTCTTTCATTTTGAATCTAGTAAATTTTGTTGTGAATCTAGTTAATGACAGAAAGGAAATGTTAAAAGAAATAATGGCATTATAGTTCTTTAATTGCGAATTCATCCTAAAAACACAACGTGTGGTAATTTTGATTTTAAATATTAAAATATAAAAGACAATAGAATCAAATTAAATCAGTTATGTTCTATTAATCCTCACAATTGTAAGAGAATAATGATTTTTGTTTTATTAAATTCAGTAATTGTTAAGCTCTAGTTCAATTTACTATTTTTCATTTCTATCTTTAAATCAACGTCTATTTCTTTTTCATCGTTTTTTTTTTAAATGTCTTGTTGCAATTAAATGCAAATGGTTAAGATCTTAAGAGGATTACGAAACCACATTATTTTACTTCTGTTCGGTTGGTTCAATTTTTTTTTTTAGTTTCATGTATTTTCTATTCATTTATTATAGTGTGGCCTGTTGTTAATTAGCAATTTACACAGTTGATAGTTGAATCATCGATCAAACATTAACAGATAAATATAAAGAAATAGAATGCAATGAGTGTAACTTTAAATTATTTTTGATTTGAACAATTGTACAGTTAAAGATATACAGTGATTGGTGTTTAATGTTAAATGAAGAAACTTTAATAAAATCTATAGAAAAACTGTGAACCACAGGTACTGATATTAAATCAGATTTATATTGATTTTCGGTTTTATTTAATTTCAAAGAATAATTTTGTTTTATGCAACCGGGTACACATTCGATGTATTTAATTTTAATGAAATTTGTTCTTCGCTGAAAAGAATAAATGCATTGAATGCATACCATTACAATGTGATTCAAATAATGTTTAATCATATAATTTTTAAAACATGAATTTGAACGAGAAAAACAGAAAAATGGGTTTATGGTTATGCCTTAGTTGTTTTCTATTGTGAATATATGTCATTGCACCTGTACATGTGTAGATTGATTTAAATTCTTTAATGTCAAATATGTTCATCGAATTACCATACATAACTCGTGATTTTCAATTGCAAATACAAATAGAGAGAATGCAAGCAAAAAAATATTTTTTTATTATTCTGAATATAATTGAGTATCGAGTATAATTATTATGATTTTAGATCTTTTTTTTTATGCAATACCTCGTGTATATGCACCGCCGATAACATTAGAGAATAAAGGGAACTAAAAATGTAAAATAAAAAAACACAAAACCAACTAGAGGTTGGATATTATAAGTACAATCAACCTTTTTAGAATATCTGTTACAGTAAACGAGTGCTATTATGTGAATCAGAGTTGAAATATTATGCAATTTTAATGTATTCAAACGTTTATAATGAATTTGGGGCCCTGTTTTTTTTGTCTTCGCATAGAGAAGTAAAATTGTTGGTTGGTAGATTTTCGATCAATGGATACCCGTTCAGTATGCGAATTTTTTCATATGGCTCTGTGGGGGCGCCTCTTTCATTGTAATTCTATTGAAAACTAGCGGTGTGTGGTTGATTACACTCTTCCAGGAATAAGTAGTTTTTACCCGGGTTCTCTATCTCTCTTTTTCTCTCAATTATAATGTTTCAGTTCCTTATATTCTTTATGTTGTTTTTGTATTATGAATTTTGTATCATTTCTCTGGATGGTTTTTTTTTGTTTTTGGTATCGGGTAGACTGTATGTAGTCATCCAACCCCCAACTGACTGAAACCGAATGATTGTAACAATTTTGTTGTTGTTGTTGTTGTATATAAAACGATACAGCCGGGTTATTTTCAATATTCACAAATTGCACATGTGCAAGCTGTGTTGTTGTATTTCATATTGGCAGTGTTATGTTCTGCAGTTGGAGAAGAGCTTTGATACCAACCAGGACGTTTTATATTCTCATTTCATTGATGACGTTGCTCTTATTTTCACTTCTCCAATTAGATTTTTTGGGCTCATCTATTTGTGTATTGGTGATGGAATGTGTTTATACGACTTGGTAATTTACATTCCCGAATGTTCTTGTAGATTTGTAATAATTTTGTTTGATAATACGCAATTTAGTAATATTTGGTAGGAGATGAAATGATTTAAACAAGATATTCAATGACGAAGCCGGTCAGTGTAAAGTTGATTTAAAAATTTGTTAAGTAATACATAATTAGTTTTTTTGCAATTTGAATTGGAATTTACATTGTGAATCTATTGGATTTGATTTCTATGGACTGTAACAAGTAATTATATTATGAAGTTAATAAATTATTTATTTTTAACAAAAATTTACTTATATGTGGTGACCTAAATTTTTAAAACGAATCAACTTTGTGTTTAAGTGTACATAAAAATTATCTTTTCACATGGTAATTAAATGATAATGAAGAAGGCAACACTCAAGCCATATTTTAACAAATTATTAAATGTTAGATGATAACTGTCGATATGGGTGACCATATGAATTATGTAGATTGTGAATTCTTGTTGTTAAGTCGTATGCAATTGATGATTGTGAATCGTTCATTTACCTTAGTATTTTGTCATTTTCTTACTCTTTTATATTTTTGCTTCAAATAGAGTCGAATAGTGATTCTCATTTGTTCAATATCCCCAATGTTTTCGGTCTCTCTCTCTCTCTCTCTCTCTCTCTCTCTTCTAATGTGGAAATGTAGTGATGAGAAGAAAATTTCAGCCATGGCAATGGAAAATTAACGAGGAAAAATATTTTCAAAGTACAATGCACTTTTCCATTTAAATATCAATCAGTATGCACATACCAGTGCCGGTATAGAACGCGGAAAGAATTTCAGTGTTTCCAAATCCGGGTGTAGTTGAAATAAAAGACTTTGTTATACTTTACTTTATTTTTTCCTTTTGAATCGTATTGAATTCTTTACCATTTTTTTTTTATTCTGGTGAAAAGGAAAATAAAATCGATTGGATTTTTATTGTGGGGGGAAATAAAAGCATTTAAAGTGTTTCTTATTCTTGATATGGTGTACGTGAGCTTTGCCAAACATACATTAGTTAGTTTAAAATCGGTGTACTTATATTATTTGTACATGTTACTTTTAAAAAGAATCATAAATAGCATTTGAGTTGAACTGAGTTATGTATAATATGGTTTTGTCCAATTGATTATACGGTTTTTTGCTTTAAATGTTATGTAATGAAATTTTTTTTTATTAGATGCTCAAAAGAAATTATCTGTGTGGCATCGTTTGAAAAGTTGCGTAGATATGATTATTTTTAAAATGATAATAAATGTGCAGTTATATGAATTATATGTGTAATTATGTATATCTTACAAGTCAGTTTTTGAAGATATTTTTATTAATTAATAATTTACGTAAATTTTAATTGTTAGGGAACAAATGGACGTTATATTTAGTCATAATAAATGATTTGTGACTTCCACGAGGTTAGTGAGGTCCCATTTCATTTCATTCATAGTTTTACTACCGGTACATTAAGTAATTTAGGTTTTTTATTTTTCTTTTAAATATGAGTGATTTGTACATAGTGTAGTGTAGCTTCTTTTGACTTGATTGTTTCATTGGTTACAGTTTAATCATGACGTGATTTTAGTGTCTTATCACGAAATTGTTACAAAGAGTTTATTAAATAAGTCACTACAATTAAATGTGATTTCGTTTAAAGCCAAAAGTAAATTATTTAGTTTCGTTAGCGCCGTTTGAATTTGAACATTGACCATTTATTGATCCCATGGTTGACGAAATTGAAATCGGTTTTTCATATTCGAATCATATGAGTTTGCGGATTGTACAAAAATAAGGGAGTGTTCTATAAAAAGCAACGCCGATAAATCATAAACCACGAGACCTAAACTAAAATTAGTTGTTGTCTATGTTTGTCTTAATGTTAATTAAATAATTTCAATTTGTGTTACAATGTCTATAAATTGATTATGATACTCAGGTGTAGAGATTATGTTCAATATTTATAATTAAATTAATTGAGGAAATTGATTTGTAATCCAACGATTTACTGTATTGAAACCATTCTCAATTGATTTAAATGTTAAATATTTATAACTAAATTTATACCATTTATTTTAATATTACTCAATGCCATCGCTAAGGAATAACATCCGTGCTAGTATATGAGAATCAGATGGACCAAAAAAATAAAAACAGGGTTACGTGATAGAAAGAAGACATTAGAAAAACATAAGGCGAAACTTTTAATAATCATATTTAGTATAGACCACGAGATGTCGAGTGACGAAAATAGCAGAATACAAATTTAACTAAGCCCAATGTTAGACATTTGTTCTGTATCTGTATGAGTTGAAATATTTTAACAGATATAGCAAATATAAAATTAATAGAAAAGCACGTGAATTGATTATTTTTAGTTATGTAATCTACCGTTTTTTTTTATTCGGTATACACGGAAAACACCTATATTTTGTTATAAGTAAAACAGCGTTAGGAATGATATCTAGAAGATGTTGAACAGAAGTAAGAAACAGTATACAGATACAAAATTAAGCGGGGGCCAAATTGTAAGTCACGAAAATTCATTGCAATTGAATGTAGGAGTGAGACAGACGATTTCGGATTTACGTTGAAAACAACCGATTATCGGTCATGTGAAAATTTTTGGTGGTATTGGTTAGGTGTTTTTCCTTTGGCCCATTAGAGTGTTCCCCATGCCCGTCAAACCATTACTGTATGTTGATGTGCTTGAGCAATTTCTATACTGACGGGTTTCCTATAATTCAATGAATAAAACTTATGGGGAAATTGTTGAATGCATTTCCCGAAGAGAGATGCATTTCGTTGCATTTGTCGTTTTTCTCGTTCGGTAAATTTAATTTAGAGTTGTAAAGGATTGAGATTTTTCACGAATTTCACAAGTGAATGGCGATATGTAATCATGGCAAAACTATTTTTCTATTTATTCGGATTTAAATGGATGTTGATCCAAGAATTTTCTTCATTTGGTACTTTGGGAAAATATTCATTAGCCGCTTGAAAATCGCTGAGCGAATAATTTCTCTAGAATCCTTTAATTGAAAGCTCAAAGTTTCCATGTAAACGGATGATTTTGAATTGTAATTCTTATCACATGGATATCTTAGCTTGCTACGTTTCTATATCAATCATTTTCAATTGAATGTACAAATAATTTCAATACTCTACGGCTGATTAAAATTTCGACAGTTCTAAGTAGTTTTGTTTTTGTTTGTCAATTTGAATATTTTCAATATCAGCAAAAATTTAAAGAAAAAAATAATTGAAAATTTGTTTTAGAATTAATTTTCTTGTGTGCGAATAATAAAAAAAAAAATAAGAAACTCTGAGGTATTAAACATAATCAAAACAACAAAGAATAAATAATAACAAGAAAGTGAAGTGCATAATATGTAGTGTTATAAAAAGGAGATCCATTCAATAAAATTAACGTATGTTTGTACATTACAAAAAAAAAGTGATGAATAATGTTGGCCGTGATGAAAATGAATCAAATTAATTGTAGTTATATTATACGACAATAAATATTTGTACATTCCACGGTATACTGAGTGAGAGGGATACAGATAGGGAATATAAGAATGACAAGAATAAATACTTTGAGTCTCGTCCAAAACTTTTATATTTTTGTATAAAGAAAAAAGAGTGATGTTAAGACACTTTTGTATTCCTCTATTACTCTCACAATTGGCTTTTTTTTTGAAAAAGAAAAACTTACTAACTAACCACGCAATGATATTTTACATACTGAATTTTCTTATTATAGTACAAAGTTAATTCTAATTCTTGTCAGTTTAACTTATATATTTTTACTAATTTTATTTTTCTCTTTTCTGTTGTGTTTATTTTTAGTGTAAGAAAAATTTTGAACGGATCCCCGGACTTAAAGTTGATATTTTAAATGACAACTCCAGAAATACTCGACATTACATGTCGATGAATTGTGTTGAATAAGAGAGAGAGCAAGAGCTAAAGATCTTCCGTTGATTTGTAACCGCCGTTTAAATAGAAAATCGCTAAATTATCAGCAAGGGCTCAGTGACGGTTATCAAGTATACGATTCACACTGAGAGATCGAGAAATAGCTGTTCTTCTAATAAGACACCATATTGGGAAAAGTCATTTAGATAATTAGAAGACAGTGGAGTTAATAAGAATTCTAAATAAGAAAACTTATTATAGAAATCAGAGAATTACAGTGTTTTGGAAATAGATCACACAAACTGTCGTCTAAATGGGTAAAAAAGGAAGAAAAACTCGATGGCGTACTTTATCGCTCGGTGACTGTGTAACTACATCAAATAAAGAAAATGATGAGAATACTGTAAATGAGGGAACAGCACTTAATGAAACCACCAAGTACAATAAGACAAATGAATTTCTGAGTGAGTATTGATAAATTATTTCGATAGAGAGGGAGAGAGATTGAAAATTGAATAGTAGCGAAAAATAATTTTCAAATGAAAAATAGTTTTTCAACGATTCAGATGATTTTGTCTTGTTTCTATTTAGTGTGAAACGTTAGATATTTTCTTTCACCGTCTAACATGTCAATTTGTATGTTAATGTACGATTCATTAATACATAATTCACATAATACTGGTACTGTGGCAATTTATTAAGTCTCGGGGTTTTTAGTATATATGTTCGTATGTTATTAATGAGACATGATAGATTTCGCACTTACCAATTACCCTACACTGATATGTTATAAATAATCTGTATCGATTGGTGAAGGTTTTTTTTTTAATTTCAAATGAACCGTTTGAGTCATGAATTGTTGAGTAAAATATCTTAATTATATATTTTACTCTTGTTTGAGTTGGTTTAAGGTGAAATAGGAACGAATAGACATAAGATATTTAGAAAGATTTGTTGAATGATGCACATACCAATTAAGTACCGATAACTTGTAGAGTGGGATGAATCAATATTGATGCATATCAATAGAATTGAATTCCTAATTGGCGTGTCACGATGTTGTTATAACACGATTGAGTATATGCTTTTCTAATGGGGATTTTTAATATAAATTAAATGAAATATCTCTTAAATCGACCAGAACAATAAATAGTGTGACTGTAATGTGATATTTCCTTTAAAGAAGTTTCAATTTATTTTTGACCTTTTACTTTCTTTGATACGCAGACGACTTCAAGGACTTTGTTTAGTTTTTGATTCTTAAAGAATGAAGGAATTGTGTTATTGTAAATCTATATTCATGGGAATAATATTACTTGTGTGGCATATCAAATGTCTCGCTATAATTCGTAATCAGAGTATTTTTATGGAATATGATTATTTGATTGTGATACCAGCAGTTTTAAGCGCTACATATTCAATGCAAGGCAACATGTTATGCGTATAGATATTTTCTGGTGATCGATAGTATGGCCAAAAGTTTGTTGGTTCATTGAACATGGAAAGTCATGTGGTCAATAAGATAAAATATAACACATATCACTAAATTCATATGTTATTTAATATGCGAATTAGGTATACATTCATCATATGGTTTAACTGGTGCTGATGGAAAATCACACCTCTTATCAACAGTAAATAAGAATTGAGACATAAATGTGTGTTATATCGTTTTGAGCGTTGATTATATGTATTTGTTTAGAAATTTTCTGAATGAATAAAAATCAGAGTGCTCCACATAAATAAGGTATTTATCACACATTTCAGGTAATAAACTGAAAATCATTGAGGCTAAAAGGGAAAAATAATAGAAAGAGAGATATTAACTAACCGCTTTTCCAGTTACCAAATGCAACCAGGAAATGGTTATATGAATTTGTTTTTTATTTCATTTTGACTCTCTTTTATATGCGGTTTATGTTGATTCTAAGTATTATGATAATTAGTTTAGTTGGTCTAATGGCACCACTATGAGTTTAAAAAGGCCATTTGAAAATTATTTGATTCGTAACACTATGGATGATAATTTCTTTATTTTTTTCTTTTTTTTTTTGGCCGGCGTTAAGTAAACCTCGTGGTTTATTCTTCATTGGAAGGAACGCAATCTCTTTTTTTTTGGGTGCCATAAATAAAAAATTTATGAAATTTTATTTAGTAATTTGAGCATTTCTTTATCAACTAAAGCCGTATTTTATTATAACAGAATAATATAATTAAATGAACGAAAAAAAAAATTATATATACAACTAAATAAAATCAACATAACAACAAGACGATGAGAAGATAGAGACTTATGGAATTCTAATGTAAACTCCGAACTCTTTTAATCTCCGGTTAATCTAGAGTTAGAAACGATCAAGAGTCATAATATTATCCATGGAATATGAATTTTAAGTGTTTTGATTCACATGGATGATTGTGATGTGACTACAAACGACGACGTCGACTGGTTACAAGGGACGATAGAAATGGTGGCCGAATTATTTGTACAATCTCTCCGTGTGGTGTAGATAGTGTCAATTCCACCTAGATAGTAATGGACATAGAACAGTGTGAATCTTCCTCTAGTTAATTTTATTTGATAAGTAGATGACATGATAAAGTGTTTAAACAGTTAATGATGGCGACCTGAAGTATGTAAAACCACATGTTTTACAGTAATTTTATATGTACAGGTTTTCGTGTAGTTTAAATATGGGTTTCTTGTATAGTCGGTCTTGATAACAGTGGAAAGTGCGTGAAAATGATAATTCTTTAAATTATATATGACAAGATATCAGCGCTTCTTATTACATGTTGTGTGTACTTTTAATAGAATGTTTAAGTAATAAAACACAAAATACTTTGAGCATTTTTTTTTTGTTTTCTGTTTGTTATAAATTATGTTTTATATTTGTCATATCATAAGTTGTGTATGATTATATTTATCTTAATCAAAGTTATAATATTGTACCAACGACAGTGTAGTAACTACCGATAAAAATGATTTAGGTGATTGCTGTATTGTAAGTGGCATATTGCTACATATAAATGGATTTTGGATTGAATATTAGTTACATATCGGTATATCTCGGCATTAATGACGTTTTATGATTGAAACAAAAAACTCTATTTATGATTAAATGATTGCGGTTAATTTTAAGTAGGATTGTAAAAATCAAATCATAGTATTTCATCATATAATTATCAAATTGCAGTATTTAGCGACAATTAAATGGTAGTACTGATGTCAAAATGTGGCATTTGAAATATCGATTAAATGCATACTAATGTAATTGTTAGACAGATTTGATCGAATGGTTGGTAAATGCTACCGTTGTTATTGAAGTTTTTATAAATTACATTCCGATCGGCTAACAGAATTTCATTTACCCCATCATATGGGTGATGTGGGTCGATATGAATGCAATTTTTATGCTTCATTGTTATGGATTCCTTTTTTTGTGTATGAGGGTATGTTGTTTAATAGAAATTGGCCTTCGGTATTATTGTCCCATGTTATTCTGTGAACTTTCATTGCGAATTTATTATCCAAATATTCACCATTCAATTGTATCCTTGAACATGAAATTTTTGAGTGAAATGTAATTTCCAACAGAGTTGTTATTCCGTTAAAAATCCATATCAGTGGACTTCTTTCCAACATGTTATTTGTAGATTGAATTGAATTGCGGCAGACACGTTTTTATATTGACGAACATATTTTTGTAGCCCTAAAATAAAACTAAGTGTAACTTATCGTATTGGTAGAATTCTTTTGCCCGTTTAGTCGATCCAAGAATCTCGATTGTATACCATCACACACGTAGTACAAGTGAATCCCAGATGTGTTTTTAATTTTACTTTATTTTTTTTTTCGAAATTCATTTGGTTTTAAACGAAATAATTTTTGTGTTTTATTTTGGTTTATTTAAAAATTCATAATTTTTAAAATTGTGTTTAATAGATTTGTAATATTGTGGCTGTTTGAATCGATTCCGGTGTTTTAGTGTAAACGATTTAATTCAAAAGAAACTATGTATTATTGACTGGATGGTAATTCAATAAATCAACGATTAATTAATTTCTTTCTGGTTTATAATTACTGTATATGTAATGATGTTAATTCATTTAAATTATGATCAGTAGTGGTGCCAATAACATTGTGAATGAATGAGTTAATGAGAAATCATATTATTACGGTATGTTTTAATAAATTGTGATTTAGTGCTATTTTGTAGAATCAGTTCTTTATTGTAATTTGCCAAGTGTTTAGTATAAGGCATTTTAAAGAGCAAAAGTACAGAGTCAAAAAGTATAAATAAGTCAACTGAATACTCACATTTTGCCTAATGATGAAACATATTTATTTGAATCGGCAAATGCTAATTTTAATCAGTGAACAATAATAGTAATTAAACAAATTGTTAATTGTAAATTAAAACGCGACGATTTTTATTTCATAATGAACATTCTTTTGTTTCATACATAAAAATCTATATGAATGAAATTAGGATTCTAATTTTAATGAGATTTATGTTTTCATTTAAAAAGGGAGAGTGTTTCGTTATGTTTTGGTTTTTGGGAGGGGGATACTCAATGAATGCATGTGGTACTATTTAAGGTGTTTTGTGGGTTTTCGACGAATAAGTAATAGCTTAATTGGATGGGTCACATGAATGCAATTTTATACACTTGATTAAGTGACAAACAATAATAATATGATTTTAGTTGGTATTTTACACTTCTTTTGGGTATGCTTAACGTATAATTATAAAAAAAAATATTCACTTGTCAACAGTGCGCATTAAATTCATTTACTGTGAAATAACTAAGAGGAGAGATTTTTATATTTTCTTAATGTGTTTCTTTTATTTTAATTTGTCAATTCTGCATGGGCCAAGATTTTGTAATGTTTCATGAGAGATAAACTCATTAGAGTGAAAAACCGTATAGTCAATTACAATATTATTGCTCTTATGTTTTCTTTAAATACTTCATCTTTAATTAACTCACGCAAGTTTTATTGTTAATTTTAGGTACTCGGTTCGGTTTGTTGAGATTTATTTAGTATTTTATGCGTATTATATGTTGTTATTCTTTTTCCTTTTATTTTTGTATTTTGTTGAACAGATAATTTGCTTATTTTCTTATTCGATGTTTTACATATACGAGAGACTATTGTCTATTTTGGGGTTCTTCTTATAGTCACTAAGTAACTACATTTGTTTAGTTCGGTTATGTCTCTCAAAATCGGTTTTTACTTACTATTTTTTTGACTCTATGTACAAAATAAAATGGAAATGATTTAAAATAGAATCGAAATGAGATGAAGGCATTAGAAAATGCCATTGGGATCAATTGTATATTTGAATGAAAAATACCATGCGGTTTTGACTTTCTTCTGACGACACTGTGTGTTGTGATGTAAAGAATTTCCGTCACAAGGAGTCTGAATGGACTGATCTTTCGATGGTGTTGTACGACAAATATGTTAAAAATTAAATGACTATTAAGTATACACTGTTGTTTACCATTCAAAAATATAGTAAACTAACATTGGAGATAATTCATTATATAAAGATTGATAAACGTATGACAATAATCATAAAAATACAAATTATTGATATCAATGAATTTCAGACAGTTGAGATTGGGTCATTGATATGTAGAGACAAACAAAATAACATTGTTTAGTGATATGAATATGTAACTGTGCGAACCAATCATCATATTCAACCAATTATTAAACGTTTCAATCATTATCAGTTACAAGGAAATTAAACAGAAAAATTATTGTGCGGGTCTTAGGAACATTGAGAAGATGAGATTACAATAAATCGTACAGTTGAACGTTTAATACAAAAATATTGTTAATCTTAAACGAAGTACAGTAACTCTCTGTGTTGTTACTATTTAGTTGCAGTTAATGCATCTGGTTTTTATTTATTTTTTTTTTTTGAATATTTAACATGTTTGTTTAACTACTAAATATGTATATAATTAATCCCATATAGTTATTTAATTAGTACTCGTTATTTTATACACATTCGTCATTTTTATCGTCTTGAAACTGTATAATTGGACGAGTAATAATAATAAAATTGCATTTTATTCTATTTTTATATAAATTGTTTGCAAATTAAAGATGTTACAGTTCAAATTAATTTTTATATATTCCGTAACTAAATCGAGTCGTTGATAATAAAATATTCTCAATATACGATGGACTGTGTACCAATATTTCTGTTAACAACACCGTATTGATTGCAATCATTTTTTTAGTTACTTAGAAAAAGTATAGTTTATTTTGATAAATCTCTCTCTCTCACTCTTAAATTTTTAATGTAAATAAATGTCTAATTATTATTAATTAAATCATAAATTAATACATGTTTATTGAATTACCATTAACAGATAATAAATATAAATATCAATATCAGCGAGATAATCTGGTTACATCAACGGAAACAAGAGCTCAAGGATCAGTTCAATCATCGGACACTATGGAGATGAATGGAAATGATGAGACTGTAACTGGTTATGTGAAATCAGATTTAAGAAATTATAAATACAATCGTTATAATAATTATAATCGATATAATAATGAATCAGGTTCATATCGAAGACGTCCATTTACCTCATCATATAATTCAGATCGATCACATGGTGGTTATCTGTCATCACGTAGAAATTATTCACATAATCGAAATTATACACGTTTTAATAATGGTACAATGGATAAGGATAGTAATCAAACAGGAAAACAACAACAACAGCAGCAAACATTATTTAATGAAGATGAATATACACGGATAACGACACCACGACAAGATGTTTTATTTAAAAAAGGTTATTTATCACGGCCAAAAAAATCAACATCTGTATCGAGTAATGCTGAAGAGATGACTACATCCAGTACAATGAATTCATCAGGGTCCCAAAGTATTGTGTCAACTGACGAATTAGGTACACCAATAAATTCAGAGCTTGATGCAGATAAGGCGATTAGTATGTTGCCAAGTTATTATGACCAGAATGGTGTTCTCTATATCAATCGTAAGTTTTTCATTAAATTTAATTTTTGATATTGAATGTATCATCATTTGTCGTTTAATTTTTAGCTTATTATGCTGGATATGATTCCTATCCAATGATGATCCAAGCGTTCCCAAATTATATTCCACCAGAGTACTATGAAGGTAAACAGTTATATGTACCGAATATGGAAGTAGTTGCTGATAAACTAAACGAGGAACCAAACGTAGATCCAGAACAAGATCGTGAATCAGGAAATGAAACAGATAATGCTGATAATAAAAGAAATTCAATTGATTCGCACGTATGTACTTCAATTACTTTAGTATGTATGTTAAATTATGCTTATCAAGACAATTACTTTAGAATATGTCTGAGGGTGCTGCTTCAATGGAAGGATCACAAGAACATTTAGCTGATTCAAAATCACCAGTGACTACAGAAGATTCGGGTCAAGACTCTCCAAATACAGTGGAAACTCCTTCTGAAACACAAAGTATCGATAATTCTAAAGAAAATGAGGTAAAAATTAAAAATTCAGAATTGCCTAGAATCAATTTATTCGAAAACTATGCTGTGTTTCAGAACCTGCAGTCTTTGGAAAACCAGTTGCCGGCGTCTCCATTTGTTCCAATATTCACCCCTTATTATTATCCATTCGTAATGAATGCCACCTCGTATATTCCATTCAGTGGTAATTATTGGAATAATCCATTAAATAAAAGAAATTTTGATGTTATTTATGTATAAAATAATTGTAGTTGACATTGATGAAAATGGAGTAAATTACGATCCAGCTGAACAACAAGAGAATGGATACAATGGACGTGGTATGAAATTTAAAAAACGGAAGAAACGTACTGCTCGTCCAACGAATGCTGCTACCGTTAGTGTAAGTATATTGCATGTGTGTACTCAATTGTTTTAAATCAATTGCTAATTCAATTGGTGGTAATTTGTAGTCTACAACAACTGATTATTCAGATGATGAGGAAGCAGACATTTATGAGAGCACTGAACATTATATGTCGGCATATCCTGAATCAAATTTACTTCCAAATAACCAAACTGAAGGACCAATTGATTTTAATGTAAGTGCATTTTTGCATTCTTGTGGTAACCTATTGCAACTATGATTGACATTGAATATTCATTATAATTACAGGATCTCGTACTCAGAAGGTCAACGTTAAACACAAATGTTGATGAATTTGTTCCTAAAAAGACGTATACCTTAAATGCTGATGTCGAAGAATTCCGACCGCAACGTTTGATTGAGCAAACCGAAACAGTGACACCAAATAAAAGTAATAATGGTGTGCAACAAGATGTAAACAATACACCGAAAATAAGTGATATAGTGAAACGTAAACAAGAAAATGTTTCAAAGAAATATTCAACTTCTCCTCAAACGAAATGGTCTCGCAATAATCGCAGTGAATCAATGAAAAAGAAGATGACAAAGAAACCACTATCTTATGCTGAATTAAGTAAAGTTGGTAAACGTCAGAACGGCAAAATGGTAGAAAATTTAAATGGGCCAAAAACAATTAGTAACGATGCAACGGATTGTGCTATATCAAATGATGGCCAAACAGAAAACTTAAAGCAATTAAATGAACCGGAAACAATAACATATGCTCAAATCGCTGCCATTGAACAGAGGAAACAACAGTCCGGTACAATAAAATCACCAGTGAAAATTGTAATTTCCGAAAAACAGTCAAAACCCCTAGAGAATAAGAAATCGTCTAAAAATAAGAAACAAACACCGAAAACTACAACTACCCCAACGAAAAATTCGAATATGAATCCAGATGAATGGCAAACGGTAATACCGAAAGGTAGGCGTTCAAAACATTTCCAAAAATATTCTCAATCTGAACAGGAATATGTTGAGGATGAGGAACAGTATTTAGATGTATCTGTGGCTGAAGATGAAATCCCAATTGTTGAAACATCTGTAACAGATGAGGCCCAAGTTGAGACAGAACCAGCTATTGATATTATAGTGGCAGTAACTGAACCAACTGTCGATAAACAAGAAATTGATATTGAAATTGAATGTGCAAATGATGAAACGACAGAGAAAGAATTGGAGACCGTCACACCGGTGGTAACCTCGACTAAGGGTAAACATCGTAATAAGACACGACGTAACGGAAAGAAGAGTTCAAATACATCAAGTAATTCACAAAAAATGAATGGATTCAGGGTGATTGAGCCCACATTCGATATATCGATTGATAATAGTAACGGTGACATTGATAATGAAATTGAAAAGCAATTAAAATTAATTGAGTCTAGTATTGATTCAAGAACTGATTATGTTGATAAACAGCAAATACCAACAATTCCAGAGACACCAGTTCCATTAAACATATTCAATGTGATGTCACCACCGACAATAAAGTCTGGTTTTAGTTTACCGCATATGAAAGATTCATTAATCAAAGAACAAGAAGAGATGGTGATGCGTGTGATGCAAATGTTAAATTTAAATAAAACGGTTGAATCGAACGAATCATCAAGAGAAGATAATTTTTGTGACTTGAGCAAAGAATCCGTGGAATCTGACTTAATAGTGGAACCAGAATCAACGATAATAATCGATATGAATTCTTCATCTGAATCAACCGTCCGCGATAATAAATGTGATTCAGATGAGCCACAAATGAATGATGATAGAAATTCTGATGCCGGATCAACATCAGAATCGTCAATTATAAATTTAATTAATGAGATAACAGAACGCAGTGATAATTCGAGCGGTTGTTCAGATGATGGGGATAATATGGTGCTGGATTTGGTGGATGATGCAGATGTAGATATAATAACAAAAGAATTTGAACGTTTAGAAAATGATTGTTCAGTGGTTGTGGTGCCAATAGAAGATGCCTTAAATTTAAATGTTGTTGAATTGATTGTTAATAATGATGAAGATGATGATACTGATCAGAATAATGAAAAAGAAACAGATGAAATTGAACGTGTTGAGTCAAATATTATTGAACCGAATGTTGAATCAATTTTAAAAGATCCAGTTAACGAAAATACTGTTGAAATGCTGGCAACAGAACTAAATGTAACACCCGTTTATTTAAATGGGAATGATAATTGCAAGACTGAAGATAACATAAATGAAATAAATTTAAATACATTTACGATTGATGTTAATAATTGTAATAATCCAAATGTGGCTGTTGACAATGAAATTGTTGCAATAAATGAACAGACACCTGTAATTGGCACTGATCTGCATGAATCAATTACGAATGTAATTGAAATGGCAGCAACTGCTCAAGCAATTGAAAGTGTTATTGAAGAAGTTGTTTATGAATTAAATAAAGTTGAACAGGAATTGGATGCAGAACAAAAGAAATTAGAAACAGAAATTGTAACGGAAGAATTGGAGACAACGGATAAGACATTTCCGTTAACATCAACTGTATTTGCTTGGTTAAATAAGAAGGAACAGGAAGGTGAAGCTGTGTTACGTCTTCCAACGGATCCATCACTTGCTGATTATTTTCGTCTTCCAATGACAGCCAACAGTGATGATCTTGAGGATTATGAATCAGATTATTCAAGCGGCGAATCAACTGATGCTGAGGATGACATTGAATTTAATGATAACGTTAATGATGAAATAAAACATCCCACCCAAATCAATAGTGTTCCACAACAAACGGCTGAACCAAGACCACGAAGTGGTAATGAAACTAATAATAATTTAACGCCCAACGGACTTAGTGCAGCTAGTAAGTCAAATGGTGAGGCTGGTAATGGTTCGTCATTGCTAAAGAACTCAAATGTTGGTTGCATTATGATGTAGTCTATTAATATGCTGCTTAACCAGTGCTCTTCAATTACTATAATTACGCAAAGGAATTTCATAACTATTCAATATGCTAAACTAGAAGTTTAAACAAGTGTTTTTGTTTATATTTCATTATAAATGTTTGATTCGAATCATTTTTTGATTTAATTTGAATAGAACATACAAACGCCGATAATAGATTGGGTTCGTCATTAATCACGTCTAGTTTTCAAACCAATAATATTGAATTCATTGTGTCATTTACGTTAATTGTAAGTTTAGTAGTCAAGATTCGTTTTTTTTTTCTACTACCTTGTTTAATTTACCTTTAAAAGAAACAAAACAGAAACTTATTATTTTGTCGAATAATCCTTAGAATTACTTTCTAATTTACATTTAAAATCAACATTTAAAAAAGAAATATTATGAACTAAAGGATAATATATCAATGCAATTTATTACAATATTAATACAAACATTTAAAAAATATAGTTGAAACGACGCACTTTTATCATGTTTTTTAAAATGAAAAACTACATATTAATAATAATGAAAATGCATCATGGAATCATAATCCATTATTGATAATTAATTATTATATAAACGCATAACATACAAAAAACGACATAATATTAATGGCATACGTAACGAATAGATTGTAATATTATGCGGAATTTAGTGATACACATACAAACATTAACATATTACGAATAATATGTAATGCTTTTTTGCATAAAAATATCAGATGTTTCTAAATTATTGTAATGAGATAAAAATTTAAATCATAATTAATAATTTCAATGAGCATAGATTTTCATGAATATCATTAATATGAAAAAAGAATTAATCGAATTGATTTAATACTAAAAAAGAAATTAACTTAAAGAAAACTTAAAAAGAAACAAAACCCATTGATGGAATTAAAATTGTTGCTTATTATACCTAGATCATAAACCATGTTTAATACATGAAATACATTATATTGTACTCTTATACGATGTTAATACTTAAAGGAGTATGTTAAAATAAAGTTAAAATATTTGAAAGAAAATTTTGTGTTGTTAATTGTTCTTCGGTTTTTGAGATGAAAAGTAACAGGTGACCAGGATATCAGGAGGAGAATATCAACTTTCGATGATGGGTGGAAAAATTTGTTCGTTTTGTTGAAATTATGGAAAAAATGTAACAGGCGACCATAACTAAAAGAGGAAAATTTCGATCGTGGGACAAAAATTTCAATTTTTTGGGTGTCAAATTACCAGGCGACCATACTAATAGGAGGACTAATCCTCGAATTTTCCCAACCAAATTTCTCCACAAAAATTTCCTTTTGCTTTCCAAATTTTCAATTGATCGAATTACTAAAATTATGAGTTACAAAAAGACTTTGAATTATTCAATCGAACATTTTTCTTTTATTTTTATGCCATTATTATAAATTCATCATTTATGAATAACTATAAATTGCTATATAAATTCTAATTTTAGCATAAAATAAAGTTTTACTAAACATTTTATGCAGAAAATTATGTTGTGAAACTCATGAAACGTATGAAGTAAAAAAATTTCTCATTTTACCAGACTCAGTTTCAATATAATATTAACTGTTATCATAACTAATATGTTCTTTTCGTAATTATGTAGAATGTAATATATGAAATTGTATGTGTTCAATTTTATAAATTAATATTTTGCTTTTTTTGCCGAAAAGAAATCTTATAACCAGTATATAATGTGTGTGTGTGTTACATAATAATACGGATACATTATTAAAATCTAATAACTATTCATGTATTCAACTACTTTGCTCATTTAAAGACAAAAAAGAAAAAAAATATCGTAATATTAAATGAAACATATATATTCCTATCAATTAAAATGAAATTTAGACTAGATAATATACTCAAATCTTATCATAAGGATTCCATTAAATATTAAAGAATTCCAGGTGTAGTGTAGACGCCAGCACAGTTATGCTCCACTTAGTTTTAAATAAAATACGCTCTTCACATTATTGTGTCACCTGAATAGGATCCACATTCATAATCAATCATAATCATATATGAAAGGAGCCGTAGGTGTGTAGTCATTTGCGTCCAATCAATCAATTCAATCATTATTTTTTTCATAGAATTACAATTAGAATAGATTACACATCGAAAGAGACTAACAGATTTAATTATATTCTTTTTTCACTAATTTTAAAATGATGATGTTTAAAGTAAAACATTTAAATATACAAACAGCATCGTTTCCTCTTTAAATTCCATTCATAGGAAATACTATTTGCTTGATTCTTAATAGAAGGGGGGTGCCAAGCAGCATTTTCAATATATCATGCACTTGTTCCACTATTCGTTTACATTTGTCACAGATCTTTTATATGAAATGGTTACTCTTTGTCACAATATTTGGATGGGGGCATTGCTTCATGTTAACTATTTAAATTACATGTTATAAGCAACATAAATTGGATCTAATTGATCTGCTAAGAAGCCGTCACGCAGATGCATTCGTTGTTTCTCACCACGACTGTTGATCGGCACCACAGCTAAAATAGAATAAAATTAGTTAAACAAACTCAATTAACTATCTGGTAATTGATAAAAATTACCTGGATCAACAACAACGACAACACCAACAATCAATTGATGTTCCTCAAGCACCGTATTCGTTACCAACGGCACCAAATCCAATGCTTCTGATTCATTGCCATCCAATTCTACAACAACGACCAATAAATTGGTCCATGTGAATACAGCACATTCAGCTATCTTTTTGTGACTTCGTAATACTGAATTTTCAATATCAATTGGATGATAATTCATACCACGTAATGAAATCACTTCATCCAATGCACCAACAATATAAACAGCATCATGTAATTCTTGTTCACCACTGGTAACACTACCACCACCAGTTGATCCGGTGGTCGAAACGTTCGATGACATTTGCAACACACTCTGGGAATCTAACGATTCACGATCACTATCACGTCCAGCTACATTTGGTATGGTCTCATCCAATAGTGAACCGGCTTGTGAGCATTCGGTGCGCCGTAAGAAACCCAAATAACCAGTGCGTGCATAAATTTCAGTCGTCGCTCCTGTCACCAGTTTAGCATTAAAATGATCATTATATTCATTCTCATCACCAAATATTGTATAATAGCCATCAGCATTATGTGATGATTGTACCCAAATTTCACCCAAATGTGAATCACCGCAATGACCTTTTGTTTCTGGATTAGCAATAATTACTTTAACACCGGGCAATAGTTTACCAGATTCAATTAAACATAATGAATGTGGTGCACCACGTTCCACTAATGCAACACGATTATTTCTTAATGCACGTAAATCAACATAAACTTGTGCACTTTCCGCTGAACTAGCACCTTGTACACAAATAGCTGGATTCACACGGCAACCAAACGATGTTGATACACATCGTGTATTTAGGCCTACAAAAGAAGTAACAATAGACTTAAGTAATGCTGAACACATAAACAATAGATTTCAATTAACTCACCAAGTGCTTGGAACAATTTACAGAATTGCACAGTTAAATTAACACGGGGACGTTCTTCAGCTACAACAACACATGTACGTACACAACCCAAATTAATATTACGTTGTTTCAATGTTTGTATTGAATTGCTTAATGCTTTTGTGCATAGTTCAATAACACCATACGAACAGAATGTGTCACGTACACGATATTGTGATAGTGTACTTAACCAAAGACTAGGATTCGTTTCAACTTCATACGGTGCTATCAATATTGAATGATGGCCACTATAAACACTGATTAATGTCCACATTGCAAATCCTAATCCACAATATGGATCCAAACAGAGAGCAACATGACGTGATGGATATAATTCACAGGCTAACTTAAGACTTGCACATAAACTGGATAGTGATCTAAAAGAATAATAAAATTTAAATGAAATTTAACTGATCTGGTGATGCCATTAAGTCACTTACCGATGTGAAATCTTAACGCCACTTAAACGTCCACATGTGGATACACTGAAATCAATGTAGGCCGTTGATTCCATTGGTGAATTAGCAATTGCTGCCAATTTACGTTTTGGATTATCATCAATATCTAATATGATTGGCCAACCTTTTGGATCAATTGATGCAGCCGCTTCACGTGATTTTAATAATTTTATAACACTTTGGATTGACAATATAATACCACTGTTTGATACATCAACAATCATACGTACAGTTGGTAATGTAGTTGATAAATTTTGTGGATGCGGTGGACGTATGGTAATTGGTACACATCCCAAATATAAACAACCATAAAATGCACAAATTAAATCCAAACCAGGTGGGAAAATTAAAGCTAAAAAAATAAAGCAATAGAAAAAACCCGTTAGGTAATTTATTTCTTTTGGGGATTTCATTATTCACTTACCAACATGATCACCTGGGTTCACTTTACCACGTTCCTGAAGTAAAGCAGCTATCTTTTCAGCACGTTTATGTAATTCAGAGCAAGTTAATGTTTTAGCAACAGCACCTGTTTGACAGAATAAGTATACCATTAATCATTTAGATTCATGAGTTCTATTTTAATAGAAAAATTTGAAATTACCTTTGGAATTGAGCAAAGTGTATAAAACATGTTCAGATGAAGTGTTTGCGCGCCATCGTAAAACTCCCGTAATTAATTGATGCTAAAAATTTAAATACAAAAACAAAATAAAAAAAAACTAGACCAGTAGATAGAGAGTTAAAGTGCATTTACCTTTCGTTCACTGTCATCCGATAAACCAATATCACGACCTTGTGCTACAGCCAAACGATTGCCTTGGACCAAATTACCAACCATCACAGATGCTGGACCAACCGATGTTTCTGTAATACATCCGGATGATGTAGTTGATGATGTTGTACTACTTGATTGTGCTTGTGATACGCCTTATTATGTTTTTTTTTTTTTATTTTAATGAACGATGAATAGTGCAATGATTTTTTTCGTGTTTTATGACAAATTTGTTTTATTATTGTTTCAATGCAAATGAATTTAAAAAGTGTAATGATGATGATTATAGTGTTATGTGTGAAATGTACGAAATTTGTAAAATATTGTGATCGCACACAAGTTGTAAAAATTTTTGTTTTATTTTTGGATGATGGATGCAATGATAATGAGGATAATGTTATGAATTAATGATAACAATTAATGAAATTGATGGGTTTGGTTAAAAAATTTAAATTAGGGATATTTTTACATACATTTCATAGTAACGTATTGAGTTTTATAATCATCCAATATCGATATGTTTTTTTTTTTTTTTATCAAATAATTTGGCATTGATTTTAGTTCAATTAATTTTGCATAGTAAGTTTTTTATTTAATAAAATTCATTATTTTTGCATTGTCGTTGTTAGCAGAGCAGCAAAAAACATATTAGAAGATGGAAAAAAAAGGACACAGAAAAAGAAAATATAATGTAAGTTTGAATCGTTAGTTGATAATAAATAAAAATAAAAAAAATTTAATTTGAATTTTAGTATTTTAATATAAACACTTCACCTTATCCGAATGAATAATTTTCATTAAATGAAATTCATTCAGCAATTGTTTCATTAAACAGACTAGATAAAATTTTTCAAGTTTTTGTAACACCATTTAAAGAACATCTACATTGTATTGCATTCGTTAATATTTTAAATTAGATAATAGAATATGGTAAATTGGTTAGAACAGAAAATAAATTACCGTTTGTTTATAAGTTATCAGAAAGGAAACGAAAAACACATTCATAAACGTTAACATTAAGCTGATTGATTAAACAAAAAACCATAGAGAAATCCTGATGGGATTCTTTGAAAATCTCTAAATGAGATATCTTCTAGCAGTTTAGATTTTTTTTTTGTTTGTAAAACAGAAAATTAATAATTTTAATTTGCTACTCTACAGCACAAGCCAATTGCCTTTGACCAAGAATATATATAAAGTTAAACAAATACTTTCCAAAAAATATTACATAGAGTCAAACATTAGTATGAAATCATAAAATGTTTGTGGTTAATTGGATACAATTCTAACATGGAAACATAGGATTCTGGGGATTTATAGAGAATCTCATGAATTATTAAAATTTGTATTTGGATTTTATAAATCTCAGTGGGATTTCAAAGTGGCAATGGATTGGAAGTAAGAAATGTGTTATATAGAGTATCATTTTGCTATGTAAAGTTAATAATCGTCTATTTGAAACGATTAAAGTGTTTGGTGCCTTAGAATATTTTAAAGCTGTGCAATTTAATAACAAAACTTATACAAAAATACACGGTGTAAAAGCAGTTAAATGTGAACAAACGTTGAAAAAGAATAACCATAATTTGACTTTTGATAATAATTATGCAATTAAAACAACATGAAAACTCGTCAATTCACACTATTCTAAGGCTACAATGAATATAGGATTCACTTAAGTCTTTAACAAATTTCTTTTCTTTTTCTTGTTTTTTAAATGCGCAACGAGCCGTACACAAAAACTCTTATCAAGTCATAATTAATTATTTATAAAGAGTTCCAATTTAAAATGGTTCAACATTAAAAACTGAATTACAAGTATAAATGAAAGAAAAAATAATAAAAACCTTGATGCATGTCCCTGGGCTTTGGCAGATTTGTAACACATGTGTGTGGACACATAAGAACATTGGCTGGATGCAATGACCCCTCTAGGAATCGTCGACGAGCTTCACATAAATGTATTCCACCTGTAATAATAAAGTAAATACAATTTAATCAAAATTTTATTCGAATAATTAAAATAACTAAATTATCTTTTACCTAAAGGTGTTTTTGGCAAATGATTTGGTGGCACCAAAGCCAAACAATAAATTCCAACTTGATGGATTGAATCAACCGCTTGTAATACTCTTGACATCCATTGGAATGATTCTTCTTCAGAGCAATCTGGTCTCTGTTCTGCAATCACACAAACACGTTCATCACGTAATACTTTAATACTAAAGACAGCAATACGTCCACGATAAATAAATCGCATCGGTTCAACAGCCAATACAGTGGCAATAATATCATCAGCATTATGTTTTCGTCCGGTTACTGTCATTAAACCGTCACGTGAGCCACACACAAAGACCAATCCACCTGGTCCCAAGAATCCCAATAAACCACTTCGAACATAACATTCCTCACCAATTGGCTTCGTAATCAATGAATCTTTACCATCAGCTTCTTCAATCAATGGTTGTACTTTGAATGTGGAATTTGATAATCCATCTAAACCAAAGTATGAAATGCCAGTGGCACCTGAAGTAACACATATTTCACCAACTTGATCTGTTTTACATAAAACTGGTGGTCCTTCTGAACGGATTACTACCATACGTGCTGCCGGCATTACTTGACCACAATCCTGAAGTGTTAACGAAGTTAACGAATCTTCACTGTCAACACGGACAACACCATGCGATAAAGCTGCCATTGATAGTACACCACGACCAGTAGCTGACTGTGAAAATCCACTTGTTGAACGACCCGGACGTCTCAAGGAAACGGTAAAAACTTCTGAACTACTGGCACATGGACAAATAGCATCTGGCCGTAATCCTTTTGATTGGAATACACTTAAGAATTGATCACAACTAGATAGTGACCACGGATTAGCGCCATCAGCTACCAATAACATACGCAGTGATGACAACGATATATCTTTATGATCCTTTGTTGCCAACAGTCCCCAATGTAAATCTCTACTCTTTGCCAAACAACATGAAGCACGATATTTGGTGATTAATTGCATCCATGATGAGGGACGTAATTTCATTAATGCATATGGTATAAATAGTACATGCATTCCATTTAGAACGGATGTTAATACACTGTGCCATAGGCCAACTTCACGTTTAAAATCCAATACACAAACAGCTACCTCACCTTCGGTATAATGGCATGCCATTGTAAGGGCACGACAATGATTAATCATAGCTTGACGAGTCACTGTTACACCCATAACACTTCCTTCCTTATCAGTTGTATATTCAACATAAGCATTTCCCTCTTCTGGGACACGTAAATTACTCACATTAAAATCTTTTGGCGGTTTTGGTAAATGTTCGGTTACCATCCAATGTAGTCGGGGCCATCCTTTTAGTTTTGCAATTTCACCGGTTGTCGATTTTGGTAAACCTTTCATGCACGCTTCTGAAGTTAGTGCCACTTGAATACTACACGAACTGAGCAAAAAACCAATTTGTTGTGGCGGTGTATCTGAACTGGATAATGGTAATTCAATTGGCAACGGAACTAATCCACGGAACATACAACCATACCAGGCTGTAATAAAGCTAAGTGGATCACTATTTGGATATACCAATGCAACAGTATCACCCGCTTTTAAGGTCACCTGTTCAGGACCTTTACTAAATGTTTTCGTTGTTAAAGCATACGCAATTTTGGTAGCACGAGATAATAGTTTCCCATATGTTAATGTTGTTGTCATTTTACCATTTGGATCTAATACAGTTGCCATCGGTGCCTTTGGTGAATTCATACCATATCGTTGTAATGCCAGTTCAAGACTTTTTGATAAACCGGCTGGTACAACTAATTGTTCACTAGAGACAGGTGACATGATGCTACCTTCTGGTTTTGGTGCGTTCGGATCTTTTGGATTTGCAGCTATTTCTAATTCAATATCATTATCTTCATAAAATTCTGGCAGTGGTCGTCGTTTTGGCCGTTTTAATGTATTTAATAATTGTTGTATTTTAGCTGAGACTTTCCAACGTCCCGCGGTACCTAGAATAATATAAAAATTAAATGAATATTAATTTTCGCAATAAAATGAATAAATAATAAAACTAATTTACTTGTATCGCCTGGTTCGGTTTGTGAAACATTAACATATCGGGTGACACGGTCTGCACCCCGGCGTGTATTATTAAACTGTGTGATGTCAGGTGCGACGTCTGTAAACAAAATATAATCATAAATTTACAAAACCATAATCTAATCCATAATTGGATTAATGTTATATGAAATATTCAAAAGTTTTAATTTGCTTACATTGCTTACGTGGATTATTATGAAATTCTGTGATATCAGTTAGTTCAAAGCTATTCTTTGGAATACGATGAATTGCTGGCGGTGATCCAGCACTAGACGTATCAGAACAAGGCTACAAAATAAAAAATTATAGATATAATGCCAGACCTCATTTAAAATAAAACTGAATTTTTGCTTACGGGTGGTGGCAAATTTTGTGGTCGCCGTTCACTTACATTCCTTTGATGGTGACCACCACTTGATATGTCACGTGACACCTTAATTGCTTCTTTTACAGGACCAATATGATCAAGTGGATAGTTGTAATCTTTATCTGGTGTAGATATTCTTTCCTCCGGTATTGATTCATCTTCAGTACTTGAATCTACAAATTGAATTAATTTATTTAAAATGGAAAAACCCAAATAATTTATTTCATCTCTCACCTGTTATATCATGGTCACGATCTGGACTTCTATTTAATACTGAACTTCGTTTTGATGGCATTGGCAAACTTGGTTTTGGTCGATTTTTTAATGCAGCTAATGCTTGCTGAACAGCTTCCTGTCTCACCTCTATATTAGCATCCGAGACAAAAATAAACAACATCAAATCATTATTACCTCCGGTGAATTCAATTACATTTAATAACATTCAATTGATATTTTGTTTCAAATAATCATTCCTAATAACACATTCATTACATCATAACGGTAAGCAGCATTATTTATATAAACATAACAAAAAAGCATTTCGATTCTAACAAAAACATTTTCGTTACAACTAATTTTCATATAAATAGACAGTACCTACTGAAGCCATGAATTTAATAAAGTTTAATAAAATGGAAATTGAAGCTTAATTTACATACTCCTTCATTTAATTTTCAAATTTTAATTGTAATATTAAACATATTAGAAGGACAAATCACTTCGAATCAATGTTTTATGTTGTTAGATATGAACAAAACGGACAGTGAAGTTTGAGAGTGTAGGTAGAAAAGGAAATGATCGTGCACCTCTTCATATAACAAGTTGTCATACTTTAATTGTTAGTAAAGTTTTTGTTTTTTGTTTTTTTTTTTTGGGAATCTTAATTGGATTCTTGTATTCCACAAAAGAGTAAATAATTCACTGTTACATAGCCAAAGAGATGCTTAATAATTATATTACCGCTTGTATAGCGACTTTCACGTCTGCCAATTCGACGATTTCGCTTATTTGGTCTATCCTCACTTTTACTAGTATTGTTATTATTACTCTGTGGTGAATAAACACTAGCATAATCTAAATCAGAATCAATTGGATTGGCAGCTAACTGTGGCTGTGAGGAATGTGGTTCTGGCATACGTTGACTACGATAGTTGGATGTTCCTGTGACAGACGACATGGTTGGTTGCTGGAACGGTGACTGTCCTTTAGCTGGTGATTTAACTCCAACAGATAAGGCAGCCAATGCTGCATCCATTGCTGTTTCCACACTAACTTTTGGCACATATTTTATATTATGATCACCACCGTTATTATTACGTAAATGTGACGGTGGATGTTGTTGTTGACTTTGGCTAACAATATGATTTTGTTTTGGGTCTATACCCTTATAACCACCCGTTTTATATGGACTTATACCACGAAATAAATTACTCACACTCAAATTTGACTCAAAACTAATCGGATTCGAAGGTCCAACTTAATATTTGTTTCATAATATCCAATTAGCAGTTAATTTAATTTATTATTATTTTTTTTTTTTTAATTTTTCGTTCCAGAATATAATCAACGACACGATAAATTTATTTGTTTTTATATTTAAGTAAAGTAATTAAAAGCAATATAATAGATATAACAGTTAAACGATGATTATTCCATTTTTTGTTTATAATTTCCAATTTTTTTAACGTTTTAAGAACAGACAAAATTTTTACATGATGTGATAATGGTGGAAGAATTTCATTTTTGATTGATAATTTATTTATTTTTATTTAGGTGTGGTGTCCAAATTGCATAATTATACATCGATTTCCATGCAAAATAAAAAAAAAGAGAGAAAATGCACACACGCAATTAAAAAAATTTGAAAAAATAATAATTTATGATTTTGAACATAAATTTTTTGTTTGGTTTTATAATGATAAACATATTTAAATCAATTATGAATTTTTATGATGAATGAATCTCGATGATATGCCAACAGAATTACATTAACTACGTATAGTTAAATAATAAAAAAACAAACGATAAATTATAAGGCGGATAGTTGCAATTACACATAACACACAAGATATGGAGTTGCATTTGATGAAAAGCAATATAAACAGTGAAATGAAATCCATAAGCCAAAAAAATTATGTAAAACACAGTATAGTTTAAGAGCATCAAATCCGTATAATAAAATTTACTACGTGATTCTCCATACAAAATATAAAGAAATGTATGAGACAATTATACTAGGAGAATCTCATTTAATAGTAGTAAGAGAATAATTTAGTGAGATACAATAAACTAAAATACCATAGACCAGACCTGAATGATAACGTTTTTCAGTGTGAGTGACACGACGTTGTGTTCTTCTTGGCCGATGCTGTTGATTATGATGATGATGATGATGGTGATCACGTCTATGATCACCACCACTACTACCACGATGATTAGACGATGAAGACGATTTATTATTATGATTTGAATGGTTATGGTGATGCGATGATTGATGGGATGAACGTAACGATGGCACCTCATCAACATAACTGTAACCTTCACTGTTTACAACACCACCAATTGTTGTCTCTGTTTCATGAGGACTTTCATTTGGCGTCAAAGTAACTGAATCATTTACATAACCAGTAGAACTTTGTTGTTGTTTCAAATTATAATAACCTGGTCCACCACCTTTTTATATTCATGTCAAACCGGGGGTCATTAGAGTCGATATCATTTCACGTGTGATTTTCATTTGTTGTATTTCAGAAGCACACAACATATTTATTCCGGATTTGTTAATATGATTTAGTTTAAGGTATGTTCCATTTTAAAATCCCGATTTAATTAAGTTGTTAATAAAAGAGAGCAAGAAAATAATGAAGAATCATTTTTTTTTTATTTTTAGTATACAAAACAGTAATGAATTGAAATCATGTTAGTCTTCTTCGATGTTATTAAAAAAAAAACAATAAGTAAAACCCAGTAAACCAAATGATAACTAACGATTAGACACAACATTAGACTAAATCTGTCTATTATAAAAATAAACGGTTATGGTATTCCATCAACCCAATGGAATACTAAACTCAATCACTGAATTATTCTTTATTTAACAATTAAATAAAAAAGAGAAACCATATATGAAATCCAGAACACAAGAATAACAACCAACAGAAATAAAATTACAAAAAGAAAACATAACAACTCTGTAACTAAAGATAATTATAGTGATTGTAAGGTGATCTTCACCAATTATTTAGTATTATTTCTTCCCTATTCCAATGTTAACATTCAGACAGACGATTAGGAGTGCCCAAATGTTTCTAACAAAACCCAAATTAACAGTCAGAACAAAATATAATGAATAAATAATAAGAAAACATTTAGTGTATCGTTATAAGATGATAGATGACTTTAAAAATTGCATAATGATTTAATTATAAATTCATTTTTTTTTTTCTTTTGAATTTTTTGACTTTGAATATGGACAATATATTTCAACATAGAAATTTGATATCTGTCATACCTTTGACTGGTTGGTTGGCTGCTTGTTTCTCGATGTACGGTTGTAAAAGTCGCGTGCGTTTCTTTTCATATCCCTTTTGGGTTATATCACCTGTAATTGGAAAGACGAGTTTGTTAAAATTAAATGTGAAAATTTTATTAAATCATGATGATTTTCAATATTGAAAAATCGCAAGAAAAAACAAACTGCATTGTGCCGCATCCTAAATGCAATCATCTATGCATTTCACATACAACACAAGTTCTCTTTTGCGATGATATTATTTCTCTTCCACCAATTGGAAAATATTAAGTTTATGTGATAAATCACTGGTGGTATCCATACTTCTTTTTCATAGTAACTACATCAGATCTTTTTCAGCAAAATTTATAAAATCGATTGCATGCAAACAATTTGACATCGCATAGAAAAATATTAACCAATGCTAAATAATATAATTCATTAATAAATTTTGCTAAAAAAACGAGCCAAGCCTTTTGCTTTATTGTTTAATAAATCTTCGTAGGTTGATTAAGAGTACTGTATATTAAATATAATAAAAAAAAAACGACCAAAATACACCCAACCGTTTACATATGAAACTAATTCAGCTTAAGAAATAACATTTCCAAGTAATTGCCGTGTGTGGTAAAGGAAAAATATAAATAAATTGTTGTCAGACAGTCAATAATACTAGATACCGAAAAGAAGAAAAGAATTCTCTTTTATTTTATATTAATGCTATTCACTTGAATATTAAAATTTATTCTGAACTTTTTTTTTCTCTCTCTCTTTAGCTTTACTCTTGTTTTGTAAACTAATACTCAAGGTATACAGACGCCATTGGATTATGTTTCAAATATGATCAAATCACTTTTATTTTCATTTTTAATATAATCAACACAGCATATAATGTGAATTTTATGTATTAAAAAAGTACAACAAAACCAAAAATAACATTTGATCGATAAAGGTATGGATTTTAATAAAACATATCCAAGTGTAATACCAATTATAAGATAAGCATTGAAAGAGAGCATTAAAAAGACGCCCAACTAATTGTTAAATTGCCTTCATAAACGTCTAAAACTTTAGTAGTTAATTTTTCAATTCATCTAGTTGTTTTGCCAAACAAACCAGTAGAATTCTAGTATTCCTTATAAGGATTAGATACACATCCGCCGTTTGACCACAGACATAAATAATCGTACAGTCAGATGAAATCTTAACGTAACGCTAAAGAATAGCATTTATTTTAAATTAATTAGTTCATATGAAGGACGTTGTTGTTCAGCTAATCTCTCTCTTCTCTAGTCATTCGTACACTTAATGACAGACATGTTGTCTATGATACCATAAAAACATTGCTTACAAGACAACACAAGTACATAGTTCGTATTGATCACTACAGAGTAATTGCAATTTATTATTTACCATAAAAGTTAAAAGAATTAAATTTGTTTTGGTTTGTTTTTTTTTTGGAAGAAATGAATAATGACTTACAATTGTAATTAAATCCACGGCTTATGGTTAAGTGATTACGTCCTCCGATTCGTTTCTTTGAACGTTTTCGTTTCACTTTACGTACACTTTCATTATAAAATGGATAATAATCTTCAATGTTAATATTCGTTATCTCCTGATGGTCCAACATGGATGTTGGTTCTTGTTTTAAATCATGGCTCAGTTGACCGGCTGGTAAAAATGACGACAACGTATATTCATCAAATGAACGAATTTCCATGAAATTTAGTTTCTCGGGTGTCTTTTTCTTTTTCATATTGGTAATCTTCATTTTCCGTTTGTCCGGATGAGGGAATGTAAAATCATCAATTGTTGTTGCCGGTAAACGGGCACCATAATGACTATAAACAAGTGAATTCGTTCCATTTGATTGTTTATCATCCAATTCAAATAAATGATTATTAACAATCAATTCATCTTGTTCTTTGTACTCCTGCTGATCCTGCTGTTGCTGTAACGAATACAGGTGTGACATTGATTCAGTGTCACTTAATAGTCTCTTATACAAATAATATTCTTTTAATTTTTCAAGATGCTCCTTGAAAAAAGCCTCAAGATTACATATCTCTTTTGTGATATTTTCTTCAGCTTGTTCTGATAACAAAAACTCATTTAAACTGGCTAAACTATTTAATTGTTGGATACGATGCTGCTCCTTTGTTTGACGTAGACAAAAACTTTCATATTCCTTAATAAATGTGTCTTCGTCCATTAAAAACTCACCACCAGCCGATTGTAAATTCCTAAGTGTATTAAAATAGGCATTTTTAACTAAATTACTTGAACACAATGATCTATCGTCAACGATTTCATCTCGACGTTTACGTTTCATTGAATTTTTCTTTGCCAACATACTGCGATTACGATTCACTGTCAATGTACTTCTGCCTAATGTACCATTACGACCACGCCGTGATTTCTTACGAACTGCATGTCTTGGCTTCTTAATTGTCAAACTGAAACCAGAATCACGCGAAGACATCGATTTAAAGGATTCATTTTTTGTTTTATATACTTGTACCGGTCGACTATAAATTCCATGGTCGGGTAATGAATAATCATCTTCTTGGCCTAAATTTATTGGTTTCCATACACGTCCCATATTAATTGAATTCAATTCTTTTTGTTGTGTAAATGGATTCACCTTGATCCTCAACGGATAAGGAATTGAATTATTCATTGTATTTGGTGTGGCTTCACAATAGAAATTTTCATCAGTACTCCGCTTAAAATCAATTGGCAATGATGAAAATATCGTATCACGGGATGTAATTGTTGCATAAGTGTCAGGTACCTCAATTTGTTTACCATCTACGGAATCATCACTTGGCTCATCAATGGAACTGCTTGAGATGACATCTTCATTGTATTCAACAGTTTCACCACCTCCACCACCATTGATTGTATTCTTCTTCGTATCACCATTAAATTTAAATTCCGTAAATGTGGTCACCATTGATACTGTTGGCAATTGATTTGATGTTATGATCGTATCATTATGTTCAACAAAATTTTTATGTTTTGATGGTGTCACTTCAGGCGGTATATGAATTATAACCCCATGCCCACCATTTGATTCAATATTAACGGATTTTTTACACACCTTATATGTTTGTGAATCGATTACATTGCACGACACCCGTTTATTTATTTCATGGTCATTTGTACTAACTGTTTCATTATTCAGATTACCATCATCATCATCGTCATCCACCTCGTTGGTGTCCGCTAAACAATTAAGACTTGTCTTTGATACATTTTTTATACGTAAATTACGTATATCATTGACAATATCATCTGAATTATCGCCATCAATTAAATTATAATCATCATGTGGTTTCTCATTAGTGCCATTTGATTTGGTTTTGTTAGGAGGAAACTCATGGTTGAAATTCGTTGTATATTCAACATTTGTTGTAATTGTAGATTGATTGTGTTCATGGTTTATTGCACTTTTATCTGCATCATCGTTAGACAATGTTAATACATTTGATGAATGCTGATGTTGCTGTTGGGCCTTTTGCCGTAGCACTGCTCTTTTTCGGCCACGATCCAAATAACTTTTCCGTATACTAATCCGTTTGAACGAATCACTACGTTTAAAACTGGAATCGACGCCATAACACTTTTCCTTATTCTTGTTTTTCTTTGATTTTAGGAAATTTCTAATCGATTCAAATGTTATTGGCTTCATAATTCAATATCTATTCACTACAGTAACACATTGGATACGCGAACAATTTCAGTACGAGGAAAAAATCTAAATGAAAACAGCACCAATTCTTATAGGATCACAACCGTTCCAGTATTGAAGAATTTTATGAATATTCTTTTTATATCTTTTGGTAGATTTTTATTTTATTTTATAGCCAGATTCACATAGATCCCCTTGTTACTATTAAACGGATGAAAAATGAAGAACCAAAAGAGTTAGAGAAACAAGTTTGGTGTTGATCACAGATTGTTGGTACACGATAAAAATGTTTGAGAGGTTACTAGCAGTCGTTTTTCTCTTAATTTTCTGTATGATTTTATTCCCCACATACGGGATTCTTTTTCAAGCAAAATTTCCAACATCTTGGCCATTTCATATTGCATTTTACATACAGTAAAATTTTAAATGTATTTTAATCAAATTCTTTCACAACACAACAATTAATTTAAAAAGAATACGAAATGCCAAATCACTTTTACAGTGAAATGTGTTAAATAAAAGAATAACAAATCAGATTATAGAGAAAAATAAACTGTATTTTATAACAGTGAAATTGAATTAATTTTCACCTGACTTTTATTATGTTATTGGAGTCCATAAACAAGTAGAAGGTTTTTCTGTTTTTAATTTTATTATTTTCTTGTGCAAAACATAAATTATTATTAAATGAATATTACCGCATTATATGAGAATCTCATTTAGACAGAACACATCAATGTAATATTCACAATTAGGTATGATACAATTTCATTAATGTTTCACCATATACACTATTATGTGAATATTCAAAAATTTAATTGTAAATATTGAGACGAGATTTTGTAAAACTCATGAACCACACGATTATGGCATAATAACTTAATAAAAATTAAAAATTTCAATGAATTATTTTTGGAGATTATACACGATTTTAATATACAAAATATGAAATTAATTGGTAACAATTTCTACGATAGATTTATGACTTTGAAAACAAGCAAAACTCTCTGGGTTTGGTTAATAATAGAAATTTAATTACCCAAAACAGAAACATTCGAATTTTAATACAAATTTGTGGTCTAAAACAAAAATGAAAACGGCAATTGAAAGGTATTGTACTGCGCTATAATGTGGCTTTTCCGATTCATTTAAACTTGAGAACTAAAACTGAGCAATTTGTATCAGAGAATTAAAAAAAAAAAAATAACAAAAATCCATTTGATCGCATTAAATTCAGTTAATGTGGATCCGCTATTTTTGTAATAACAATAATAATTAACGCATCACTAACAATTTTTATGGGTCCAACATCCAACGGTGAGACCAACAAATAAAAACGTTCAACCTCACCTTTTTGTTTTTAAAACGATTCACTACTGTTTGTTATTAAAAATCAAATTCAATTGGTCTTTTACAAAGAAAAATATGAAATTTAATTCGCATAACAAATACAAATTGTATCACAATTAAATACAAAAAAAAACATTAAAGAAAATCTCAGCGGTGATTAAGTGTTTTCACTGCATATCAGTTTGAATGTTATATAAAATATCAGCAAAAGTATTACTTTAATATATCTTCACTTGATTTTCTATAAATAAAAAAGTATAAAGTGCCGTTTTCCGATTAGATGCACAAAATTAAACCGTGCGTAAATCAAGTGAACGAATTAAATACAAAAAAAAAATATATTAATCCAAACCAATTGAGATTTAGTGGTTTTACTCCAAAAGAGTAAAAACTATTTGAAGTGAATAGATAAACATACAGAATCTTACAAAACACCGCAAACTTAATGTTTCCTGAGATCAATCTCATTTGATTTTCGTTATTTCTTCTCATTTAATTTTAAACATTTAATGTGATAATTTCTCATTGCTCTCATCTGATCACCTTATGAATTTGCTTTTTTTTTCTTTTCATTTAAATCAAACCGCTATAAATGGTCAATAATAATTAGTTTTTATTTGGTAACAACTGTTTCTTCATTCCTAACGTTTACATCAATGTTTAAAACTGTTTGAATATTTAACAGCAGCTTATTTACGTTCACGTTGGTTATATAAAACATTATGTTAATCTTAATTTATATTATGTACTTTCTTGATTGGAAAGAAATTGCGAATAATTTTATCACTCAAGAACACTGCAAATAATACAAGAATAAAACTTAATTGGATTCTATAACAGATTTGCATTTTTTTACATAAGAAACTCAAGCCAGTTTTCGTATCAATTTATTTTAATCGGGTGTCAAGTCAATGAATGTTCAATCGCATTTCAGTTACTTTACTGTTAAACGATACCAAATCAACCGGATTAATTATTTTTAACATTTCACTATTTTTAAAATTGCAAATAATCTTACACCACTATGACTGTCACTGCGGTAAAAGTAAAACAATTTTAGAAGAATTGCTCAATTTGATACTAAATTTAATGATTTTAGGCATTTTATAACTTTGATTTCATAAAATCAATTAATTTGAAAATTTAATGACAAACAATTTGGTGTTAATGCAATACACAATCACCTAATTAGTGGATTTGTAATAAAAGTACAAGACAAATAGCCCGCATATCTCAATTAAAAGCGTTCCGGATTTGTTAATATTTAGGACTTATGCGAATCATTATGTTCCAATGACCATCAAACTAATAGATATCTCTCAGGTGTTTGGTTTTATATTGAAATCAATCTCATCTTGTTGATATACACCAAAATCACAAAAATTTTTATGTGATCCAATGAACAAATAGTCCAGTTTAAATGGAATGTGATGATTGTTATTTATTGTTTTATATCAGGCCCAAAACTAAAATTTATAATTTTAGATAAAAATCGTGCTGGCCGTGATTAAATTAACATTTAGTGCGTAACATGCAAAAGAAACTCGTCTTTTTATTCAGTTGTTACTTCGATTTTCTATTAAAATTTATATTGTTTATTCAATTGAATTAAAATATTGTTAAGTGTTTTGCCTTGAGATTATAATTATGTTGTGATCAATTTATTTTTATTTATTTTTTTTTTCTTTCCCTTCCTTTATAAAGAATAAATTATATAAAATTTATAATTAACGCATGATATGCGAAGAATGCAATAATTAATTAGGCCTTCCAGGTGTAACGTATAATAAATAGTAAACTCTCAATGAATAATTTCCCAAATGCATATAAATACATTAATAAAATTGGAAAATAAAAATTGAAATCGTGTACCAGCAACCAAACAATCAAAAACGTTAATTTTCGGCATGAAAACGTCAATTAATTACTGTCGAACCATATACACTTCTGGATATCTTGTTAGGGTGTTGGGATTACACACGACTCAAAACTACTTCTTTGTAGCACTCAAATATCACAATAATCACACACAACTAATTAAGTTAAATCATTTCATAATTATCTTATGATCGGTTCGTATCATTTATGGTAATAATTGCCATAAATCAGAGATATGTATCCAAACGTTTAAACGACTCTTCAATCAGAATTCTCTTATTCGTTTTATATTTTAAATTGTATCACAGTATCACTAAACATTTCCTTATACTGAAACTCGTCCATCTAATTCAATCCCGACATTTAACATGATCTCCGGTACACTTAACACTAACAAGATGATCCGCGTGACACTCTTCAACTCCTTAGTGGCTAATATGTCCACTCTGCACTAAATCCATTACGTTTTACTTATTTCTTTTATATTTCGATTTTTAATTAAAATTTCATTACTACTATTTCATTCAATCAAATATAAAACAAAAATATCCATAATAAATTTAATTTGAACCGCATTTGAATTATTTTCTATGTTTATCGAATGAAAGACTTGAATGCACTGCCACAAGTAATATTGTTTTGGATCCAAAAAGGCCCCAGCAAAAGATGAAAAATATTGTGAATTAAAAAATCAAGTTTTCTCTCAGTTCTTTTTTTTTTTCAATACTTTGGTATGTTGTATCAATGTTGTTGTTGTGGGTTTTGTTAGCTGAGGACCGCACACACAAATCTCTTGGGATTTTATTTTAAATAAAATAAAACATCACCACGCTTTTAGGTTCACGCGATCAATACACAAAATATTATAAAGTAAAAAGCAAATAATCAATGCTACCTGGCCAGTTAGACGAAAGGTAATAACAGAGAACTATTTACCTGCTCTAACGCGATCATCATACGCGTTCTTTTTGGATTAGTTTACATACAGAGTGGTATCCTAACATGGACCAATGAAGCTGTGTATAAAGTTGTCTTTCGTTTCAATGATTTTAAGAATCATTTATTATAAGTAATTTTACTGAAGCATATTATTTGAAACAAAATTTATGTAGGCACACATACAATTCATAAAAATAAAAAAGATGTTAAATAACTTCTTCAATATTTATATTCTTTTTGGTTAATGTGTTTCTTTCTTAGTATACCACCATTTGTTACACATCGTTAAATCAAAACTTCAGTGGATCATATTAAATTTTCATTAAGTTCAATTGAAGAATCTGTTTATATTCATTTACAAATAAACATAATAAAATATGGTAAACTTTAATGATTGCATAAAACTAAGTATTTGCAAAAACTAAACTTTAAAAAGATTATCATAATAGCAAAAGGTGAGGTATTAAAATCTTCGTACCATTTTAGTCTATACAATAATTTTGCGAATTTAGTTGCAATGATCTTTCTTTATTTTTACATCAAATGAAACAACTACGCTTTTACATAAATGAAAAAAGAATACATTGATGGTACATAAAATTGTTGTTAATTTTTTTTTTTCTTATTCTCTTCGTTCACTTGCTTTATAGTTTAGAAAAGATCATAGATAATTGAACATTGAATAAAAAGAATAGCATTTTGTTTAGTCCAAAAAACCAAAAATACAAGAGAAAAATTCACTTTAGCGTTGATATTTTAAACAAGAAGTGTAAAAGTCTATTTTTCTTTCTTTAATTTTTCCTATGTGGATGGCAAAAATAGACGACAACAATCAAAAGAATTGTGGTTTACATATACCGTGAGTAACATTGAAATAAAAAAGTTATAGAAGACAATATGATCATTTCTCTATTGGCATCTCCAATGGTGAAGATAAAAAGTTTCATAGCAAGAAGAAAACTATTGCCGTTTTATTATAAATCACCCAAAGGAGGTTTTTTATTTCTGTTGCCACAGACCATTGAAGATGGTAATTTTAGTTCAAATGGCCCGTTTACAAATAAATATCGTTTTTATTTTTAAATATTACACTGTTATTGAAATGCCACATCGCATAAATGTTGCGCTATGCAGAGAAGAATATTTTTCTTTTATAATTCGTACTTTTCTTCCTTCCATCATCAGTTCAACAGTAACAAGAAAGCATACAGTTCAGAGACTGTTTTTTTTTTTGTTTCTTATTTAAATGAATGGCTGTAGTAATAGAGTCAAGTTTTGCGGGGCACCAACATAAAAACGTGATAGCAAAATGTGAACGGAATCATATGAAATGTGGATACCAATATATAAATTGCATTAAATCGGTTTTTATCTATTCCATTTGCATTCAAACGATACACAGATAGATAGAATAGTGTAGACCGTCTGGACAGACTCTCTAGGCTGTATCAACTCTTCTTTAAAATTGAATCAGTTCAGCTGGAATTGAGTCGCCATAAGGAATCCAAAAAGGGTTAAATAAAATTGTCCGATGGAGTATAACACAAAAAAAAAATTAAATAACTGACTGAACTGGACGTTTTTCATCCAATGAACATAAAACTTGATTCGCCTCCACAACAAAGGCCAATGCAATCAGTGTTATACAATAAATGACTTTGACCATTCAGTTCTCTTTCATTTTCTTTCTCTAATGGCAAATTTATCCGTTGTTGCATAAAAAACAAAACAAAATATAAAATACCGATAATACCACTTGCGGGAAAGATGTAATTATCTCTTCGTGTCCATTTGTGGTACCTTCATCCTTTGCTTGTCTTCCAAGTACCAGAGATATAACATAAACGATTCGATACAAAATCAACAGGTTAATTAAGATAATGTGGCAGAACAACTTTTTCGATTTATTTCGATATTTTCTTTCTTGAAAACTTTTAAGAAAATATTCTTGACGATCCATAATAAACGTGAACTAAAAATTACTCGCGATCATAAAGCGAGTTTATACACCGGGACATTAAATTTTTTTGATGAATTAGAGATAAAGGTAGAAGCACTAACCTTCACGTTTACCAATCATTTAAACTCGCTTGCAGGTTCCATCATCATAATAATTTTAATTTCCTTTAGTCTCTAAATAAATTCTGTTCATCATTTGTCTTCCAACCAAATACATCATATCGATTAAATTGCTTGTTTGTTTTAATTATTTTATTCCATTATTGTTGTTGCTATTATTGTAATTACAATTTATTTTTTTTGCAGGTAACCATTGATTGATTAAAGTTTACGGATGCCTTTTCGTCCACACCAGACAGGCTAGAAACCGTGAGAGACTTTTATTGGAAATACCGTCTACATAAAATTTATTATTTATTGAATATTAATTCCCTCCAAAAAAGATTATAGACAATATTCAATTTGCATTCTATTAAACATTAATCACGTACAAACAATTAATCGTTAATTATATTTCGGATCATAATGTTAGGCATATGTATTATGCAAACGTTTAATTTTCTTGTTATTACTCTAGTTACAATTCACAGTTGTTGTATTTATTCTGCCTTCCCCAAAATGTATTCGTTCAAAAGTTATTTTTTTTTTAATTCATATTTTTGCAGTTATTTTAATATCATTTTATGCCATATGTTTTTAATATTATGGTTTTTTCGGTATAGATGATGTATTAAATTAATTACACCAATCGGTCTACGGGTATAATTTTCATTGAATTGAATAAGAAATTGAAATACATGTCTTTTCGCAACATGTACCATTGAATTGTACATTTTAATCGGTTTATGTAGTAACTTACAGGGTCTGCTATAAACACGTACAATAGTTATGGATTATGTGCGTTTACACTAAACATTTGCACAAACCGGGCATATACAACTTAATTCAACATCTTGTGGTTGGGTCATTGGGCTCTATCAGTTGAGGCCCATGTATCAACCATCTTTTATTTACAATATTTTCCATTCAATAAAAAAGCAGATGATCGCTGTAAAACATTAAAGACAAAAAACAACAATTTATCGAACTTGTTATGCCGCGTTTAAGTCCAAGTTTTTAATTATGAAATCACTAATTTCTATGGATGGGAATCATTTAACCGCGTAAAATTACATAACAGAATTTATGTTTATGCTGGTCAAAAACAACAGAAATTTAAAAATAATTTTCATTTCCATAAAATAAAAAGAAAAATTCAAAATAATAACAAAAATGCTGATTAAATGTAATGCTTCATCTGTCATCATTTGTATTTTTTATGATTTTAATATGGAGTATGATTCAAATGAGCGATTACGTCGTTTCATTGCTATGTATAATGTACCATCTAATGCTACACTAAATAAACCATTTTGAAAATCATTTATTTGATCTTAAATGTAAGACGACAAGAAGGCAAAACTAAATTAATTGTTCATAATAAATTCTATGAGCTTGCTCATATTCATACCATAAAATATGTTTTTTAATCCATAAAAATCCAAGTCCAGTTAAACGAATCGAATAAAAACAAAAATTTGTTATTTCTGAGTTACATAAGAATAAAAATTATAAATGTTCGATAGATTATGATCTCTAATTATTTGTCTATAACATTTATAACCCACACAAAGTATTCAATCAATTCAACGGGAGTGAAGTTGAAAACCACATCAACTAAGAAAAAAAAAACCGATCAAATATTACTAATTGTAATGTAAACGAGATGACCATTTAATATAAAAACTAAAGAGAGAAAGATCGATGGTAAAAATGATTCCATCAGCTCCCCACGAGAAATAAAAAAAAATAGTTTCATTCAATTCATCAAACAATCGGTTAATGGTATTTGGTCCAAAAATCACTGAATCAAGTGGAGTCAGGGTCGTTGGTATTTTAAGCTTCGATTTCAGCATAATCATAAATGGCTCAATGTAACGCTAATTGTGTTTTCATTTTAATGGATTTCTTTTAAACTCAGTCGACAATTAGACATATTTTAAGATGACTTTGACTCTTTATATCCCATTCATAACAGTGTAATAAATTCTATTTTCATCAATCGTATTTAAATTTAATATAGTGGAGGGACAGGTAAATTGTATAGTATATAATTCATTTTAAATGTGTGGTATTATTTTTTACCTGTCGTGCGTATAAAATGCAAAGTAATAGGGAAACAGTGTAACGCAATGATGATAAGTTGAAAATTATAATAAGAATTTTGCCCATATGCTTTATTATACATTTTCTAACCAATTTATTATGCAAACGAAAATAATAAATTGATGAAACTAAACGAATAATATTCAAACGTGAATCTATGGAGAGCTTTAGTTCTTTTTAATTCTTTTATAGTTTGTGGTGTTCAAATTGCTTGGTTCATAGTGTTAAGTTGATCAAATGCGGGACAAAACGACCTTAGTCAAGAACGTGTTTTCCACGTAATAAATATCCAACGCAAACATTGTCTTACTCTCTCTCATCTTGTGAAAATGGCCATGGCAAATACACTCACTCTCTTTTGTATATTTTACTTGCTAATGTGTACAGAGGCTATGAAATCAGTCTTCTTCAAAATGAACCAAACTCTGTTGTTGTTTGCAACCTCATAGGCACGAGCAGAAGAAACAACGGAATCAACTTCTTTATTAGTCTGGTACAACTTCACTTGTTCCACTCCATAGAATGGATGGTATTTTCAACTCATAATAATAAAACGACTACTCTTCTTCAACTACATTCATCATTTTGGCATTACCATTCAAATAATTTTTATTTTCATTCGTTCTTTAGTCACATCTTAAACAATTTTAGTGTGAATATTTTATCGTACGGCCTTTACATATTTATTTTAGCGTAATTTTCTTAAACGCTTTTCTTTCTTATTATTGTATATAACAAAAATAAGAATAACAAAAAAATTCTTATGTCCAATTATTTATACTTGAAAACAACATTGTACTTAAACAAAATGCATTTCTTTCATTATTCACTTCTTATTTCGGTTCTTTAACGAAATAGTTTCAATCTTTCAATATGAAAATAAAACAAGATGAACGACACTAAATGAATTTAAAAAAGAAATGACGAGGAAAAATATATTTAAAATCAGACTAAAAATAGTTTAAGACATCTCCTTTAACAAAATTAAAAAAAAACCTGTTCCACATTGAATAATATAAATAACACAAAAGTGTTAAAGTACCCCGAAAAAAAAAAACTGGTCGAGATGTTAACAAAAAATTACCAATCCAGTGAAGAAATAATGCATTCTTGAAGTAATTTTTCCGGCTGAACAACAGTGCAGTGTTAAATGATGGAGATTAAATAAAATACTTTGAAAATCCACCATCATTAAAGAGAGTAGATGATAAGAAATTGCTGAACATAAAAATTATGTTTTAATCTTTGTATTTACGTTTAATGATTTTTACAATCCTCATTAAATACCGGTCAGTGTTAAATCGTTTTGGTAAATTTATTTTCTTTTGTAAAATTCTTAAACTTTTTGCAATTTATATCACACCTGAATGTAACATGATCATTAACTGCTAAACGATGATTGTATTAATAAACGTTGTATTAATAACCGTTGTAAATCGTAATTTATATGTATAATGTTTCATTTTCATCGATTTATATGTTGTTAATGTTGTATCGTATAAGTCTGTTTAATCAAAACATTATTATCCAAACCATAATTAGTTCTAATCACATTATTATAAGCATATAATTTATATCCGTATTAATACAGTTTGTTTCCTCATCTGGAATCAATTAAACTCTTTAACAAAACTCCAAATACAGTCTCTTTCTCTCTGTCTTGCATTACAAGATTATCTTCACCATTCATATGGATAAAGTGTATATGAATCACAACACAACAGTCTCAAAGAGAAAGAACCAACCATTCCAGGGTTCTTTCACCTTCGATTATTATTCACTCAGATCATTTATACGTTACATACGTTCATATAAACTAAATGCATCATGTAATACGCTTTACTGGCTAGCCAAACTTAACTGTTTTCAATTTTATACGCTCATGTATTTTAGATTTTGTATTGTACAATGATTCTCGTTTTAAAAACATTAATGTTTAATCAAACCGCGTGTGACGACCTATTCAAACTATGATGCATTTTAAAATTTATGATTTGTTATTTGTATGGGCTTTGTGTTATCCCCAAACTACAGATTTATTTTTTTTTTCTTTCAAATACAAGAAAAATAAATGAAAATAAATACTAATTTCATATCATTTACACTTTAATTTAAAGAAAAAAATAACGAGAAATTATATATAAAAATATCACATATCACCAATCAGTTGTACGTAATTATCATATGTGATGGGATATTTCATCTGCCGCAATCAATGGTTAATGTTGATATTTAACAGAGATTCATCAACAATTTTTCATGAAAATCCACTTCCTATTCACTTCTTCAGAGAAAACAACAAACACACGTACCAATTCACAAATATTTAATAAATTTTCTCGTCAATAATAACGAAACATAAAAAAAAAATCAAAAATAACATTTAGTGTATGTCTTGTTTCATTAAAATCGTATAGAATAGGCCACCATTTAAGCCTCCACTTCTTAACGGCAAAAAAAAATCGTTTGATGGCTCAAAGAAAGTGTCTTTGACTTGTGATATTGCAGCCCAAACAGACAATAGAGGAAGAAAGAACCTTAACTGTACTCGTTGTATGGCCTCGTAAAATGTACTTGACAATCGTTCACGTCAAAAGACCCTCCTTAATGGTGAAACAAAAAAAAAAACTCCAAAGTAATTATGGTGGCCCCAAATTAAAGCCAGAAAATAACTATAAATATAACAACACTGGCACAAGGAATCATAAAAAATGATGAACTGTTAAAGGCCGTCAATTTGAATACATTACTTATTTTTCATAATTCACCCGATAGTATGAGAGTGAATTCTTCACTGACACTCAATATTTTTGGAGTGCTTTACTACTAACTCCCCCACTTGCAAACGCATAATAACCGTAAAATACTAAAATCTGAATAGAAATGTTAAATAATAAATGAAAGAATATGATTTGTATTGTGATTCTGAATTATAAACAGCCGGCGTGAATTGCATACTAAAAAACAATTTATCGTATTTAATAATCATCATTGTTATTATTATGATTCAATTTCTTATAAAAGTAATGTTATATATTCGTGTATTATTTCTCTCTTTTCGTTATTCATTTAAATTAACACGGAATAGGATAACATAAATTTCATTTTTTCTTGTGTAAAAATAATAACAATAAAAACAAATCAAAAATTTAAGATAATGTTATATACCCGCCAATTGAATATAGTTGCTGGTATATTGATTTTCATTATGCAAATGTTTAGCATGTCAGCATATAATGCGCAATGTAATACAGCACACGTATGATAAGTTATTGCCTATTGAATCATCTTCACGTTTATATTGTTGATGACTCCCAGTAAATAAGGCCAACAAAATATTAAGTCTTCAAAATATCAGGAATATGAAACCAACTTAAACAGAACAACAACAAGAAATGAAATTTACATCCTTCAGCACGAATTTATCATGATAATTTTTTTATTCAACGGATACCATTGGGATGAATTTACTTTCATGGCCGGCCCCCGGACATGCCATCAGAATTTAATATCAAAAACTGAATCAACTATAAATCCAGATGAAAAACCACTTTGGTATTCATTTTAAAATGAAACTCGTTATATGAATTTCTTCTTTCTTATTTAATACTTTTGCAATATAAAAACTAAAATACCTTAAACGAATGAAAAATAATCAATAAGGTACTAACTCGTTAGCCATTAGTAATCATTGCCAGTCAAAGACATATAAACTGGCTTCACATAACCACTCAAATTGAACAATGAAATGATCATCATTTGATGTGCAAATTTCCAATAGGATTTTGTTTTTCTTTCTTTTTTTCATTTGAATGAATCGATAAGTTTAGGAACTGGTTATGGATTAAACCGAAAATAACCTCAAACAAATATACATATGAAAATTAACATTATTTAATATCGATCGTTTGCATATGGTAAAATTGAATTGTTTCAAAAAATTATCACGAATAAAATGTTTCATATGTTGGGCCGAAACAATAAGAAAAAAAAAACCAAACAATATCGATTCTATAGCGAAATAAACAGCCAGTAAACAAACACAAAGCTTTTTTGCATTGATTTAATGTTCTACAATAACTCAACTGTTGAGGTGATTGTGCTTTCAGACGGAAGACCAAATAGTCTTATAATTCAATTGGCGTTTCTTTTATTTTTGTTTGTTTTTTTTTTTTTTTAATTCTACTGCTTCAACATAATAACCAATAATACAGTGGAAAATATGGATGAATAAAAAAGAATTATTTAGCAGAAACCAGATGAATCAGGTGTTTTGGTTAAACGTTAAAAATTTTGTTGCCATCAAAGACCAGACATTTATTATTCAGTCATTCTCAGTTTCTTTTAGTTGCTGATAAATTTGTTTTGTTATAATCCCAATTGATTTTTGATATAACATACATATAACTACATACGAATAAAACAAATTGACGTGGCATCAATTTTTATTTGAATCGTTTAAATGAGATTAGATGGTGTTTCAGTAATTCCATTTTGCTATATTTCAAACATTAAAACAGGAAAATTCATTTGAAGTTAAGAGATGAACTACTTGAAAACTAAGATAGTGATTAAACACACAAGATTTGTCTCTCTTTCATTTCATACGTTTCTTAGTGTTAATGATGCTGGTGGTATTTATGTGTATATTGAAATCAGTAAAGACAAAAATGCATTTCCACATCAACACCATTTGTGAAATTGTTTTCTGTTTAATCATCAGCATTACCAACACTCTTACCAGTTAAATTAAAAATTCTATTTCACTCTAACGAGTTTATTTATGTGTGGGTTCCAAAAGGCAGCTAGTTCTTGATTAATCCAAATTAACAGTAATAATTAACATTAGCATATTTAGCTATTCTACGAAGCATAAATTATGATACGAATTACATTATATCGATAAGGGGTATTCATGACTAACATTTTTCACAATAGACAATGTATTGTAACAATATTTTATACAAGTAACCAGGCCATAATAACACGAGGCGTGGTGAATTTATGACACTCTGAGTTTCGGTATTTAATGTAGTACATTCAACTATAATGTTTTCCTACTTTTTTTTTTTAAATTCATCAAATAAGTATATTGCGCTTATGAAAAATTATGCATTATCTATCGTAACTGAGACTCCGGACTGCATATTGAACATGCATGCTAAGTAGCTCCCCCACAACAAATCACATGTAACAGAGAACAGACAATTATAGGAATTGTGTATTAAATCATAATCTTTCCATCCAAAATAAATGAAATGCGTTCATTCACCAAAAAAGGGCCAGCTGATAAAACATAATAAAAGGTCTCCAACGAAAAACTATCAAAAAGTTCAAAAACTCATTACTTATAACTTTTCTGTGGCCACAGATGACTAGGAAATAATTAACTAAATGAAACTGAAATTTTTTTTAAAATTACTTCTAATTAGGTTTAATGAACACTCCCGAGATTGTTTTACTGTTTCATTTCAAAAATGAATTTCAATTGTCATTTAAAGTGGTGGCAAGTTCAAGGATTAACGACCACGCCGAATATTCATGGAGCTATTAGTTTAGTTTCGGGTCGTCTATGATTACCAACAATTGAGTATCGGTCATTTTGGGTTACGTTTTTTCAATTTCATTTCAACCATACTCAAATGAAAATTATATTAGATCAAATTAAATTCTGTTTTAAACGAACTAAATGAAATTATATTATGATTTCTGTTTATTGAATGGCACACACCGTTGAATATGATGTTATTTTATGCTCTTCATCTGATCGTTTTTTATTATTTACATTCCAAACTAAAAATACTAAGTGGAAAGAGCATATAGATGAGATGAAAAAAACGTATGTAATAATAATAATCACTGGACGGTATATAAATGATTTTTTTTTTAAAGAGCCCAATTTAAATCATCTCTTGGCATCAGCTACAATCAGTATTTTTTTTTCGTGATTTAATCAAATTCAGCTGAGTGCAAAGAGAGTCACAGACAATTGTCACTGGCCATTTGTGAATTGGCGCGTTTCATGATGTTGGATTTATATTGCGAAAAAAGATCGAAAAAAAAAACAAAGTAACACAAGAGATAGTTTACATTACATATTGTGAGGGCGATTTGTTGATGATGAACATCATCACTGCCAGTTTTAGCGACACAAATTGATAATTTCATTTAAACTCTGGTCATCAACGATGAATAAACAAATGCAAATAGACGGAATACATTGGCATATGTAACGATGTAGTTAGTCAGTATTTTCATTTTCAAATATTCTACAGTAAAGAGTATCAACATAGTAAGATTGATTCGTTCACTCTACTGGTAATTTGAAGATTTCAGCAAATAGTTAGTTTTTTTTTCATTACAAAAAAATGGATTTTTTTAGTAAACAATCACACCTGAAGTCGAAGGTTTTCATATCCAAATATTCAACTTGTTCCTCGTTTTTCATTGTAAAAATATACAATATTGTTCATCGGAATTATTCTAATGTATATAAACTTGAACAGTTTTGTTATGCCTTGGCTGTTAAAAACCATAATACATTACAAAGATAGAGAACTTGTTGTATGCGCGGCAGTTAAAATGGCTTAATCGGTATGACTAATCATCCCCCGAAGTATCCATATTTTAAATTCATTGTACTCAAAATATTTGAATTGTTCTAACTTTACTGATTTTGCCATAAAACTAAACAACAAATGTAGTAGGTAGTAGGGAATAGAATTACACTAACCTTCAGATAACTCCAGTTCCAATTCCGCTAACTTTTCACGGATATCATCCGGCAGTGATCCAGTATCAACTATTAAGTCGCCCATTGTGCGTTTTGTTTCGAATGCAATCAGTAGAAATTTGTTTTAATCCAAAATAAAACACAGAAACTGTGTGATGTAATCCAAAGTTTTGTGGAAATTTTCACTATTTATGATTGTAACACTTTTATTTATACTTTGAAAAAACCTCTGTATTAATATAACACGGTTTTTTAATATTATACTTGTGATTGACTTTATCAAAATGAATGTTTAACTCTTTTTTTTTATACTCGTCAATGTTTAACACTGTAGTATCAGACACATTAAAATATACTATACATCCATAATACACTTCCTAATTCAACGGTATTTCATTTATATCAATAACTGAAACGATATTTAATATTAGGTGTTCTATGCCGTATGTCGTTTTATACACTAGAACACAATTCACACAGAGATCGTTGTAATACCTCCTTCACTGACGATGAGTTAGGCAGCAACATAATAAAAGAACAGCCAGCACTGAAATGAATCATAACAGATTGTGAGGCAAGGCCGTAACATTTGAACACATAAAAAAGGTCACTGTTGAGTGAATCAATTTAGGATTCAGTACACAGGATTTGCAAAAAAAAGGGGATGAAATTGTGATGCCATCCGGTTTATCTCTTACCCGTTGTTGTTTTGGCAATCGGCTGACTAAGTGCGGCTTCATTATAAACAGTATCAGAGAAATCTTTTGTTCACGAATTCTAATTATTTTCACTTCGGCATTACTGAAACATTGAGAGAAGAAAAAAATACAGATCGATTAAATAATTCCACAAGGAAAAGTAATATAAAAATTAATGTAAATGCATTTATTATGCAATTATTTTGAAATCTCATCGAAACGTAATACATAAAAATAGAATAAATCGAGTGAATAAAAAGTGTACACCAGCACTCTGGAGCCAAGAATCTGAGAGCCACTTTATGTTAGTATCGATTTATTCGTTCTAATCAAATCACAATTGAAACAAATGAATTCCAAAAACAATTGAATTCAATTTACGGAATACACACACACACGGCTCAGTTGTAATCAGTTTTGATATTAAAATTTAATATATAATGTACACGAAAACACCGCATTCTGGGTGGTGGTATACAAAAAACCAGGTAAATGGCACCCCGAAAATAGACAATGTTGAGTATCCCACTAGAATATCATTTGAATACAATCAGATTGGGGGACCAATGCAAAAAAAAATTCTTTTAATTACTGACTGCATATCGTAGGTATCAACGGCCTAATTAAAACACACCTTGATTCACTTCTTGCATCACAATAATTAAATTCAATTTAATGTAAATTAAACACATAAAACCAGTCACAATATAAGAGTACGACGAATGGAAAAAATTGAAATTTTGTTCAGACGAAGCGATTTGGAAGTGAGAAGAAAAAAGACTTTCTTGTCGGAGGGTGAATGCAAAAATTTCATGTATCAGATTCCCGATAAAGCTGGTTGGAACAATCACCCAAAATCTAGCAATACTTAACGCACCCAATTACCTGATAGTTAATTACAGACAAGGCAGAACACTTTACTTTTATTTTCTGTCAGAAAAAAGAACAAATTACTTGAAACTTGGAACTTGATTGATTTTAAAAACACTTTGCTTCTTTTCATAGAAATTTTTTTTTAATACAAAAAAATTATCGTCGAACTACCGACTGCTCCTGCTGAATCAATAATACGACAGCAATGCAGTATTGTTACACACTTGACAGCAGAGGGCACTTCCGTCTAAGCGAGTTGAGTGCCGGTGGTGGCGGTATCTATTAACATTATTAACATTCTTTTGAGATGTAGCCGTAAGTGTACAATTGGACAATTCCTGGATTATGGATTGAAAACATAAACAAACTGATTTCAATTTTTTTTTTGTTTTAATGTGAATACATTGGCTCGTTGCATGAAAAGTTAATGTTTTAAAAGTGTAACAGATTTTTATAAATTGTGATGTCTCCCGGTGGCAGCAGCAAAAGATCAACGGGCACGATACCCAAATCAAGAGCCGGCCGACAGACGAAGAACCGTAACTCACTGGAGAATGGCCAGGTTGCACTTGCCAACAACAATTTACCCAGAGAGGCTGTGGTGCCTACTCGAAGGCAAGATTGCCGCAACCTACAGCAACACTTAAACGTAAGTATTTTGACTGAAAATCAACCACTCATCTTATTAGAATGACTACCCACGGACTGCTTACCTGAGACTACTGACTACTAACGCAGTTGTAGAAACATTGTCTAATACAGTTTCCAATCATTCGAGAGAATTCACGAATCCGAAATGTTTTGCTCTATAAATAAAATTATGTGTTTTTTTTTGGTACAGCATTTAAGAATCTAAAAATATCCAACAACCTAACATCAGCACGAACAATGTTTCATTCTCAGCGATTTCTATAAAGGAATAATATAGAGACACAACTCATTTATATTTCGATTTCTCAATCGATTACGTGCGTGCAAGTTATCTTCCAATTCAATTTTTCTTATAAAATAAAATTTCTCATTACATTCAAGTGAAACAGTGAAGAAAAAAATCATTCACGACGTTTACGTTTTGCATTTTATTGTTAACAACATTCTTAATTTTAAAGGATTTCTTTGCATCCGTTGCGGAATCATCGACGAATCTCCAATCATCAAGCGAATCAGGAATCAATCATCAAACCAACGGTGGCGTTTCATCATCATCCGCCTCCGTTAAGTCTTCATCGAATCGTACACCCGGAGAAGGTACCTGTTTTGATCTAGGTATGATTCTATATTGATTATGTCACTCATCTATCTGTCTGCTAGAACTATCTAATATTCATTCATTGAATCTGCTTCCATATTTTGGTATTTATTAATCCAATTTGAGTCGTAATAATATTTAAATTTAATCAAATGATTCATCGAATGATTATTTAAAGGCACACCATTATAAATCGAATGCCATAAAATATAAATTATATTTGTTACAGAAAATTTTCAATTACAAGACGATCAACGTTTTTGTTGGCCAGTTGTTCGACCGATACCACGGAGAAGTTTATTACTTCAAGAGAATGATATCAATGAATTTACGTCAGGACAAAACAATCAACATAATACGGGACAATATTTGAACGGTATCACAAATCAAGCAATCGGTAAGTGCTAAAAAGAAATATTACTGAAATTAATTAGCGAATTGATGTGATACACTAATTTGTATATTTTAGGTGTTGTCATTCCTACCACACCGAATACCTCATCATTTAATTTTGGTAATTCAGAGGAATCGTTAGCAAGTACGGCTCCAACAATTTATCAACCAGTCGCAGCTACGAGACATTTGGAAACAAATTCCAATATATTAAGCGGCTTTGGTCCAATTTCTATGCAACGAATACCAGACGGTGCACCGCAGCCAAGTCTTAATCCGCAAAATAATCCAGCTAACTTAAATTTAGTGGAAAGAATTAACCAGATTAAGGAGTATATAAAAATTACTACTAATCTCGTCAACTCTATCCAGGACGATAATAAGGTAATGATTAAAGAAATTATATATAAATTAAATTATATTTATTTGAAATATTGGAATAGACATAATTACTGTGATAAATACTTTTTAAAAATAGAACCGCGAGACACACAAAGAAGATTTAGAGTGTTTTGAAAAAATCTTAAGTGATTTACGTGACAGTGAATTGAAGTTAATTTTATTATCAGAAGATAGTGATATAATGGAAGAAGAGAAGCCAGGAGTGATAAATTCAACTAGTTTGGATAGTGTCCATACTGAGGTGAATCCGTGTGTATCGGTGAATGCATATACCCTAACAAATTGCGATTGTTCTATATTGTTGTTTTATCATTTTTCTGTTTTATTCACATTCTCCGTTACTCAATTTATTTTTACGCTTTTGCAATTCGTATTAATACAATCGATATTCAGCTGTAACTGTTTTCCCTGGCATACAATTAAATAATTTTAACGTTTTATGCAATTTAACAGATTTTATATTTCCGTAATTTAGTCTCAATTATTTGTTTGATTTTATTCATAGCTAAGTGGACCGCGGCCTCAATCCGTCGTTAGTATACATTCAACTGAGCCGAGCACACCGACATGTGATGACTTACAAACTAAATTGGAAGCATCACAAAGGAATATGCAAAAGATAAAAGTAACGTATATTGACATTTATGTTAATTTGAAAGACATTTATGGCTTCATTTAAATGATTTTAGGAACAACAAGACCAACTTTTACAAATACAAAATTTGGCTAAGAATCAGTTATCCGACATGGAAAATAACCGCAAAGCTCAACCGAAGATGACGTTTAATAGCGCGAATGGCCCACCGGATTACGTAAATGCTGAAGATGTACAAAATGATTTAGGCAGCCTAATGAATCGTATGAGAACCTTAACTAACTTCATTCATAATCAAAATGAGTTGGCTGGTATGTTAGGTCCAGAAGCAGATCCTGAAATTGAAGATGAACAAATACAATTGCAACAAAAATTAGCAGAGCTAAAGAATCGTAAGGCTCAAATGCAAAACATGGTGAGTGAATTGGAATCGATGAACACTCAAGCTGATGACCAGTTTGACCAGCAGCGTGGAGAACGAGAACGGACACTTACGCGATCAACGAATACACCTGTACGAAATGTGCCTGTTGAATATGAGCGCATTGTTCCAATTGAATTGTTAAATGCTCAAGGAAAGAATTCAATTCCACCTGCTGAACCAGGTCCATCTGTTAAGAATGTTAATTCAACGAAACCAATTCCACCGGTGATGAGAAATGAATCATTTACTGAATCTGAAAATGACGCAGATAACACTATCAATGGAAAGATTAATGAGATAAATGCAATGAAGGGTCAGTTGCAACGGTTAAAAGATATGATGGATACCATTAAATTAATTGAGTTGAAAAACAATCAACCAATTCCTCCACCACCTGAGGAGGAAATATTACCACAACGAGATGAAGGTCCAGTCGGAGATCGTGTACAAGCATTGACTTCTATGACTCAAGATCTCCGTGAGCAAGCGATATCGTTGGCAGCTGAACGTGATCGATTGAAGAGTATTAAAAATGAAATGATTCGTCGCCGAGATAATCCAGCATCAAGTGCTGATTCAGATAGTGAACGAAGAGTACCTGTTGTCTTAACAGGTGCAAAACGACCCAATAATAATTCTGACAATGATTCATTGAAGGATGAGTACGAAGCACGGAAAAAAGAATTTGAGAACTTGTGTGGTAAACTGGAGAATATGGGAATTGCTACTCCTAATACAACCACTAAAGATTCAAATACTGGGGCAAGTAATGCTGAACCTTTGAACCAGTGGAATCGCCCAGCAAATTTGTCTGCAACTTCGTCATGGTCTGGAAACGACAGAGGTATTGAGAATGTCGGAAAGGCTAGACTTAGACGTGAGGCAGATCAACTTGCCAAGGATTCTTGTGATTCAGGGGCCGCAGATATTGCTGGCACTTCAGATGGTGGTCACAGTTTACAATCATTGAGCTCTAGAGGTTACAGTCTGCCACCAATGATGCGAAACATTTCCCGTGATAATAAAAGTCTGTGGAATAAACCTCCAATGGAAACAAATGGTTTGGGTTTAAATTGTAGTTGCTCACCAAATCATCAATTGCATGCTAATCAACCAGCTCATAGTCCACATTTCTACTGTAATGAGATGCATGGAAATTGTTGTCGTAATTTCAATGGACAACAGTCTTCTGAAAATCCCTTACTTCTCCAACAGTTTATACAAACGCAACAAATGTTGATTAATTCAATGGCGCAATGTAATCAACTATTGTGGGATCAACAAAGGGAAATCAACAATTTAAACAATGCAGTTTTATTGGTAAGAAAATGTTTATTTCATTATAAGAGTTAATTTTGACAATATATTATTATTTGTAGCTTCAGGAACGGATTTTGAATAATACGGCCGCATCGAGTGGAGACTCTTTGGCCAGTGCTGTTGGAAATCATTCAAGTTTCCAGCACCGTGCACAATCAGAACAACCTTATCAGCATAGTTTACCTCCATTGCCCCCGAACTCTAATACTTCACGTTCAAATGGAGTACCATTGAACTCAATGATTTATGGTTCCAATTATCGCAGTAGCTCTCTATCGCAAAACCTAAGATCAGGTTCACCATTATCCCGGGACTATCTTCATAATAATTATGAAGGCCTTCGTATGTCGTCGCAACCATACTCTTGTCCGTCGAACGGTGTTGGTATTAATATGATGCCACAATGTCCACCGTCACCTCCGGTATATGTCCATAACAATGCAACATCGAATGGTGCAGCTAATAATCTGAATAATCAGATGCCATCGAATAATTTGTACGGCTTAAATAAAACTACTACACAATTCAATAACAATTTGTCTCCAGCGTTAAATAATCAAGTTCCGCCTGGAAATCGTGCAAATAATTATTGGGACAATTTTAGAAGGTAATTTTACTAAAAAAACAAAGCTAATAATTTATTTCTTAAAAGAAAAGTGTAATCTTGAAAGTGACTTGAAGTGAATGATCAAACAAATTGAAAGAATAAACATAAATTTTATGAACATGATAAAATTATGATTTTTGAGATAAAAATCCGTTGCAAAGAGAATAAAAATACATTGGTAAGTGCAGACTGTTGAAGAACAGACTGTGCATGGGTTTGATTTTGTTCTAATTGTTTGATCCAATGCCAACATTAATTTATATGAAACACTAAATTTCTACCGCTTCAAAAAAACATGTTTTATGGCTAATTTATATCGTATAAAATAACGTAATATCGCGTGAGACTAAATTATATGTTCTAACAATTGAAATTGTATAAAATTAATATTGATATTATTCTGTAATTCCAGTTATTCTCGTCAGAATTTATTGTCATCGAATAATTTTTACAAGAACAATGATGATTTGGGCCATCAAATTCCAGAGAGATCTCGAAATTTAATTTCAACACCACACATGACTTATAATATCTTGCCAGATAATAAAGGACTTCAACAGTTAAGGAATAGAATATCATCTAATATGCATGCAAACCCACCGGATGTATTAAATCTGAATGATCAACAGCAATCAGATATGCATCAGGTTCCTTCGCAACCGTATCAGCAGCATACGCAACAACTACAAATGGGAGAACCGTCTTATCTTGAACACATGAACAATATTAATCAATCGGGACAGAATAATTTCAATTCAATAAATTGTGGCGGTTATGTTGCCAGTTGCTCACCATCGAACTTTGAGGTGAATGAATTCAAACCCAACACTCCGAAAATCATGCCGAAACTAATGCGTTATTGTAACATGAGATCTAATGAAAACGCTATTGATATTGATCCGAATTTAGCAACCACATCTAGACAAGATAGCAAGTAGGTTTATTGTGGTAACGTTATGATATCCAAAGTATTAATGAATTTATTTTTTAGATCATCTGGAAAACTATTTGAATCTTTGAAGGAAAATGTGTTCCAAGAAGTGTCAGCATTGATTGCAGCCAATGAATCTCGTCCACATTTCCTTATTAATCTGTTTCGTGAATTGCAATTGATATCTGCTTCCGATCCGTTAAGAAATAAAATTATGCAAGCTTTTCAAGAACTATATTTCCGTAATAGTTTAGAAACAGGAGACGGTGCAACTGGGATAAATTCTTCAGTGCTAAATGCTGCCGCTCAAACGCATTCGAATAATATGCCATCGAGTTCTGTTGGTAGTCAGGCATCATTGCCTTTAAATGGAAGATCTCATTTTATAAGCAAAGGAACACAATCATCTCAACCGTCAATGGTGTCTACTGATGATACTAACAGTACTACATCTGTAAGCAAATGAATTTTGGTAATATTTTTAGTATATATAACGATAATGTGCTTCGTTTTAGGTTTTGAAGCAAATATTACAATCTGTAAGACGGTTAGTTGAAGATCGTGGTCTCTCAGAGTCAACACTACAACGGATTGCCAATTTTACACACAATGAAATTCTTGCCTTAAATATGAGATCGAACGAAGTTCAGTATCAGCAATTGGAAGCAATAGAAATATTGGAAATGTTGAGATGCATTGATCATTCAACGCATAATAACTTTTTGGTAGCCTTTGAAGATTTCTTAAGTACGTTACCTATGCAGCCAGCAAATAATAAATTCGGGAATGATTTAAATAATTCTGCGGGTTCTGTGAATATTCTGCAGAACCATCCAATATTGGATATGGTGTTTGGGTCTTCATTGAAATCAAATGAAGTACTTTCGGCATTAAGAAGAAGCAATGAAGAGGAATTATTGAATATTCCACCGCCAGCACAACAGCAAAATAGTAATGATCCACAGCCTCCACAGGCTACAACTAGTACATCAAATAATGAAGATTTGGCTGAGGCTGATCAAATTTGTGTGCCTGTTATTGATAGTCGTGAAGAGCAACATGCAGAAGGAGCACGTGCGTTGAGTCCCTCAATTGTGTCAAGTTCTGGAAATTTGCTGAATTTTAGTGGATCAACTCAATTGAGTTCACTTCCCGACTTGGCCAAGGTGGACTTACCGAATGGACATGCTGAAGTAAGTTGATTTTTTATTTTAACATTTGGGTTTTGGTATTGATTGAAGTTTATTTTATTAGGATATTGATGATGGTGATGAATATCAGTGAATAGTTGAACAGTCTCCTCCACGTTTGGTGATTCAAAACATGTTATAGTATCAGTATTTAATTAAAAATCAAATATAATTGTTTGATGTATTTTTACGTTAATTGTCACTTTTTAGACTATAATTTTCATTTAAAGTGTAAAATTTAAGGCTAAATAAATTAGCAGTTTAATATTATTAGCTGAAAAAAAAGAATTTTTGATTTATAAATGTGAATTAATTTTAATCAAATCAACAAGTAATCATATATGATGAATATTAACTTATTGATTGATCCGGGTCTAGAATTTGAATCAATGAAATTTGCTTATAACTGATTCAGTAAATGATGTTTGCCAATATAAATGCTCACTCACAAAAATCATTTATGTTTGTATTTCACATATTAATGTTGTATGTACAATAAAATTAATGTGAACGTATGAGAATGAACTAAAACTTCAGTGTTCGGATTGCGCTCGAGTTGCCAACGAAGTGATATCATTTCCGTTTCGATACATTTCCATCAAAGAAAATAAATAGAATAAACTTTCATTTAGAGTCGATTATAGTCGGTGAATAAGTTTGTTTTTGAATTAACTTACAACTGTAACAAATTGCATAACGCAGTACCTAAATAATTAATTGAAAATATTGTTATAACATTATTGTCACTCAAAGTGATTTTTATTTGATTTTCTCATTAATTTTCACATTTAAATGAAACTATAAAAGCTAAATTAATTTAACGATAAATACAATAAATTGATTAGCTTAAAACAGCAAATATAGAGTTTCCTAACACAATCAATAAGATATAATAAAAAAAAGATTATCCAAAGTAATCACCAACCAAATTTATTAAAATGGTTTAATTGAAGCTCAATAAAATTTTCAAAGTATCTAATTTATATTACTATCCAATTAAATATTATCATTAGTTTCACTTTCAATTTGATGCCAACTAGAGCCATGCGTATGCCAGAACATTAAGCAGTCCAAGGTAGTACAGTTGATTCTGTTCTCAGGTAATTCGTAATTCTGGCACTTCGTCAAATATGGTTCGGTTTCAATGTGATTCGTTCGTTCATTTGTACAATTTTCATACAACATTGGCATTATACGGTTTTGATTAGTAACTAAACTTACAACACTATGCTTATGGTCTATTGAATCAGATGAATTTAATAAGTTTCCCTCCACCAGATCATTTCCATTAAATACCTAAAATGAAAATATGCAATTAATTAATATGAATCAGAATGAAATAGAAGAACATATTCAATAATATTGATAAGAAAAGTTTAAGCAATCGGTAAATTATGAAACATTTATGACATTTTATGGTGTAAATAACAACAAATTTATTTATGCCAATCAACGAACCTTCTAATTAGTCTGGTATGTGATAATAAAATTGATTTCAGTCAAACCTAAATTATGCATGATCGATAAAAGCCTAACCATTGAACGTATATTAAATTAAATGTCTAAATTTGTGTGCTCTAGTTCGCTATGGGTTAAATTGAATTACAAAACTGATAAAACAAAAGTACAAAGCAATGATCTCTAAGGGAAAGTGAAAGCAATCAATAGAACTTTATATGGCATCTCATATAACTAAATCCTACTAGAACTAGATCATGTGCGACATCAATCTACATGATCTACTGACATCGTTGTACTTGTATACTGGTGCTGATTGTACTGTCTCCTGGGTATTATGGTTTTGTTTCATTGATTCCATATTATGATCAATTATTGAATTTTGTATATTAACATGTGTTACATCTAATTGAACTGCGTGCTGTGGATGGTCTGCAATTAAAATAAAATAGAAAATGTTTTGTTATTTAATGGGTTAGCGTCTTATGATACGAACAATGTAAGCAAAATAAAAACAGTACGTAATTAATCGTTATTAAAATCAATGGGTTTTATAAATACAACCGTTTCGTGTTCGTATTAATTTAAATAATAACTCACCAGCTTCGAGACGAGATCGTTTCGGTGTGATGTCATTACATAAATTAAATTCATTGTCCATTGTTTGTTCGTAAGAACAGTATTGCCTTTTTCGTTTGTCAACGAAATTATCTGTGATCTGATCCACATCCATGTGTACTTCTGTCTGTGAATTAACTTGTGGCACATATCCATAATAGCTATTGCAGGAGACAAATGTGCAAGGTTGTACTGTTGTCGCTGGTTCCTGTACAAGATTTACGTTACGTCGCATCCTTGTCTGTTCATAGTTCAAAAGGAATTGATCGAAATCCATCGATGGTAGATGTGAATCATTTGTCAACACCATCCTGGTTAGCACTTTCAATTCAATTGGGTATCAAAACTTATTCACCTTGCGATTAGTTTCGGTTTGCTTCAACAGACGGCACTCTCTGTCAATTACCGGGAAACGTTTGTATCAAAATCAATTTGAATTCTACCTAAAACTGTTGATGAACCAATGCAAGTAATATGAATACACACACCAAGGATGGAGTCACTATAAATTATACGTTTTATTGGTCCCCAAAAATGTATAATCAAACTGTCCTCAATATCAAAGGCACTTTCAATGTATCATAAATGAACGTAATTCACTCTCACAGCGTTATAAATTCTGTAGAACACTCAGATTATTGCCAACAAAAACTGACAAAGATCGGTTACTTATTATTATCCGTTTATATATTTTATATTGTTACTTTGTGGTGTGTTCGATTAACGCATCAGCAAAATATCAAGTTGTTCACAGAAATTGTAAGAAATACAAAAAAAATAAATGATTTAACTAAAAACGCAATCGCTTCTATTAAGAAATCATTTACTATTTATATCGCGATTTCCCAGGTATTTTCCATTTAATATTGGATATATAAATTACTCTTTGTATATTTATTGATGCTTTCTCAAACGATGTCGTTGATTTTTATGACCTCTCTCACGTTTATTTATGGCTGTGTTGGTAATCAGTAGATTCTGTTTTTATAAGATCGTATTCTGGTTGTACCTCCCAAGATAAATCCTCTGAATGAAAACGGTTTGAACAGCACGACGGTTACCGGTGAACTGAATCCGGTTCGGTATTCGGCAATTTTTAAAATTGTGTTACCGTTGAGCCGGGTGTTTGTCGAGATTACGTAGTACCAAACCGAACGTGTATAATCCACCGCCAAATGCCGACAATAAATATACTAGACGACTTGAATCAGATGGTATTCCACAATACCAATATGCCAACGGCTCAGTGTTTTTCCGTTTCCCAAAGTCTGAAACTTCGTTGTGACTTCGATAAAGTCTATCTTAAGCTGCTTTATAATTTCGGGAGGTCTTTCACCGGTGAATTCAAGTAATTTAGTTACTTATTCATTTACCCCAACACTTTACTAAAATCACGGCGTCTATTACAATCAGGTTGATTGAAATCATCAGCTATAATTGAAGTACCTAGTAATTAAACAAAAGATGATAAATTATTAAGCTACAAAATTTTTTGGCACAAAGGAAATTCATTCCATACGATTAAATGCAATTTGAATGACAAAAATTTTAAATTGTTCACAAATGATATTGTATGGTTGAAAATTTCACAACGCGAGAGTACACAAATTCAACACGTAATTATAAAAAGAAAATTAATATATAAAACAATACAAATAAATGTATAGTTTGGATGATTGAATTGTTTAAAAATAAAAATTAACAAAAAAAAAATCATTCAATGGAAATTTACAAAAAACGCACAATGAATTTCACATAATTCACATCAATTTAATAGTCTATATAAACGGGATGGGGATGTATATTTTCTTTCTTGAGAAATTCTGATAAAACTAAATGTAATCTCTTTATAACGGAGAAGAAACACCGACAAAAAAGAATTCTCTTATCGAATTGGAGAAGATTTATAACAATCACCATACATTTTCGTTAGTTTTCGCATATCTGACTTTGATAATGAAATCCGTTGACCAAAGTAAGTACTTGCATTTAAATTCTATGTAAATGAAATGGTTACTGAATAGTATTTTTTTTCTATTTATAATAGGATTAGTATACTGGGTTACCTTTGGTACCATAAGTGGGGCATTTAAATGTATAAGTGGATCACTATTCATAATACTGTAATAATCAAATTCATCAAAGAAAGGTGTTTGTAATTTTCCATTCACATTCAAGTCCTCCGTTGTATCTACAAACAATTGAATATTAAAATTTACATAAATAAATTGTTGATAAACGTGATTTTAAATAACAATTACTTACTTTTATCAATGTTATCAGAGCAAATTTTCATGTAAAATCCACGATCAGGTGCCGTATACATATGGGGTACACCAAATATATGCATCCATAAATGAAGAATATTACCAAGCAGACGGTGTCCAGACGTTAGTTGAGAATCAATATTCATTGCGTTAAAGTCTTGATGGCCAAATGTAGCATAATCACCAACAGGATTGTTCTGCAGATGTGTAACAGTTATAAATATTGAATCAAAGTGAAAGTTTTTGGGTTTCGTATTACCGTTATGAAAACTGACTTTTGATTTTGGGATGTTATAAAACGAATGCAAGTATTCACCGTGAAGAATTTAATTGATAGGTCAAGTAATCTTTTTAAATCTATAAGAGATAAATGAATGGCAAATAAAATTGGAATAAAATAACGAAATATATTACTTACTTGGAGGAATACCACTGTCAAGACGATAGTAAACAGTACTATGGGGCCATTTGAATTTTTCATAACTACCAGCAATGAATTTATCTTTCTCTATGGCGTCTGGTATCAGGATATCCTCTTCCACTCGTTTATAGCCAGCAACAGCTGAAGTTAGGTCAATTAACGTAGGCACTAGAATTTTAAATAGACGATTAATGGGTGCAAATTAAATCATTCAGAATGAGAATTGTATCTGACTGTCGGCAAATAATTCCGATTTGGCACAATCTTTTGGCCCATGGACTTTCATGGAGGCACCTCCATTTTTACTCATCCGTTTAATTGCATTAAACATGACGATGAAATGATCATCCTCTTTGGAGAGATCACGTGTTTCATATCCGTCCAGGTAATCAAATAAATCAAGATGCTTTACTTCTTGACTCCTCAATTGCGCATTCTGTTCCTCGGCTTTAGCTTCCTCGTCGTTTCTATAATTTGCATCGAGCAAATACCAAACGAAGAATATTATCAGAATGACTGCATAAATGACCAGCCAGGTGATCTTGTACTGGGTTTTCATATTCGATCTTCAGCTCTTATTAAAATCTAAGCAAAATGTATTTTGCAATTAAATTTTATCTTATCGAGAAAATAGATTGTCAACAAACCAATGATTTAATTCAATTAGTTTAATTCTGTGTTATTAATTTTCCTTAGTTGTTCAGCGGTACCAAAATATTTTCTATCTTTCCAATCACGAATTTAAAATTAGGATTGGGGATACTCAAAAAAAGAAATTATAAAAAAAAAATAATTCTTGAAAATTGGCAATTTAAATTTTCGTACATTTACACGAACAAATAATTTTATTTATTTTTGCGCCAATACGTCGATCTTCAGATTCTATATGCAATTCGGAAAATTTAATTTGATTTCGTTTTATTTAACCAATGCGTTTCAGTGAAATTATTATGAAACGCCGTGAAAATATTATTGTGGAAAATCCGTTGGTTACAGGTTTCTTAAGGCAAAAAAGTGACGATCTATGCTACTAAAATGGTATTTACCTTGGAACTACCGTTTCAATATTTTGCCATTTGGCAATTGAATCTGATGTCCAGGAGAGCGAGACTGGCACTAAGACAGAGTTAATTTACATGGGACTGGAGTAAAATGTGGAAACATTTCAGAATTCATCCGATTATGCGGTCAGGTTCTGATAAAACTACATCTCACAATTTTTACACCATGTTGAACAAATTGTATTTAACTGATACTGGTCTATCGGGTATTTGGTTTTTCGGGGCCGGGTAGATTCAAATCGAATCGTTGGCGAGTAGAACAGGGCCGAGTAGAATCAAATCGATTGTTAGTGAAATATGGCAAGTGATGGGTGGTTATTCAGGACAGGCATTGAAAAAAAGTATCTGCTGTTGATTGAAACGGTTAAAAATTCTTACAATCGCGCTGTGGAAATTTTAAGCAAAATCTTGCATGGTGAATCGCTAACACAATTGCAGGACATACAATTAAAGAACATAAATTTTATAATGATGAAAATGGCGCGATGTATCGAAAAGCCAGTTTAATCGATTGTTTATCCGATATGCGCTAATATTGTGTCACGATTGTGCACGTATCAGCTGTCATAATCACGTGACATTGTTTTGGAATCATTAATACACCAGGTGTGAATACAAAGTTGCAGCGAATAAGTTAATTTTATTTCATTAGTGCACCTTAATACATATTTAAGTGTTCGTGGTTAATGATTTTTTAAAGTTAGTTAATTATAAAATTCAAATCAGTGTACGATGTCTAAGTCCAAGTTGAACAAACCACAAAAAGAGAACCAGAACCAGAACCAAAACCAGAGTCAAAAGAAACCAAATTATCAGCCCCGAGTGAGTTTATTTCGATTTGATTGAGGTCGCCCCAGTACCAAATTGTAATAAATTTTTAATTCTTTTTAAATTAGTACCAGAGAACTGAAGCGGCAACACCGTTGCTAGTTGCATTATTTTATTGTCTTCTAGTGCTGGTATTGCCCGTGGGGACATTCTTCACTACCAAATATTTATTGTTCGATAGTGTGTTGGAGCTGAGTATCGTACAGCAGAATATTTATTCGGCGGTCGCAGCGGTAATTGCATTACATATTGCATTAGGCTTGTACCTGTACAGGGCGTACGGCGAAAGTGTTGAAGCTGATCGTCATCCACCACAAAAGGTGGATTAGGTAACTAATATTAATTTCCCCAGGGTTAAATACACGAAATCATAACTTTCATATTTACACACATAATTACGATGTTATGATTCGATTTTAAAGGAGTGATTTCTAACCTCAATCTCTTTGTAGGCTCCCACGATTTTTAAAATTTTCATGCAGTTCTAATACAACATTCCAACATCATTTTACTTAAATTGTATAGATTTTATTAAATTACATACTGTACCATGAAACCGACTGACTTTAATCGTATTAAACCAGATCAAGAAATATCTATAATGTTGCGTTCAGGCGAACATTACACGGGAAAATTTAAGCGACTCAATTCTAAGAGCTCGTTTCTCGAAATTCGAGCGGCTCGAAGAACCATCGATAAGACAATACCTCAAGTAGCTGCTAAAGGTATTACAAGAATTTATCTATCGGAGATAGATGAAATAACATTCGATTGTGTAGAATCAGAAGTAGATAGTGCATCCATTTCAAGTAAGAGCATGAGCGAAATTCAGTATGAGAGATTGGAGTCAAGTAACGATAGTCTAATTGAGGAACCAGTTGAACTGTCTGCTATAGTCAAAGTTATCGAAAATCCTGTGTATATTTTTCAAACCGATCGAACGTATTATGATGCTATTCAGTATTTATCAAATGAGAGTTGTCTCGGAATTAGTTGCCAGGGATTGATTCCTGGTAATTTCAAACATTCTCCCACATTACTAATTATTACATCTCTATCAACTGCTTATGTGTTTGATATTCAAATTATGGGAATACCCAAAGAGGTATTGAACTTAGTAACGAATAGAGGAATAACAAAAGTTTGTTATAATTCGTTAGATCTTATTGAGTTTTTCAAATATAAGCATGGTGTCGAATTCCTTCCTACCTTTGATGTATCGGTAAGTTCTAGATCACTTCTATTAGCACACTTTTTAACATTCAATGATAATATCTTTCCTTTGTAGATTGGTTTTTTAAGTATAGTAAGAAATAGATTACATGGTAAACTTCTGGATTACAATGAGTGCGTAGCAACGTTATATCCGGAGTTTAATCAGACCATACATCTAGTGGTAAGTGAATTTCTTTTATTTATTATTTAATTTATTAATGTTTTAACTAATTCTTTAGAATGAATTCCAACGGTGTAACGGGCAATTAGATGATAAATCTCGAATAATCGCGAGTTACCAGGCCGGCTTTCTAATTCCAATGTACAAGTTATTTCCTTTAGATCTTATCAATGTAATTCAACAAGGAACAGAAATATATTTTAAGTCTTTAAGTGATGATTCAATTAGCACAAGCATCGATCATGTTCGGTTGATAAAAGGAGTCGATAAAAGGCGTTTAAAAAGGATGTTCAGACATGAATTGTATTAAGAAAATGTAATGAGATAAATTTAGTATATTTGAACAGTTTTTGTGAATTAATAAGAAATAATATAATTTGAATTCCTGTGTGAATGAATTTATGTTTCTTATTTGGAAATCGAATTCTGGTACTTTTTGGTTCATAGGATCAAGAAGACTTCCGCATATTAAATAGGTTTCAGATTGCGTAATTTCCAGTGGTTTTGGCTCACTTCCAGTCTAAATGTCAAAATCACTTGATACGAATACGATTGTACTGTTCAACTTCGAAATAGTGATGATGTACGAAATGTAAATCTGTCTAAATTGTAAACCAGAAACTTATTAATGAACTGCAACAAAGGAAATTAGTATATTTCATTATAATATTGTATTAAATGCATATTATAGTGAAAGATGTGATAATAGGTTGATATAACTGTAAATAAAGATGAACAGGTAATTAGCATTGGTTGAATAAGATATCGCTTGCTACAAGATTTGTTGACGATAACGTATTGAAAAGATGGCAAGTATCAAATCGCTGTACGAAACACGTGGGGACTGTACTCAGTCTAGCTCAGGCAATGTGGCTGAGTTCGGTCAAAACACACAAACGCCATGTTTTTCTTTCATTCCCGAGAAGAACGGCTTCGTGATCGGTCCGCGTATGTTAAAAAGTGTAATTTTTATCTCTTTCATAATTAATTCACATTAATTTTAATTAATTATGGATAGTGAATAGTGTTTAATAAAAACTACGGTATTTTAAAATGGCTCAGTTGATTGATTTTTTTAATTTTCGGTCCGGCGGAATAATGTAATTGGCCTGAATTGGAATAAGTGCATTTTTTTTTTCAGTGAATTTGATTACAGTGTTTTGTCTGATTTTATTTTTTCTTTGCTATATAAAATAAATGGTTTTTCATTACTACTACTGATTAGTGAATTAAAATAATTAGTAATAAAAATTCGACAGAAATTAGTATAAAGAAGAAGTTTGAAATAATGAACACTCTAGTGAATAATAATGTTAATACTCAAGAAAACAACAATATTGGATTAAAATCAAATCAAGTAACTACGACAAAACAGCAACAGCAGCAGACTATCATGGATGTGGCTAAGACAGTTTCAATTCCTGCTGCAACTGCAGAAGAACAGGCATCAGGAATTACCAACTGTACAGCCGATAAAATTGCTGTTTTACAAGACCCGCTCTTGGATAATGAGGATTTACGCAAGAAACGGTGTGCAGATCGTTACGATTCATCCGAATCATCAGACAGGTATGTACATTACTATATTCTGATTAATTTGTTATGAAACTTTTATTTATGGATTTCATTTGAATTCAATTCACAATACGTGGAAATGGAATTGTGGTTTTTACGTAGTCAATGGATAATCGTAAGGTTTCATCGACAGAGTCAATGTCCAAATTTTATTCAAGTGGCTTATTAATGTTAATGTTAATGAATGAGTGACGATATTTTAATCAGAATTTTATGCTGATTTTAATTAGATATGAGTTCGTTTAAACCAAAAATTGTAAATGATTGAGTCAAAAACAAGAAATTCAATATATAACCAGAATATCAATGTTCCTGGTATACACGAACCCTTCGGTGTAGTATAAAAATGGATATGTTATTCTTACACACCGCCATTTTGGTTATACGGATTTTTAGTGTTGATATGAAAGAGGCCAAATGCAACTTTTATTCCCGTAATATTATTGTTGTGTTGAATCCCCAGAAACTAGACGAAGAGAGAATTTAACTTATCGAGAACCAGCAGGAAACCAAATGATTATATTTGTACGATTAAAGACTTTTCGAATAAATCTCAAATATTTTGATTCTATAGAAGAAAACAAACTTTTCGTATGTATACACAAAGTCCGCTTGGTTATTATGATTTTAAATATAAATTTATTGTTTAAAGAGAGAATGAAAATTGAAACAAAATGTTAGTGAACAGAAAAACCTTATTATGTAAAATGTTTCATTGACCGCGACATGATTTCGATTCTATCAAATATTTGGTGTGTACTTGAATTTAAAAATCAAGTCCGATTGGTCGATCCCCTGAATTATATTTGTGTGTAATATATATGATGCACAATTCGATATGAATGAATTAGCTCTAATACCGAAAAATTAAGAGTTTATCGCTAAGTCCAATGGAATTGTAATAAAATTAATGAAAATAAAGTATACAAAGTCGGTATTACCATCAGTATACACATGGTCGCTTTATGTTGAAACTTACCGTTTAGTTTACATTATCAATTTACATCGAGGCCTCTTATCGTAAATCGAATGTGTTATGTTTCGTCGAATAAAAAAGCAACTAAATATTAATAGTAACAAGAAATAGAAAAGAATCATCAGTAGATTTTATGAAACATAGAAAATGATGTTGTTACATTGTACTTGGAGTGTGATTCTGGTTTGATTTGTAAGCTGTCAGCCATGTAAATTTATATTATTTCATTCAATATTCCAAGTGTAAAGAAGATAAGTTAAAGCACAACCACTTGGTTTCTTGACCAAATGCTTTACGTACATAACAAATATAATTGATTAAAGGCTCGTTTACGAGATGAGATCAACACACCTTGATTTCATTATTTATGAAGTAACAAGAGAAAAAAAAAAGTAAAATGAAGTGAGACAGAGAGACATAAAAACATTGAGAATGTGTGGTACAATTCGCAAACACTAAAAATTCTTTATTTCCCGTCGTGTAAATAAATGAATTCTGATTACGTGATTCCACTGTACTTAAAAGTGAGAACGTAAATTAAAATTAAATGTGTGTGTTATGTATATCTCGGGTTTTTTTCGTTAAACGATTAGCGTTTATGTGTGTTTATATTAAAATGCGCGAAATAATCCAAAAGAGTTCAATTTAATTTCTAGGACATCGACCTCTATAATATTCTCTACCTGATCTTAATTACATTAAAAGGCAAAACGAAAAATTCTTTCGATGATTATTAATGATTCCAAAATTGAATTCAATGAATTTTGGTTATGTTTTGTTTCTTGTTTCCTGTCTGGTGTGAGTTTAAAAATTTAAAAATTTTACTTTTGTTCATTGTTACGTTTCTTTTTGTCTTGTTTTGTCAACGAAATTGGTGGGTGCTGATTCATTCGGGGTGGGGAAACATATTTATAAGATCAATGCCGTTGTATTTAAAATAGCTATAATCTGTCATCGGATTTGTTATGATTGTTGACAGTACAAATTAATAATGTTAATATTCTTGCGAAAAAGTGAGTAAATAATTCATTGACTATTCGTACGTTGTTATACAGTGTTGTGATAAAAATTGGAGTATTGCGTATATTTAATGAATTAACTTGTCGGTTATCACCTTCACCGTGACCATAACCTTAGCCTAGTCTGATGGCGAGACATACAAATCGTGAATTTACAATTACTATTTGCCGAAAAAATAAAAATGAAATAAATAAAAACTACGAGCCGCACTTACGTACAATTAAATAACTTTAACATTCAATCGAAAATTTTGTCTGTAGTTTTATTTTTTTTTCTTATTCGCCCGTGATTTTGTTATTTTGGTTTTCCTAAACTTGCGATTTCATCGTGTATTTTTTAACGGTTTTAATGTTTAATTCACCAAAGAGTAAAGAGAATGAGCAGAAGTACCGGTGTATGTATTATTTTTTTGTTTCTCGCGTATTCTGTCTTGCAAAAAAAAAAACACAGCAGAAAAAACATAATTTGTTGTTATATTGGCGGCATGTTTTTTTATGCTGTTTTATATATATTTTTTGTCGGTTCATTCACATAATATTTGCCATTGAATATTTTTATATTTTTTTGGTCGCGTGGATTAAAGCCAAGAAAGTGAGTTTTGTTTTAAACGAAATATGAAAAAAGAACACCAAACTTTATAATGAAAGCATTGTTTCAGTGATGGGCGATTAAAAAAAGCTTTCTTTTAAGTTTTATTGTATCTTGTGGTATTGTTTTATTTAAAATTAATTTATTATGTGTTGTTAATAATGTTGTAATCGAAATGAAATTAACTAATCAAGATATTACGTTATGGTACAACATAATCGATCTTTTAAGTCAATTTAATTAATCCGCATCATAATCGAGTATAGATTAGACAGTGAATGAATGGAATTGAAGTATAATCGTTCAGTTTCAATCTAATATTTGCCTATCATAAGACTGTGTTGTTAGAGAGCGTGTTTTAGTTCATCTTATCAGTGACGACATTTACATACCCATCGGTGTGGATAGGAAATCACGTACCCTCATATGAATTCCGCGAATTTGTGATATCATTATTGCGATAAGAGTTTAGAGAGTTTATTGTCATTTACATTTTAATTTTATGATCTTTTGGCCTCTTCATATTATTGTGATTATTGTAGATAAACATAATGCGGTATGTTTTAAATACATATATACACACACGCATAATGGATTAAATAATGATTTTGGTTTTGTTTCGTGTATAAATTTCACTATACGTGAACTAGTTTTAATTAATAATCTTGAAGACTACTCAATTTGATTGTTGATTAATTAAGTTTCATGATGTTGATAATAAAATAGTGATTGTACGATATGGTATGTTAATCAAAACATTAAAGTTAAAATGATATTCAATGGTTTAATTAAATTATTAGGTCTATTATAGGAATTCTATGCATATTCAAGAATTAAAAAAGTTTATGAATAAACATTGGGATATGTGTGCTTAAACTAAATTTATTGGATTGTGGACCCCACTAGTATGATGATGGGTGTTTTATGAATGCGAAGGAGAAAACTAAAAAAGAGTATAGAAACATTTTAAAAGTTTTACCATTTTAAAACTAAAAATGGGGATTTTGAAGTCTTGAACGGTAACGATTTAAGTTCTTAATGGTTTTTATTACACTCTGGTTAAATGACACAACGTTTGGTATTAACTGCTAGTGGGGTGGGATTCAAAGAAAAGAATGTATAGTATCTGAACGCATAGCTATATAGATGAAATACATGTATTCAATGTAACCATAACACCGTAACCTGGGCATGATGTTGTTAAACTATGGAGAAAAGAAGACGAACTTTGTTGATTATGATTCAACATAAACTTCATTTGGTACTAATTTTGACTAGACGAACTGGTTTTATTTTTACACTGAAGATAGTTCATGTTTCTCTCTGGTTCATTATAATCTGTTTTGTATTTTATTTTCTTATTTTAACGAAAAAAAAATTGTTCACTTTTCCGCTTAATTTATATCATTAAAAATTCAAGAAAAAAAAAATAAGAAAAATAAACATGTTGAGATCTACAGTATTTTAATGGAATGCATTTTCAAAGTTTTGAATAGATTCAATTTTTAAGAAAAAGAAATATTCTGGATGAAGACAACGACGGATCTTTTAATGTTTTGGGTTGCGTATAAAAGTGGAGCATAAATTTATTAGTTGATAATTAATGAATTATGGTTATAATATTTGACTGGGTCTCTTACGGCAATCCAAATAAATAATTGTATCTCCTAAAGTATAATTTGGGTTTTGTGATTCATTTACTCGTATGGTTACGATATTTTACATTAAAAATTCATTGATGATGTCTCGAGGGCACACACACAATGCGTATTATGTGAAACAGTTTCCATTCATAAAGAGATTTGAATTAGTTGTATGCAAAACGATCGATATGTCCGAATGTTTTGAATATAAAAATTAACTCGATTATTGTCAGTGGCTTTCGGGTGTTGTGTGACTGTTGATGGTATTGTGATTCGTGATTATTATTATGATGATGATGATGATGATTGGCAAACTTAAGAATGGTATAACGAAAATTTATGTAGATTACAAGTGATTTAAGTTTTGGTATCCGTTTTTTTTTTGCGAAATTCCGCCCAAAGACACCTGAAGAGAGGCAGCCAACAACAACAAAATTTTATATTTGCGGCCACATCTCGTTCAATGACTCTTTATATAAGCCAGCAGTGGTTGTTGTTTTATTTTTTAATACTTTAAACATGTACATAAATAACATGTTGTGCTTATTGTAATATTCTTCTTGTTGGTTTCGTTTATATTTTTAAGTTTTTTTTTTTTTTATTTTTGGCTTTATTTTTATTCGAGACGGCCGTTAAAGTTACGTTTATATTTTTTTTGTTTTCTTATTGTGTGTTACTTATTGCTGGTTCATCTTAAGAATTATACTTTTTTTTCGTATTTAGTCTCGAAACAGAAAAAGAATAAAAAAATAAAGTTTTTCTTTCAGCTGGATATTTTCAATTTGTTTAATGCAAGTTTTTCTTAATGTATTTTAATAATACCATTCGGTGAATGCAAGCGCTTTTTTCCTTGTAAATAAAAGTTTTTTTTTTATTTAAGCCAAGTGGTTGGATTTAAATTAAAATAGCAAGTTCGTTTCTTTGTTAATATGACAAACCGATGATGTGGTGTTTGTTAAATAAATTTTCATTATGTCTGATTGTGGTAATCGGGTGAAAAGAGTCAGATAGTGGACAGAAAATAAAAAAAAACCATATGCATATTCAGGTTGAAATTTAATAACTTGCTTGCTACGGTTTACAATGACGGATATTTTAAATTATTGAGGTGTAGAATTTAACATTGAATGGTGGACAATTCGTGGGCTGATGCTAAGTAATTAAACCACATAATCAAACATATGTTTTCTTATATATAATGTCTTTTGTGTGTTTCATTTTGTAAAGATTATTATTTCATATGATGATGAAGAAAGAAAAAGGAAGATATTGAGGCTTTTGTATGTTGTGTGTATCCCTCCATCAAATATACAGTCTTTGACAAAGTAGTAGTTTCTTTATTATTTGCAATTCGCTTCAGATGAATTTTTGCTGATATGTTTTGGCTTACAGTGAATCAGCTTTCATGTGTTTAAGATCTTTCGTTTTAGTTTTTTTTGGTTAGTTAATGCACAGAAATACGAAAAATTAAGTCTTATTAGGAAACCACTTTACCTTTAACACACACGTAATTTTAGTTCTTTGGTATAAAGCATCTCCGTAAGAGAGAATATAATTTTTAAGAGATAACGAAACTAAGATGAAACTGGATTTAATTCAATCCTCCTGTACACGAAAAAGAATAAGAGACTCTGTATTGAAAAGAAGAGAAGAAAATTTAGTATTTTTTTATTTATAAATTAGTAGGGTTTTCATGCGCTCTATTGGCCTTTTATTCTACGGGGACGATAGCGGACTAACATGGTATTTATGTTTTGTACATATAATATTCTTATTTCGTATATATGTGATGAAAATATGCTTACAATCCATGCATTTTGTGTATATTAAAAATTCAGAGATTCTTGGGATTACACAGATTCAGTATTATGTTGCTATGTTTGTAGTTTTTTTTTTTATTATTTCTCTGTTGTTCTTGAATAAAAATTTTTATATGTACGAAAGAATACAGAAAGAAAAATCATCTTGAAAGATTCTGTTGAAGATTTTTTTCTTGTGTTTCTTCATTCTGATTTAATTTGAGACTTGAATGTTTGTATATTTTATGAAAAATCGAAACAGTTTTCTTATTTCTTTCTCCAGTTATTTTATTTTGGTTTTTATATGGAATTTTTAATTTTTTTTTCTTTAAAAAATTTAAGAATATTTTAAGAAAATTCTAATAGTAAAAGCAAACAGCATCAATCTGTGTGTAGCCAATTCAATATGATATTGATAGATTTTTGTAGTTTAACGTATCATTAATTGAATGCCGTTTTTTCTGAAAATTTCAATGAAATTTTTGAGATGATTTTTATTTGGTTCTATTGCTCCTCATGGTTTTGGTTGATATGTACCAAAAGAAGGTAGTGTGATGTGAAACAAGTAGAGAAACTTTTATCATGATGTCGTCATTCCAATGGTATTTAAATTCTCTTTGTGAACATGATTCTCATTTACTTTTGTTTCGTGTTTTGATACAGATTCACGAGAGAGGTCGGTCTGTTGGGGCCAAACTGTTAATGCAAAATTAATGACTTTAAGAGACTGTGAATATTCTTTCAGGTGGATATGTAATATTAATGTTTCACTTGATTAGCCATTTATTCGCGGGATAATCCATTGTCTATTAAGTTTCTTTGGATATAATGAACCTTCTTAATGACGATTTAGATGTAATATAGTTTCAAGAGGTATCAATTTTTGTTTTAAGAATTATATAAATTTTAAAGATCCGCTTCTTCTGTGAAAATTATGAGTCTGCGTTCTTAACAATGTCTAGCACTAAATTGAATGAAAATTCTTGAGATTCAATGTTCAATGTTCAATCATATATGAACGGCAGCATATTTCTATAAATGGTTTCGTGTATGGTAAAATTATTAGTTTTCAGTTTACTTTTGTGGAATTGCAATGATATGCCAAAAATACTGAAAATCATAGGAAATAGCAAACATAACAAACTTATGAGAATTATGGTTACGCGCAGGTGAAAAGTAAATTGGAATTTTAACCAGTTGTGCATGAAATTTTAACTAAATCATGAATACATAAATGTCTTGTATTTTATGTGGTACTGTAAACTTATTGCAGACATTAAATTTTATATAAGTTATGTAGTACAATTGTTGGTAAAAGCACAGCAAAAGGATTTAGATTGTATGATTTAACAAATTTATGCTCTGGTATTTCCTTTTTTTTTTCTATACCACAAGAAAAACATATTAAAATTTCTCACACATTTAATACGATTTCATGCTTTGTTTCTTTACTGGTTTTTGTTGTATTTTTATATTTTTTATTTGATGATCTTATCTGTGAGTTGGTAGTTGGTTAGCAATCCAGTGTGAAAGAGGCGAAGATAGAAGAGGTTAATTTTAGTAGAAGGTATACCTCATATTTCACTTTAGAATTTAATTCAGTTTTGGTTGTACGTGATGGTTGGTTGATGATGTTCTAATGTTAAGATCAGGTCGGGTCAATTTTTCCCATCCCAAGTCTGGTGGCTGGTGGTCTTGTGAGATAAATGAGTATGTGTTGAAACAAAAGTTTATATTATTATATGATGCACTTAGACATTTTAAAATAGTCTAATCGCACCTCATTGAATTTACAATTTACTATCGTCGGTAACTCGATGTAAAGAAGCTGTCTGATACGTGTAATGATATTATAAATGTAGCGATATAGTGAATTGTATATGAATTAAACAAAGAGTCGCCTCCTGAATGCAATTTGGCCAAATGTTTAATGATGTTGAACTTAAATGATGGGATATGTTGTACTTTTGGATCTCATCATTTGTTTATCCTTGGCGCGTCTCATTAAAAATAAAGAAACAAATCTGTTTAACGTAACGTCTCTGTTGTCTCTTGGATAAAAAAATATCGAAAGATGAAAAGCCATAACAGACAGAAAATTCTAATCAAATGGTTATCTATTTTTATATGACGAAACAAAAAGAATGCTGTGCTTGCTGGATTTACTATAAGGTCTGTTAGATATTTTCAGTTTAGCCGACAAGAATGAAACTGTATCGAGAAATTGTCTTTTTCTTTTGGTATTAAAACGAAAAACATTTAATCTATTTGCCTAGTTGAATTTGGTGTAACGTCAACCATTTTTTTCTTTAGTTCTTGTGTGTATTCTCTTTAAGTTTTTTTCATAGTAGTCCCGTATAATGGTGAAACACGATGGTGACTAATAGATTTCTTTGAGAGAATCTCAATGTGTTCTCTTGAGTTTTACACGTAACTTTTTTATATTAAATCTTGTTAACGTTGGGTATACTTTAGGTGTTTCCAAAAAAAACAATTTATTCAAGATTCAATTGGACGGTCTTATGTTGCACCTTCGTTTTATAATTCTACTGATATTTTTTTGGGAGATGTATGAAGCAATTGAAGTTACATAGAGCAAGAGAGAATTGTAATGATTATTGAATAAATTGTCTAGGGTGCAGTGAAACGGTACATTACTTTAAGAGAATATAAAATCAACTGTACACATTGTTTATTTTCTAGCTCATAAACGATGGATACTTAAATCTGTAATGCATTTTCAACGTGAAAATAAGAAAGAAATTCGAAAACAATTGAATACGTCAAAGGAATACATGATATCTTGTACGTATACGGTTTAATGATGATGTGAAATAGTTGATTCCTTTGAATTTTTATTCTTTTCTCATTTGAGTTGATCTTTTTTTGTTCAGCTGAATTACGAAAAGTTCATCTAATGCTTTTCTATTACACGCGTTTCCTTCCCTCGAGTTATATGACTACTGTTACCATTTTCTTATTATTATTTTTTTTTTCAATCAACTTCTAAGTCATCTAACGGTAACGAATTGATCCTCCTTGTATGAAAAGAAATTTTTTTTTTTGCCAATCGGTTCTATCTTGTTTTTTATTATTTCAACTATCGATGGTGTATCGAAAAGATAGAACAGCAGCAGTGTAAAAAAACGATATGGATAGTGGCTCCTTGCGTTTCGTATTTCATAAAGGAAATTGTATAGTGGAACGCAGTCTTTAATAAGGAAGTCGGAGATTGCTAATTTTGATTGATTCATAATGCCAACGGCATTGCTTGTTCAGGAAATAATGATGATGATGATGATGTTGAACCGAGTGGTGAAGAAAAATAAAACATGAGACATGAAAATTCCATCTATTGGCTGAATAGTGATGGTTCCTGTTCAAAAGGCCTCTACACTCTATTCTGTTAAACGGTTGGTATTATAAAAGGACTAGTGCCTTTGAGAATCCCTAATTTAATTTTGTCATGTATTTCTTCGATGATGTTTTTTTCTGTCGTTGGCTTTGATTAAAGAGCATTTCGTTTGGAAATGATTGTATAGTGCGTTTGGTCTTTATATTCGTGAACACCACCTCTAAATGTGTGTCCAATTTAGATGAACCATTGAAATCATCTCGTGCCAATATTGACCATCAAAGTAACTTTGTATCAGAGGGACGATTGGCGATAATCTTTTTTTTGTCGATTTGCAACAAATTCAAAGAATATCGGTTCGTTATCAATTTTGATGATACAGTGATGTTTTATTATGTGATTTTGTTAATTGAAGTGTGGCTCTTTATAAAATGAATTGAATGAAAATGAAATTTACTAACGATTTTTTTTTTTGTGGTTTTGTTCAGCATTTATGTATGAAAAGTAATAAGAGATGTGTACTTACCTTGAAAATGATCACAGAAGTGTTGGTTTATGATGATTAAAATGGCAAACTCAGTCATATTGTATTATGTGTCGTTTTATATTGGCTCAATTCACTTAAAGACCTTACATTTTGTCGTTGAATGTTATTGTCTCTCTGGAATATGGATGGGAGTTGAAATGGCTGATGTTGTTATTATTGGGAACAAGAAGTGCTTGGCTTTATAGAATTAAATGAATGGTTTAAAATTTCCAGACAAAAATATGTATTTGTGGTTCACCGAATTCTCTCATATTATTGATTGAAAAGGTATGCTATTTGTTGTCTTTTCGATTCTACTTAAAATTGGTAAATTTTTTCGGTATTAAAAATCCAATGTTTTTGTTGTATGAGAAATTCCTTTGTAAACATTGTGATTGAATTTTTTGTTTTTTGTGGCCGTATGATCCAATTTAAGTAAAACCAAAAGAAAATGAAAACGATTGAATATCATGTTGATATTTATTGTTTTATTGAAGTTTTTTTTTCTGTTCGCAGTTGTTGATCGAATTTGATTGGAAGGAAATTTTCGTGTATTTGGGATAATCAAACAAGTAAAGATATCAATTTCAATTGGAAATTTTTATAAGTAAATATTCAATTTGATATGCTCAGAAGTAACATACACAAGAAAATAGTATTGAGAGATCATTGTTTTGTCGTTAATTTCTTTATGTTTTATATTCGTGGATTTTAGATGTTGTAAGGTATCAATATCCCAATTGTAGGTGGCAGTGATGCGTAGAACTGATAATTTTCTTTTGCGAAAAAAAGAAATGTTTTATTTGATTTAGTTTTATTAACATTTGGGTGACCTCTTAGTTGATGTGTTTTATGTCATCTGTAAATTGGAGGGTTCTGAAGAATAGTTTCTTCTCCCTAGTTTTATTTGGTTTATCAACTGTAGGGGGGTAACTAATGCATATAGATAAGATACCAGAGCGTTGCTATGCTGTGAACTTTTCCGTGTTTTTTAACTTTTCCTTTTCTTGGGAACATGGAATTTCATTTATGAGGAGCTAATCATTCAATTCTCGTGGACACTAGTTGACAGATAACAATTTAGAAGTTTCATTTTTCGTACTGATGTCTCAATTACGTGTGCATCATATTATTAAATTTAACAGAACAGTACTGGTCCACTCAGATTATAAACCATTTTTGTGGTCAAAAAAGTTGGAGTAAAGTTGGATGAGGGAAGAAAAGTTTTACCATCGTTAATGGTTTAGTATCGATAAGTGGAATGAAAATGAAATATTTTTGTTGATTTAATTGTGAACTTGTGATGAATTCTGTTTGATGTACGATGGTACAATGTGTATGGAATTATTAGTGAATAGAAAATTGTTTCCCATTGAGAATAATTGTATGTTCCGATATTAAATTCTCGTTATGTGATGGCTGATATTATTTTTATGTTTTTGTATTTGGGTGGTGGAAACCATTGATAACGAATTCTGGTAGAGTTTTATAAGCGCACAGTGAATGAAAAAAAAAAACGAATTTTTGGCAGGGAGATATGAAATAAACTTGAATGGAGTGTTTAATAAAAGACCAGAACGATAATAATATAAGTGAATCAAAGTTATTGGACTCAATTGTCAAATGGGAAAATTGTCTTTAAAATCCCTATGGATATTGTTATGCCATAGATGGGATCTTGCATCAAGTAAAAGGAAAGGCCGTACATTCAGTTAAATATTGGTAATGAAATGACAAAATAAGTGTGTTATGTTTCCCTTTGAATAAAACCATAGCCACTTAAAGTGTGTACGATGACTTATGTTTTTATGGTTCGAATGTTTTATTTTGTCTCAAACCATTGGGAATTAAGAATTACATGAATTTTTTGTTTCACTCTCTTAAATGTTTCAATGTGAGATTATCATTTTCAAGGGAATTGATCACTGATTCATTTATTTGTATTTTTATTCGTTACAATAACTTCATTTAGAATGGATCATATGAATTCGATCAGGTTCTTTAATTGAAAACAATTTTTTTTTTTATGATTAAAGATAGTGAGCAATAATTTTTCAGTTCATACGTTATTAAAATTGATATGTGAAAAATAAAAATAATATTTACTTTAGGTGATTGTATTTAAACACTCTTCTTTAATTTTGTCTAACTAATGTTCGTTAGTCAATTGCGCAATTGATAAGAAATTGGGAAAAAGAACTCGTAATATTCATGGTATGTTATTACCCTTCTATTAAATTTCTATGTTATGATTTCACTATCAATCGTGTTCTATATTGGTAATAGAATTACAAATATTGACTTTACATAATGAACAGAGAAATATAAAAATTTTATTAAAAAATTGGAAAGAATGGATTTGATATTCAGTTTGGTATGTACATAAATATATCGATATGTTATGGGGAATCAGTAAACAGAGGAGCATAGAGTCATATTATTAGCTACATAATCAAAATTCAATATTTTTGATGGAATTTTGATAATATTTTTTTACCATGTAAGGTGGATACTCTATGCCGAATGATTATGTAATAAATTTGTTAGCATATTTTTTTTCCACGTAACATAAATTTGATGATTTTTTTGCTAAATGCTATTACTTTTCCATATCACAGTGTTATCACACTTGACTTCACTATTTATTTAATGTTTACTATGTTCTTCATTTGGGGTTGGCGACATATAGTATATGGAACATTATGTGTGAATAATCTTTATCGATGGGAAAAACATTAAAAATGTAAAAAAATAAAGTATGAAAACCGTCTGTGTTCCCATTTACTTACATTTTTATTGTAATTTGTTTAATATTGATCTATACCATTCGGTGTTGTTTTTTTTTTTAAATGTTGATAAAAATGCATTTGGTGTAAAGGAGATTAGCGGAATGACAAAACGTTACAATTATCGGTAGTACACATTGCATGCTATTAAGTGTTACTGTACGGTTTATTGAAAAGCGAGGGTGTAAATTTCTTATGGAGAAAGAAAGAAAAATTATTGATAAGTAATTGTTGGCAGCGAAAATGAAGTTATAACATTTAATTTGTGCAAAAGTAAAAAACAATTTGTTTTGACATCGAATGAGCTCATCATACACAAATTTCCATTTTGATTATTATTAAATAGGCGGTTACTGTTAATGCCATTCAGATAAATTTTACCTTTCGTTATTATCTTATGCATGTCTTCTGTTTCGTTTCATATGAACACTTATAGAGACAAGCTGAAAACATTTAGTACTTTCTAGTTATCATTCTGTACCATGAAATAAACTATAAGTAGATATGAACCGTACAAGAGACATTGGATACATTCAATGAATATTACTTAATGTTATATAACGTTTCTATAGTGTGTTAATTAACTTTAGACTTTTCTATACTAATTCATATGGAAGTGCATAACTGAACGTACATACATAATTTACAATGCATTACAGGCATAATAAGTCTTTTTACATAAACGTTTGTATTGATTGGCTTCAAATCATCTGATGTGCATTCGCATTGAAATTATTATAATTTTTTTACGTTTAGTTTTATGCATAAAATTATTGTTTTTCTTTTGGTCGATAATGAACACCTTTCGGTGTATATCTTTTGAACTTTAATAATGATTGTCGGAAACATTTAAGTGAATATTAAAATGGTTTACAATCATATCCTATCGTATATTTAGATTCGATTTGATGAATAAGAAAAAAGAAAACGGAACTGAAAATGATAAATTGAATTGGAATATTTATTCGGTATTTCATTCTCTGCGTGCGGGCAATTATTTGAAGTCCTTTTATATCGATGGTTAAAGTTTTTACGATGATTGGTATAGAAATAATCAGGAAAAAATGGAGTCTAAGTGATCCTCTTACCTGGATTTTTATTAGGTGAATCGGACGACGGCTGAGGTAAATGGCTTATAATCACCAATGATTTTTTTTCTCTGAGTTTATATTCTCGATAGTATGGCCGTTCATTGTCAATGGAAAACGATTATTGGGGAGGAAATTTATAGAGAACACTCGTACCTCGTTACCTCGAGTCATACATATGAGGGTTGATTATATTTGACGCGGGTCTTCTCGCTGGTGAATATGATTTTTTTTTTTTTAACATTTGTACGATTGGTTACCATCTAGAGTCTTTTTTTTATGTTATGCATCATTCACTTCAGTGTATTTATTTGAGTTTCATGTTTTAATGATCATTTATAATGTATGTGGCCTGTATGTTGGTTGGGCAATCTCTTCTATCTTTGTTTGGTAGATTGCATGACTTGCAGACACATCAAATTCACTTTGCCTAAATTATGCATTATTTAGTTGCTGTTATTGCTGAGTATCAGTTTCATTGGATATCGCGTATTTATAATTCGTTTTTTTGTTTTGTTTCCACTGATACGAAATCAGTAGAGAAAAATCGAATCTCTCTCAGTGTCGATTGATTATGAAAAAAGAATTGAATGGAAAAGTTGAATGTGTTTGGAAAAAAATGACTCTCTACCTCCCTTCATTTAGATGGGATTATGTACAACTGGTTCTCATCTGGTTTTATTGAAAATGTGAAGGAAATTGTCTAGTAATTATGTTTGGCAGTGGAATGAAAAACGACAATGAGTATAATAGAACTGCATTATTCAAGTATCAATATACTCATTTATACCAATTTTATGCGAATAATTAAAATCTATTGCGCTTTTTTGTTCCTTTTGTTTTTACTGTTCCATACTGTTCAGTTATAATACCATGGAGGTTATAAACGTCATTAATTATTTTCCAACGGCATGATAATTAATAGTCTTACATCTGTATGTAATTTAGTTGCTGTTGTTGTTGTTGGGTTTTCTATTTGAATAATAGCGTGTTAGGTGACTTTGAGAATTATTATTATGGAATTCAATAGGTGGAAATTGCTTGCCTAAAAGGGGGAGAGAGATAAATATTAAATTGCATAAATAACATACAGAGAGAAGTGGTATGGACGAGAGATAGTGGCCATTGCCCATAGAATAATGAGGAAACTTGAGTAGGAAATTAAGATAATTTTTGATTATAATTAAAATAATACTTCACATGAATTAAGAATAACATTCAGATTGGAATTTACGTTTATTATGGCATTTAACCAAATGCCAGAAGAATTTGTAGTGTTTTTTTTTTGCTATCGAATGTCATTCTATGCGAAAGAATGATTTGCAATTTAATTTTTTCAACGTAGCGGTAAACTGAAGAAATAAATTTGATGATTACTTAAATTGATCATTGGATTCATTACAAACAAATTCTTATTATATCCATAATAGGATTATGATGATTCTTTAGAACATTACGTAGTAATGTGTGAATGCATTTGATGACCATCATAATATTATGATGAATAGAGACGAGAATAGAAACTAATTGAAATTAAATAAAGAAAAAAACTTGTTAAACATGAGAAGGTTAAATTTAAGATTCATTATAAGTTATGGTTCAAATTATTATGTTGCTTATTACCTATAAACTAGATTTTTATTTACTACATGCAATACATAATGCAAAAATGAATTTGATGGGTTTTTTCCATCCATAAAAAATTGAAAAAAAAAACCAACCCGAAATCAACTGTGAGAATAATAGAATTGCAACGTTGAGTTTAAATGTTTCCTTGAAGTCAGATGTATAGAGCTTTTGAATACGAAACTCCATGAATTAAGAAGAGAACATTCATTTTCTGTTTAACGCAAAAAAATTAATAATCAAAGTTGTGGTGTATTTTTAGTTTTATTATTAACATGCTTTCATGTTCTATGTTGGCGATATTGGCATATAAGAGTTAATGGCATTAATGTTAATTCAAAAGATTCTTTTTGTTAAAATTATTGCAATTCTTTTCGCACTATTGAATCCTTGTATTAGATCAGATATTCAGTGACTGTATTCATAAAAGCTCATGTTCACCTTCAAATTGTGTGCTGTGTATTCGTTTCATTTTTAACCAGATGTTTCGCATCAAGCATTCAGTCGTGTTCCATTTTATGTAAAACGGTAAAATATTTAATTTTGGTTTTCCGTATACTTCCTTCTAATCAGTCATGAAATGCAATTTAATTATTCTGACTTTAATAGTAATTTTGATTGTCTCCTAGAGGGAAGGCTTAAATTTGATTTAAACGGTAATGTTACAAAACAAACAATAAATTTATAATTTGCAATCTTTTATTTCTCGTTGTTAAATGCAGTTATTTGATTGAAATACAGCGCAAATTTATATTGCAAAAATTAGTTTTTTTTATTTTGTTTCTAATAGTTTTGGATTGTTATAGTCGAGTACTTTCATTTTTTGGCCTTCATAATCTTTTTTTTTTTTGCTGTAATAATTTATAATTGAGACTCATTTATAATGTTTGCAATTTTATGTATTGCTATGGACGGTATACAATATTGTATGTTTTAAATTAAACCCCACCAATCATTGAATGCATTTGAGTGTGCTAAATTCCATAATAATGTTGATTGAGGATCATAATGGGTGGCATTTGGTAAATTCATTTTATGGTGATGCTGCGTTTAGAGTTTATTTATAAATTCAATGCTAATATGAGTAATGATTGTAATAATGGAATTAGTGATTCTATTGTAATTTATGTTTTGTTGGATAATTTTTTACGTGATTTGATTTTTATTTAGGTAATGGTAACATTATTAAATTGAATAATTCAGGTTCCGTGATCACATAAGAGATTTCCATGTCAATCAATTTCACTTCAGATTTCTTTTGTCAGTTTTTCGAGTTTTTTTTTTTCTTGTACGAATTTCAAGCAGAAGGTTGAAGTCATTGACTAGAAGGACTTCTTCCTTTATATTTCACCTTTTAGTTTATAATATATGGATGGACTCCTTGCTGAGAAGAAGAGGGTTCTTTAAAACGTATGATTAACATCTTTTTACCATATTTTTGCTTAACGAAAATTTCCAATCATATTTTGTAATTTCAATATTTCTATTTTCCTTTAACTTTTCAAATTCAATTCGATGAAAATGCATCAATCGTTTGATGGTTATAACATTAAAATTCATGAGATTTTATTTTATACTCTCACTCTTTTGTTGATTTAAATAGAGAGACTTGGAGAAAAGTACAAAAAAAAAATAAGTGAAGAAAGAATAAGAAAAACGAAAAGGAAGTAATTCGGATTATGTTTATTATCCCTTATGTGTATGTTTTAACGTATGGGGAGGAATTTGAATGCTACTGACTGAAAATAGTTGAAAAGGAGTCGTAGGTGATGGAGGTTGCTTCTATCCAGAATAATTTTTTATATTTTCCATTTGCAAAGGAGATATTTTGAGAATCTTCAATTACAATTCCATTTTATTTTACTTTTTTTCTTCTCGTCCAATTTGAAAAATAATTTAAAGAATTTAACTCGACATTAGTATGTATAACTGATGGGAGAAAGATGTGGTTCATGAATATGAAGATTGTTGTCCAAATTGGAGAGTAATGCAAAAGAAACACCCTGAAGTGGAAAAAAGGTTTATTAGAATGTTAAAATGAAATTTTCGGATAAAAAACATCGAAGGTATAGTTTAACTTACCGTGAACCGATGAAATGAAGTTTATGAATAGAAAATTCTGTTTTTGAATGGGTCCAGTATTGAATTTGATGTGGTTCTTCAGTTTCTCGTGCGTTTCCCAAAGTTTATAAAGAGTCAAAATGAAATGAGAAAGAATCCATAATGTATGCGTATGCAGTATAAACATTCATAATATTTTAGGTTTCAATTTTGTATGGAGAAAAAACGTAAGAAATAAAAACGAATCATTTAAATTACGTCTCCTTAAAGACGAACCGAAGAACTTAATAGTATTCACTTCAGTCTTTGGATCATTGAAATTTTCTATAGAATTGTTAAATAGAAAGTCGTCTTTTCGATAAAGAACATTTTCAAAGATTTACAACTTAATATTTATTATGAAATTTGTTGTGAAACTGTTAAATGCATAATGAGATTGTTGAGAGAAAATAAAAAATAAAAATAAAAGAAGTGATGTCGAATTGAGAATTTTTTTTTAAACGTAGAATTTATATTTGAGTACTTGACAACCATAGCTGAATTGCTTTAACAAAGACGACGACCGTACAATTTCTTATACGCATAGAACTACTATGAATTGGGTTCTTTTCTTCGTTAATTTAAATGCTTAATAAAATATGTCTTGTGTAGTTTATAAATGAAATTCGGTGCCAGTAGAATATAATAAATTTAACGTGTAATTCAATATATTTTTGTTGATTAAAAATTTTAGAATTTTTGGTAGAGGTTTCTTGTTGCAATTTAACCGTAAACTACTTGAGACACAGAGGCATTGAATGGTTGTTAATATTTGGTGGAGTCTCAACAACACAGTAATCAAATGGAATTACGGAAGATAGAAATTTGTTTTTGCAATTTATTCTTTTGGAGGCTGTCGATTTATTATTATTCTTTTGTTGGTTATATGATGTGATGACGAATTGAAAAGTTTTTATGTTTGTAACTTAAAGAAAATGATTTTTATTGATTAAAACACTCTGGGATGTTATTGGGGGCGGTGTAAAATTGCAAATGACTTTTTTTCTTTAAATTTTTTAATGAATTTTATAACAAATGTGGCATTAGGTTGTTATTTTAAACATAAATATTATGCGAAAATAAATAATTAAATTATATTGGAATGTATAGTAATATGGCAGTAATTGAAGTCATAACTATGATTTTCCATGCGCTCAAGTATTCAAAATAAAATTGTATTGTGAATATTATAAGAGTTTTATATGTTTTTAACGAATGCATATGGGCACGGAACAGGTCTCTTTTGCATTTGAGATAGTAAAAAAAAAAATGCATAAACTTTGTGTTTTTGCTTGCAATGAGAATAAAAAGTCAGTTTATGTGTTTATTCACAATTGAGGCCGGAAACTTCGGCTTTTTCATACAATTTGGGTGAACACTAAAATCTCATTATTTCACTGAACTAACTAAGATTCCATACAAATTACAATAGCAGTGTGCACCAAGAAATTTCCAAGAAATTCAGTGAATTCATTGTANGCTTGCAATGAGAATAAAAAGTCAGTTTATGTGTTTATTCACAATTGAGGCCGGAAACT
>JXOR01000389.1:0-42340 GCA_001014335.1 Coboldia fuscipes
GCTCTCCGGTTGGTGGTTCATCAGTTGGTGGTAGAATCCCTGTTGAACTGAATGGAGTTGGTTCATCAGTCGGTGGTTCATCAGTTGGTGGTTCATCAGTTGGTGGTTCGCCAGTTGGGGGTTCGCCAGTTGGGGGTTGACCAGTTGGTGGCTCTCCGGTTGGTGGTTCGCCAGTTGGTGGTTCACCAGTTGGAGGTTCACTAGTCGGTGGTTCATCGGTTGGGGGTTGAGTAATATTTGGAGAAGATGTTGTTGTAGTTGGAATGCTGGGGGTTGTCTTTTTTGGACAACACTTACCTAGGATTCAAATATTTCAATTATTGCGTGAATATCCAATCTTATTTCAATCACTTACGATTCCATCCAATTCCTAATTTTTGTATCTTAATGAGCCATTTTAAAACAAACGTTATTTGTTTCTTATGAATAGTTGTAGGTCTACGAACAACTTGAACTCTGCATATGGATCTCAGTTGAGAATCTCTCTTTTCCCAATTTTTCACTCTATTTAGCAGTGGTATTTTGCTATCCCATTTAGTTGAGTACCGACCGTATTTCGCATAATAGCAAACTGCATCTGAAATTCAGTATGAAAGGTATTTTAATTTTTTAATTTTAATTCACATTCTATTTAAGCTACTTACTTTGAATTTCTTTTTCTGTGAGATTAAGACGTGGTCTATGTCTAACTCTGTATCCACAAAGTAAACCTAATTCTACATCATCTTTACCCCAAAGTTTTGAAATATCTAAATCTTTTGATTTGCTTTGATACCTGCTTGGATACGTTCCAGATCTGCAATATTGACACACGGCTCCTAATTAAATAAATCAAATGGTTAACAACTGTTTTTGTACTAACTATAATTTAAAATACCTTTTTCATCTATTTGGATTAAAAGATTACCAAATAAACGATTTTGTGGGCCCGCATATTGATTTTGAGCTGTTAATTCAAAATATATATTCGTGGATTTAACTTAAGATAAACGAAGAATATCTATAATACAAACCAGTAGCAAAATTAGATCCCACAAAGAAAAGAAATGTTATCGCCAATAGGCTACGGGATATCCTAAGAGATCCCATAATATTAAATCCCTAATTGAAATAAAACGGAATGAAGTCATAAGTTTAAACACTAGAACATTATAATAAGTGAGAGATCCATTAAGCTTACAAATCACTATTAGCTAATCCGCTTAATCCAAGTCGAACCCAAAACTAAATTAATGGTCAAACGACCACAACTAATATCATTCTCTGATAATGAATTCCTTAAATAGTCACTGCAAATAACAGTAAATTCGTGAGAGACATGTTCCAGACTATGGTGCCATTGACTGCAATTAATTTTCGTAATTATCCAGATTAAATTACCACGATTCATCGATTAAATATCGCTTTATATTTAGTTAATAATCTAATAATTTCACCTAAAGCTCTATGGTAGTCTTAATTAATTTAATATTTTTTCAGTTTAGACAAAGTGTTGTTTCGTTTCAGAGCCATTTTTCTCAATCGTCTCCAATATTGTTTTGTGTTAGGATCTAGCTGATCTAAAGGTACCACTGGACCTGTATTTATGGACCATAACCACTCTGGATATTCATTATCTGGTTTCAGCTACAATTAGTTTTTAAAACTATTAATTGAACAACCAATCATTTTCACAAAGTACAAAGTAATTACCTTAATGTCTTCGCCTTTCACTAACAGATTACTACCGCAAACATAATTGACTAGTTTATTTGTATCTGTTTCTACCGGTAGAACTTTTTTCTCAACAATTGGTCCTAGTTTACCAAGTTTTTTCTTCTTCATTGCACCCAAAGCTAGAAATGGGGATATGGATCAAATTAGTGTGTTTGGAATCTAATGGACGGAATCATTTAAACCACATTTGTTACATACCTCCACCAGCAGGTTTCGCATAAGTTCTGCATATTATATTCCCGAAATATTGGTGTTCTCGGAGTGATGTCATTAGACAATAAGAGGTCCTAATGAAATTCATAATGATTTTAATATCGCTTCAAGTAGCGGTGTGACGATAACCTAAATGCAATGTCGTGACCGTTCTCGTTGAATGCCCATAAATTATTTGAAACTAAGGTAAAACAATGACAATTATTAGTTAAATCTATTTTTGGAAGGAATCTTAAACAATTTCCCTTACAATTAATTTGAATTAATATTTTCTTCCGACAAAATTATCCGGCACCCAGTCTGATTTGTTTTCATTTGAAGACTTCAGAATCGGCCGTCGACACGTGAGCGTCACTAGTGTATGCAATGGAATGGTTCGTCGCTCGTCTTCAAAATCAATTCAAATTCATTTCAACATCCCGTAGGTAATTATAACAATTGAATAGAATCGCATATTTTTTTGTTCACAACAAGCATTAATATCTTTTTTAATTACAGACATTAAACTCCAATATGCGGATGAGATTTCCCTCCAACAAAACCTTAGCAAAGATTTGCGTGTATGGGGCTGTCGGTGTTATATCGAGTGTCTTTTATATGAGAATTAGAATCCAGAATCAAATTTCAAATTCAGATTACTTTAAGGAAGCATTCAAACTCCTGAGGGCGCATCCCGGTTAGTATAAATTTGTCTCTGAAATACAGATCGAAATGAATAAAAAACAACTGTGATTGTAGGTGCTATCAAGTACCTGGGAGAGCCAATAAAGCATGTTGGATTTCAATTAGAAGATGCTGAGAATAATAACTGTGACGGACAAAGAGCCAAATTTACAGTAAAAGTAAAAGGACCAAAAGACAGAGGTATGTACCAAGTTTTAATACTTTCCGAATGAAAATCATCTTAATTAAGTTTATGTAATGTTTAAGGAACTATGTATTTCAAAGCTGATCACATTGAAGAGAAATGGATTGTATCACGTTTAGAATTAGAATTGAAGAGTATTCCAGATCAAAGATTACTGATAGCCGGTAACATTCAAGACACAGATAAACCAATTGAGTCCGTTAAATAAGTAACTATTAGAAAAATCCTGGAAATATATGCATAAAATATCTTTTATTTTGGGAATAATATAATATAAACATCGTTGGTCGTACATAATAAGCCGAAATGATGATGAGCTGATTTGAATTGATTGTATAGTAGAAGAACAAATAATCGAAGATGATGACTTTCAATTGAAAAAGGATTATTAATTAAAATATATGAATTAAACGCATTTAATTATTCTGAATTATTTCTAATAATATTGCAGTCAGTTAAGAGTTAATAACAATGCTGATATTCATTGAATCAGCATAAGTAAACTTTTTGACAAATATATATATTTATGTATATTTAATCCTATCCCTTTTCTATGCTTAAAAAACGAATATGCAAGAAATTACAAGTTATACATTCTTGACTTTGTAAACATATAATTTCTCTCACCAATAAAATTTATAGTGAATATACGCGAACTGTTTTCTTTAAATGTTGTCTCATATTTATTTGTGATAAATATTAATCCTATAATCGTAGACTTATCTAAAGAATTGATGGTATTTTGTTTTCATCTTCTCTGTTTGTTGAATTAATAATTAAATTGTAATGAAAGAAAATAAGTGAATAATGTTAACATATTATGTACTCCTACTGAGTCTTTAGCTCTTTTCCAATGCTATATGAAACAATTTTGCTCCAATCAATTTTAGTACGTGTTACGGGTAATTGACGACGTAACGCTTTGAATGTGGTTTCTGACATAGTTTGATAATTTTCTGATATTGCTACTTGATAGTCATTCTCAGCTTCCTCAATAATTCTGATTATTTCCTTGGCCGTTGTAGCTTCATTCGATATAGTAACAGTTTCACGGAAATCCTTTGATGATACTAATTGAACGTTACCATCTTCATAATAGTGAACTTGCACCTTAAGTATTCCTTTCAGTTCAACCGTTGTGTGTGGCTCACCAATGCCAAAGGTTACACTCCACTGTGAACGCCATCGGCCATTCCAAAAATTTTTCGGCTCGAACTGATGGTCCTCAATACAAATATTTAACGTAATTTGATTCGATTGAGTTTTTGCGAATACTGATGAAACACCATGTTTATAATGGTTGGCGGTGTACGCAATTATTTCTAGATCCATTGCCGATCTCCATGATTCAGCACCGCTCTCTAAATCTAGAGTCTGATAATCGCTTGCTTCTTTTCTGAGGTGATCATAGCGAAATGATTGTTTCGTACGGGGATCATAAAATCGGCCACCACCTAAAATAGAAATTTAAAATGGTAAATATAAAATGAATAACACTTACACTACTTGTTCGTAAAATACACTAATTTCTTATCGCTGTCTTATCTTTTGACAAAATAACATAATCGAAAGGAAATTGGGTGTGGACACCATTCACTTACCTAAATCGTTGTACTCGGTTATCAAACATTGGTGATCCGATGAAGCAATACGGACTGGCGTTAATTGATCTTTGTTATATTGGGCAAAGGCACCGCTGGCACCCTCTTTCAACAGTGTATCGTTTTTGAGGAGTTCACGAACATCGTTAAAGACCTCGTTGAATTCACCGGGTGGTGCATGCAGAATGAAATCCGATGCAATTCTAATTTTCTCCGAGTCACTAATTGTGTCTTCCATATTTCAAGTAAATTGATACGCCTAAAATAGAGAACAGATTGTTGTAATCCTTTTGCAAAAATTTCATACGTGGACTCGCATCTGATGCTATTAATAAAAGGTTGATGCGAGTGATTCATCGGTTCGATCATCGCCACTGTATTTGGACGCTAAATTTGGTTTGGCCCAATACTTAACACAGTGGACTGATGCCTCAACTGAGTATACTGATGAAGGCTTTCACTTACCCTAGGTAAAATAATTAAATATATCGAATAAAGTGGGTAATTAAAAGAAATTTAAAAATATTTTTACTTTTTACTTTTTTTTGTTTTGACAGTTCTTTTGATTATCACACACACATTTTAACTTCACACTTAACTCACAACTAATTTCTATGTGGCTTACTACCCATTTGCTCTTAGTTCAATTCGATACAATACGGTGACCGAAGCATTTTTTTTCACCAATTTCGTCTCAATTTGCTACGCGTTTAGGCGATGAAAGCAATTTCAGCCAGAAAAATATTGTGTTATTTGTTGGAGGAAAATCCGTTGGTTACAGGATTCTTAAATGTCGTCTCTGATCGTATCCTGGTATTCGCCTAATGTATTCACAGGACGGAGGATAAATGATTTATAAAATGTAAACAAAATGAGAACGCATCGCCAATTTATATGAAATCAACGTCGACGAAGATTGTGACTGTTTTTAATAATAAAAATGTATTACTCGATGAGACAGTTATGCGATTCGATGCACCGGGTGAGATGAGATGAAAGAAACGGCAGCTATTTGAATGCTTGCCCTCATTTGGACACGATTGCATGCAAATTCAATCGAGTCGCTTTCCACCGCTCTCAATCTCAAAATGATATTGTTTCATACGAAAATCACATACATGGACTCTCTCATGTGAACATGTACCCCAGACTTGGTTCGACCGTTTCAATATTTAACCATTTGGCAATGGAATCTGGTGTCCAGGAGAGCGTGAGTGCCACTAAGACAGAGGTAAGTTTCATGAAATTGGAGCAAAATGTGGAAGAACCTGAGAATTCGTCCCATTATGCGGTCAGAAACAACAAACTACATCAGTTTTTTTTACAATTTGTTCTGTCAGTTCTTTTGATACACAATTTGTATTGCCGAGTTGGTCCAAGAAAAAATTTACGGCCGTATTTTCTCAACCGACTTGTTTTTACCATCAGTTCTTTTGAATGTTTATATATGTAAACTCACAGCATATGTACAAGATGACAATTTTTGTAAAATTTGATCAATGCAGTGTGAACTCATTGTACATTATACTTTAATTAATTTTAATATTTTCATTTTCTCAATTTCATAATTGTTAAGGAGGTACCGGATCGTTGAATTATGTAAAGTTCGAAAATGAATAGTATAATTTGTGGAGACTTTTGTTTGTTTGAAAACAACACTACTTTATTATTGAGCACTCAAAGTAATACCATTTATATTAAAAGAAATGAATTAATTTCAAGAGAAATGCCTTTTCAAAAATTAATTTCTCTGATAAACATAAACATAAGCAATTGCAAATTGTAAATTTGAATCAATTTAATCGTACTAGATTAACACGCGGTGTTTGAACTTCTTCACTGAATGTGAGACTTCTGATCCTGTTGTTTTCTGATGCTGACTGAATAATCGGACGAATTCTCAAATTCTTCCATATTTTGCTCTAATATCATGTAATTTACCTCTGTCTTAGTGGTACTCTCGTTCTCCTACACACCAGATTGCATTACCAATTGGCTAAATTATGAAACGGTCGTCCCAAGTCTGACGTACATATTCTGAATATGAGAGTCCATGTATGTGATTTTCGTATGATTCAATTTCATTTATAGCTGTCGTTCATGCATCTCATACGGCTGTACTGAGTACTGAGTACTGAGTGAATTGTTCGAACGGATAGGACACTGTTAGAATGAATATCTGGTCAATAGTTTGCATAGTTCATAGTCAGACTATTAGCGTAGATTGTTTGTTATTATTTTGATTTTGTATGAAAATTTTGTCCAGAGCGTAACGCTAGGATTTATCCTACTTCTTGACCAGGTCAGTTTAGGTAAATACCAGGATATGATTACAAATGACTCCTTAGAATCCTGTAACCAACGGTCTATCCCTCAACAGACAACACAATATTTTTAAGCCTGAAATTGCAGCAATTAAACCGTTTGAACGCCCAGTATACTGATACGAGGTGGATGAAAAAAATTCTTCGTCAATATATTTCATTGAGAACAAATAAGAGGTAAAAGCATATAGCAACTCGAAATATTATATTGCCTTTTTCTATAATTTTCTATCATTGCAACACCACTTGTTGCTGTCCAAGAAATTACTGAAACGACGTTTTTCGAATCCGAATCCAGTTGAATTCGACCCGTCGTGAGAATAGGTTGAGTCGTTCTTTTGTTCCGTGGTTTCAAAAACCTTCCGCCTTCCGATTTTCGTGCGTTTTTATTTAATTATCTCGATAAAAACAGTGATAGTGGCAATTAATAACTTGGATTTCATAGAAAAATAATTAAATAATCAAGTATACATTGCTCTGGAATTAAAAACAAATAATTGGCGTCGGGTCGGGCGTATCTATTTTTCTTTTAGTTTTTTTGTGATCAGATCACAAACGATCGGCACTCGATTCTGTTCGCCGTGTAATAAAAAGAGAATTAAAAACGCAAACGTATGTGTACGAACGAGGAAAGAAAGAGAATACAATAATAAAAGTTCAGGTAAAAAGCAACAACAAATTTCATTGGAAATACCTGAATCGGTGCGAATGTGTGTTTAACATTAATATATAGAAAGAATTACTATTAAAATCAATTTCTGTGAACAAAGGTGAATCACGATTTAAGAGTATAAAAATTTTAAATGATTTCATAATATTAATTAAAGGTAGCTGATGAATAATTTAATTAAGAAAGTGCCTAATTGAAAATTGAAAGAAAACTTGAATCAAAGTGTCTTTTTCCATAAAAGTGCATTATATTTTATTTTACGGATTTTTACCTTTACTTACCTATACAATCTTACCGTTCGGTCTTAAGTAAATACATATATGTACCTAATTCGTTTGGGTAACACGTATCAAGAGTGAAAAGTATGTGAAAGAAAAACTGTCGGCTTTTAACTTCGTCATCTATACACAAGGAATACAGAAAAAAAAAAGAAATACATTTTATTGGAGTGTTTCGACCTTACCTGTGGATTAACATCATCATAAAGTCGTTTTTCAACTCCAGAATAGTGTCTATTAAAATTTTGGAATAAATGGAATAATTCATGTTTTACCCCAGCAAAGAGCACCAAAATGTTTTAGTGGATATAGTGTGCCTTATGGAGGAATCTAAAAGTGCTTTACATTCATAAATTTATATTACAACTGAAAATTTCAAAATAGTTAAATCCTATTAGTGATAGCGATTTGTGAATTACCAATAGATGATAAAAAAATCAAATAGTTTCAATGCAATTTAAAGTGTGCTAGTAAATTTTAGGGTGATGCCATTTAATGAAAGAAACAAAATATTTAAAATGGGTGTATTACGTATAATCAAATTGTTTGTAGTGTTCACATTAGTGTTGCATCAGTGCAATTGTTTGGCACAATATAGATCGGATCACAGTGAATATCAAGGATTAGTATTACAAAATCCTTTTGATAATTATGTGGATAATCGTAAACCAGCATTTTTAAATTGTAAAGATTATGCGCCGGTCGTTAAGGAGGAACAACCTTTGGATACTTATGTGATACGGGTCGAAGCAACAGATCCTGATAAAAATGACACAATCGAGTATAGTTTTGTGAGAGCAGCTAGTGAACGACCACGTTTTAAAATAAATTCTCGAACGGGTGAAATATTTACGTCTCATGTTTTCGATCGTGATGAGCCGATTCATGAGAAAAAAGCTTATATTACGGTACGTGCAACAGATAATGGAAGACCGCCATTGGATGATGTCTGCACCTTTAAGGTGACCATAGCTGATATCAATGACAATCCACCGGTATTTGATAAAGTCAAATATGATGAATCAATGTCGGAAGATATGCCGATCAATGTGAAACCTGTGATGCGTATAACAGCATCGGATTTAGATGATGGCAACAATAGCATAATTGAATATTCAATTCTTGATAAAAAGGACTCGAAATATTTTCGTATTGACAAAGACAGTGGTTTTATTTATTTGGTGAAACCAATCGATAGGAAACCAGGACAACGATACACATTGGATATACGGGCGGCCAATACAAATCAAGATATGCCACAAGATGCACAAACTGAAGTTCAAATTCGTATAATTGAATCAAATAAAAAGGCGCCAATGTTCATAAGTCCACCGGTTGATCCAATTTATTTGCAAGAGAATTTTAGTGATTATTCGGCTAATATTGTGACACTTCATGCCTTTTCAAATATACCGGACTCACCTGAATTGGTGTTTGAGTTAATCACTGGACGTACTGAACAAACAAACAGTAAACAAACATTCGTATTCAATCAAACTGGTTCGGAAACCGCTTCAATTAAATTGGGTAAAGCTTTAGATTATGAGGCAATCACCGAATATTCTTTAACAATGTCAGTGAAAAATACTTATCAATTAGTCGCTGAACATGTAATTAAAATCAAAGTGGAAGATGTAAACGATAACATACCATATTTTACTGAAGTAACAACTGGACAAATTTCTGAGAATGAACCTCCTGGCACACCTGTGATGCAGATACGTGCTTTCGATATGGACGGTACGTCTGCAAATAATATTGTTACCTTTGAATTGGTTGACAATAAGGAATACTTCTTTATTGATTCGAATACGGGTAATATTACGGCATTGACTACATTCGATCGTGAAGAACGTGACTTTTATAATGTGAAAGTGGTTGCAACAGATAATTCACCATCTAGTTTATATAAAGATGGCCAACATAATAAGGGTGTTCAGGTGTTTCGTATTGAAATTGCCGACAAAAATGATCATCCACCGAAATTCCAACAACCAGAATATATTGCTGAAAAATTGGCAGAAGACGCAAATATAAATTATATTGTAATTGAGGTAACTGCCATGGATAACGATACAGCATCGCAAATTTCTTATTCGATAGTCAATGGTAATATTGGTGATGCTTTTAAAATTGAACCATCAACCGGAAAAATTACAGTAAATAGTCCATTAGATTATGAGAACATAACAGAATATAAATTAAGAATTCGTGCATTTGATGGCCATTATGAAGATTTTGCAACTGTATTGATACGTATAGAAGATGTGAATGACAACCCACCAGTTTTTGTAGCAAAATATAGTACCACAATTGAAGAAGAAAAATTAATTGATGGCTGTATATTAGAAATTGAAGCCTATGATCCAGACATAAAAGATCGTTCACTGGACCAAAACATTAAATATTCGGTTGTGAATGAAGCACAAAAGCACTTGTTTGAGATTGATTCAAAGGGTTGTATGAAATTATTGCAACCGTTAGATCGCGATTTACCGAATGGTCGAAAACATTGGCAAGTGCTTGTCGATGCGATTGATATGAATGGAAATGGTTTACGTATTGGTACAGATGTTGAAATTACATTAACTGACATTAATGATAATGCACCATTTATAACAAACAAACAGCCGGTAGTATGGTATGAAAATCAACAGAGTGGACCAATCACAGAATTAATAGCCAGCGACTACGATGAACCAGAGAATGGTGCACCATTTAAATATGAATTGGTTATAAATGAAAATGAAGATATACGTAGTAAATTTTTCATTGAAAATGATAAATTACATGCAATCCGTGAATTTGATCGTGAACAACAGAAAGAATATTTCATTCCGATATTGGTAACAGACAGTGGACGTGATAATCAAATGAGCAATATTAGTATTTTACATTTAGTAATTGGTGATGTCAACGATAATGCAATGAAAGAGGGTAGCAGTAAGATCTTTGTGTACAATTATAAAGGTGAAGCACCAGATACAACTATTGGACGTGTTTATGTTGAAGATCCTGATGACTGGGATTTGCCAGATAAATCATTCATATGGAAAGATAATATTCAGGATAGACGTTTCCATTTAAACAGTGATACCGGTATGATTACAATGTTATCTGGTACAGAGGAAGGTGTTTATACATTGTTCTTTACTGTATTCGAACAATCAAGAGATATTAAACATCACGATGTAACGGCTACAGTTGAGGTGACAGTGAAACAAATTCCGGAAGAAGCAGTTGACAAAAGTGGTTCAATACGTTTTTATGGAATTACAGCTGAAGAATTTATTGAAGTGCCCGGAGCTGGTAGTTTAAGTAAAAAAGATCAGTTTAGAAATTCATTGTCCCAATTATTGAATACATCGGTTGAGAATGTTGATGTATTTACGGTACTTCAAGGTGATAATTCATCAATATTGGATGTTAGATTTTCAGCGCACGGCAGTCCATACTATGAACCAGAACGATTAAATGGTATCGTTGCGCAACGTCAAAATGACTTGGAACAACAACTTGATATTAAGATGTTGATGATTAACATTGACGAGTGTTTGATTGAACGTAACAAATGTGAATCATCATGTACAAATGTGTTGCACAAATCACCAGCCGCTTTACTTGTCTACACGAATACGACATCATTTGTTGGCGTTAATGCATTCGTACAGCCTGAATGCATTTGTTCAGTGCCTACACAAGTGACATGTCTAAATGGTGGTACACAATTTGATAATTTCTGTGAGTGTCCTGATGGATTCGAGGGACCACAATGTGAGCTTCTATCAATTGGTTTCACTGGTGACGGTTATGCGTTGTATCCGCCATTTAATCCATGTGATTCAACAAATATTTCATTGGAATTAACACCAGCCACAAATGATGGTCTTGTTATGTATATTGGACCGATGAATTATAATCCATTATTACCGATATCAGATTTCCTAAGTTTAGAATTGATAAAGGGTTATCCAGTGTTGACTGTTGATTATGGATCAGGTGCAATTCGAATTGAACATCGACATATTGCATTAACACCATCAAAAACATATACAATTGATATCATACTACAGCGGCGCAGTATTGAAATGCGCGTTGATAATTGTCGATTATCGACTTGTATGAGTTTGGGTGCACCTCAAGGACCGAATGAATTCCTAAACGTCAATTCACCTTTACATTTGGGTGGTGTCGGAATTGACTTAGAGTATCTGGCTGGGCAGTATAAGTGGGCATATATACCACAAAATACTGGGTATTATGGATGCATTAGAAATTTAACAATTGATGATCGTACTTACAATGTGGGGGCGCCTAGCATATCAAAGAACATTGACGTTGGATGTGGTCATAGTGTGGCAGTTGCTATATCATTTGGAATTGATAAAAGCTTTTTGTTTGCTTTAATCGCCTGTATTGCTGTATTATTAATATTGGTGTTGGCTTTAGTTGTGTGCCGACGTAGAAACGATGGATGGCCGGAAAAAGATACGGATGATATTAGAGAAAATATAATTGATTATGAGGAGGAAGGTGGCGGTGAACGGGACACTGAATATGATCTGAGTGTTTTACGAAAACATCCAATTTATGATGAACGACCGTTCCATGATGATTTAATGCAACGGCAGGAACCAAATGAAGTGCCAGATATTGGTGGTTTTTTGACAGACAAAAAAGATACATGTGATAAAGACAATGATGCACATCCAGTGGATGATGTACGACATTATGCGTATGAAGGTGATGGCAATAGTGTAGGCAGTTTATCAAGTTTAGCATCATGTACTGATGATGGTGATCTCAATTTTGATTGTTTATCAAATTTCGGTCCACGATTCCGGAAATTAGCGGATATGTATGGTGAGGAGCCATCAGACACAGAATCAAATGGAGACACAGACGGTGCTTGGGATATTTAATGGTATTTGCCAAAGTTGTTATATTCGATAAACACGAGAAAATATGGCTGAAAATTACTGGTGAGTAGTTAATATTATTATTTAATGAATTTTACCTTAAAATTATTAAATTGATGTGGATTTTGTTTCAACTGATGAATCTGAATTGTTCTCCAATTATAAAGCTGTGGTACATCACAGAGAAAGAGAGTGAGTTCAATAACACCGAATGGTTTGCCAATTTTCATTAAACTCAGCAATTTTATGTGAACGTTTGGTAAACCAACATAATATAAATGAAATGTTTCAACTGTCAATTGAACAGTTACAAGACCACAAAATATACATTATATTTCATTATGCTTACAATTGATTGAATGTATGTAAATTGATAGCATGTCATTCGCTTCCTTAACGTTTTTTGATATTTTATTTAACTATTGGTAGATTGAAGTTGTTTTATATCGGTTCACCTAGCTGGTTTGGAATCCGATAGTGGTTTACCCTCGATTATGAATCAAAAGTAACATTTTACTTTTTTGCCATATTTTCATAAATTTAGTTTATTTATTTTACCATATTGAAACTAAAATATTATAATAATTGTTGATACTTAAACCAGTTGTTGTTATAGCAAACCGAAGGAATATAGGAGAATAAAAATCGTTTACATAAAACAATTGTATTGATTGGTAAATGCAATAATATATAAAAATTTACAATTGCGGTGACTGAAATACACGCTAAGTACAATTTAAAATTCATTTTCTTGAATCTTGTGAACTGATGTTTATTGCATACATATATTCCATGTTTGCCATTATTGTATTTCTTATTATGTGGCTGACTGCTACATTAGCACAGCATATTATTTCTAGGCCAAAGTTTATGAATATTGAATGAATAATTTTTTTAGTTTATTTTCTGCTTCTGAGACAGTATACATAAAATTGTGTAGTGTATCGACCAGTTTTGGCTGGCTCCTTTTGCGAATAAAGATCAACGATCTGAATGAAAGAATGCAATTGAATTGTATGTTACTTAATGCATCCAATACAATTGTAATGTTTATTATGTACATTAAATTCGCATAATTATGTTTTGATTCGTTTGTGAATTATGGTCGTTATATTGAGCCATATTATCAGCCATTAATTTGAATTCAACGTTTTATTCAGATGGTAACCAGTATGTTTCATGATGATTCTATTTTGACTTTTTTTTTTGTTGGATGGAGCTTCATGAAAATGATGTTTCGTCGTCGACATCAATGTGTTTGTTACGCTTATTTTTATTTAATACCATTTGTGTGACACGAATTGCATGTAACTGGGTGATACTAAACATACAATTGTTATTTCGTGGGACACAATGGATTTCATTCATGTCGATTTTTACTCACCTTTTTCTCTATATATTTTATAATTTGAATATATAGCGGTAATATAATGCCGCTGTACCTTATTTCCACTGTACTGTAGATTGAATTGTTCGCTTTCAAATTCAGTTTGTTATGTACCTATGGAATTTAAGCGAAGAATTGGCATAAAATAAAAACGACTTGTGGTTTCTGGGATTATTGGATATTAAAATAAAAAACATTCATAATGGAGTGATGTCATCAAGTGAGAGATGAATATGTGAAGTAATTGGTGGAAGCAATTCGTGGAAACCGAAATTTTTTGTGAGTTAAGTTGTGTTTTCTTTTATTCTTGTTGATGAGGCCTATTGGTTTTACAAATAACATGGAATTTAAGTCGATAGTTTAGCCTAACCACTGAATAATATGTTAAATTAACGAACCAGTTCTATTTGTAAGCGTCATGAATGCTAATTAATCGTATTCTTACATTGGAATTTTTAGCGCATTTAAATATTTCTTATTGTAATTGATTAAATTCTTAGAAATACTAAATTATCTTGTACTTATTCTTTACTCTATCATATTGGATTAAACTCCCCATATCGGTTGTTGTTTGTGAGTTAGCATACCCAACGAGAGCATATTCAACTTAAAAATTGATAAAATTTTATCACTGAAACTTATTCGTTTATGTTTAATAACACAATTATTTGGTTTTTATAATCGTTTACATTTCCTGTTCAATATGTGTTCTTATTGACATTTGCTAACTAATAAATTGTGTTCGTATCAATATAAAGATTCCATTCAAGAATTAAATTGAAACAGACTGTACAACGATTTCTATTTTTGTAAATGGAAAACGATTGAACAATTATATTGAAAATCATGAATAATAGATTAAATTGCAATAAAGACTGTGAAGTTAATTACAACAAATTACAGTGATTGAATAAATATCTTTGGTGGATAATATGATTTTTTTATTTCAAAATGTTACTAATTAAAAGGCACATGATAATGGTTGTACGGGTCAAACGAACGTATGTATGTAAAATTTACAAATAAGAATAGAATAAAACAATAATTAAATGGGCATTTTTTATTGTTAATTTTTTTTTGGGGTCAAACAATATAATCTTATGGGTATTCTACCTAGTCATCCGCCAAAATGTCCGTTATTCAGTTGGGTGATCACACCCAGTTTTATACGTTAACATGTACTGACCGTCGTGAATATGGCTATATATTAAAAATGTAAAGAGACCATCAAAATGTTGATGAAGATGAAGATATGTGTGTTGTTTTATTTCGGTGAACAAGCACTTAATCAACAGATTGTTTGAATTATGTTGGACACAACGACATTTATGATTCCATTAAAGTGTGGTTTAAGTAATCGTATAATATTGGCTCTATGAATCATGACAACTTATTTATTGGCTTCACGAAGACATTGAAACCAGCCGTTTTGGAGAGGTCTTAAAAATCATGAGATGACATTAGTTGAGGCGCGGGGTACTGAAACATTATGGTTGGTTTTTTTTTTTTTGTTTGTTTGTTATTCACAAAAACCGAAAGAAGAAAACATTAATTTTGCAGATTTTTTATACATAAAACAAGAAATAAACACAAAGCAAATGGTCGTGTTAGATTAACATTAAAATATGGCGAATTATAAGGAAAACAATAAAGAAAAATGATAGGAAGGTATGAAAAATAATAAAGTGTTGAGGCCAGCTGTTTTTTTTTCCTAAATGTAATTTCATTGATTTATAAACAGTTTATGCAATGAAACAAAATCAAAAATATAATAATTGATTGGAATCAATATACAATTCTACATTTACAGTACCTCTTGGCCAACAGTTGGTTGCATATTTGAGTGTTTTCTTTGTTCAACTATATGGCGGTTTTGGCTTTATATTTTATCTTTCGTTTTATTTAACACAATAAATAAATATCTACATTTATTATGTACTTGGTGGCATAGATATAAAATTCTTTGTAATGCATTTAACGAATTATACCATTAAAAATCCACAATATTATTTTGGAGCAATGTTTTTAATGGACGTCGGTTAACTTAATTTTAAACAAAAAAATTCGATGGTATAAATGAAAATAAGTTAATTCTATTTCAACTGGCGAAATAAAAAAAAAAAACGAAAATAAGAAGTTAAATATAAACAAATTGAAAAAATCGACCACGATTGCAATTAACTTGAATTATAAACATTAAATTAATATAAGAATCTAATCGTTTGGTTTTCGGTTGCTATGCATAAACATATTACACAGAGAAATTGAAGTAGTTTGTTTATGAATATGCATGATAATTATGTGTATAAAATTAGAAGTTGTCCGTTATTGTAATCAAAGTGAATAGTCACAAATATGATAATACGTCTAACCTCTGGTCCTTTTCTTTTTGCGTGTGTGGTATCAATGATTATGTGGAATTGACATAAATAATCTCTTTTATGAAATTAATCTTTTCTAATTTATGATTTATTTTGTCATAGTTATGCGAATAATGCCGTCTGTACATATTGAAGTAGTGCACTTAGTGTTTTACTTTTTTTAAATGAATTTCATGTTAATCTTAGTTGTCATATTTATTTATTACGAACGACAGCAATAATTCATGTTTTATTTTAACAAAAAGTATAAAATTGGGTTGCATTTTCGTGTTGTTATGTTGTCAGTAGAAATTTGCATGTATGACTCATTTTTTATTATGGAGAAAAACACTTGAACAATTGACTATTTTAATTTTGGAATGATTTGTGGAAAGCATTTCATTTCTCTTTGTTAATTAATTGTCAATTTTAATTATTTGGATTTATAATCATACTACTGACGTCTAAATATCCATTTTCTTGGTAGTAAATAATAGTAGTAATCGTAAACTGTCTGTATAATTATGGATATCCGGTTATTTCAAGAGAACCATAGATCTTTTTAAAGTTTAAACTTTAAACTATCTGCATACACTGTAGGATTGTTTAATATCAAATTAAATAGGATTGTTGAAAATATGTGGTTGAATGAAACTTTTTAATTTAAAAAAAATGATAAATTACTAAGTGGAATTGTAACAACAACTGAAAAGAATCGTAATAGAATTTGTAATGAAAATGACTTCTGTAAACAACATGAGAAATGTTTGCTATAAACCGTATTATTCGCATGAAGGTAAAACTGAAAGAAACGAGAATAATTTTAATTGTGAAAAGACTCGCAAGAATGGTATAAATCAGGCGATGGCAACAGTTAATCCTGTATTCATAATTGAAAAGAAAAAACAAGGAGTGGTAAAGTGGCAAGTTAGGTGTAAACCTTATTCCATTTCATATGAACTATCTGATTAGTTGTTAAACTGAAAGAAATGAAATGAAAATACCACCGGATAACTAACCAAATGATTAATTACAGAACACCAAAGGTGTAGATAGACACGACAAATTTGTGTTCCACAGATCGCCAGTTGAAACAAATGAACTAAAAATATAGTAGCTGGTTTTCAATTACATTAATTAGATATTGATATAATGTACCATCTGTGAGAATAATTAAATTGAAATGAAACAATACAAATAAACAAAAAAAAATTTTATTAATTATGTTTTCTATTATTTTCAGAGTTTTTTTGCCTTTTAAAAACAAAATTGCAATTAAATAATTGCTCTGGCGTTTAATGAGAAATTAAATACATCAATGATGGGATCAAGAACATAAATAATAACCGCGCGAATTCCCCAATACGAACAGACGACACATTTATTTATTTTAAAACAAAAATGATAGAGATACAAAAGAAAGAAGAAAAACTGAAGTACTTCCAAGTAGATGAGATTAATGTAATAATCAAATGGAATAATAAGAAGGCAGCCTCTCGTGTGTAAGTTCTTAAGAATATTATTATTAAATATAGCAATAAGTAAAAGTTACATATTTAGTTATAATGTTATAGAATAATATTAGAATGTGAGAGTAGAGGATGAACGCGTATGTAAGTCTTAAAACAAAAAAAAATTTATTATATTGAATCCAATGGATTTTAGGAAATATGATAACATATGAGAGATATAAGAAAATGTTTAAGAAGAAAATGAATACGAGAAACATTGAATGAGAAATTAGTCTAAAAATTCTAATTGAAATTTCTAATAATTAATTTTCTATTTTAATTAAAAACGCGTGAAAGTGATTGAGTTACTAAGTGTTCATTGTTTCTCATGACTACACCTATATGATTTAAGAGAAAATAATAAAAATGATAATTTAACTTAATATTATAACTGATCAATTTGCAATCTATATACATTCTACATTTTAAATGAATATGAGTGGCTTGAATACTGAAATAAAAACTGATTTTAATATAAATAAATTTGAAATCGAAAACAACTTAATTCATTAAAATCTGCTGATAATATTGAAATTCAATGCATTTTAGAATTAAATTTTTTTTTATTATTATTTCGTTCCTTTTCTCATCTTAAAGAACGATAAACATTTCTTATGAATTACCGTTGGACAAATAAACAAAACAGAATATGCCGCAAAGTTATTAAAGTAATAGAATATCGGAGACGGGAAATGTATTCAAATAGCCTGTTAAATGAAAAGAAAAAGGAAATGATTTAGATTGTAAAATAAGAAAATGTATTATAAAATGATTTGCATAATGAAGTAAACAGAGAAAATTCATTCCGTTTAATAATTTTTGTATACGTGAAGATTTATAGCAGCTATCAATGATTTAGTTTCCCCCATTGAATAATGGAGATTTTATGAATGAATAAAAGATATTGATAAAACAATTCAAAAAGAATTTTGAATGCCTAAGAAAGTATATGGAAAAGACTTAATTTTTATATTTTGTATTTAAAGAAAATGACTAAAAATTTGTTTTTTGTTTGTGTATAAAACTTATCATAAGCTGATTGAAAATGCCTTAAAAATTTGATTTTACCAAGGAAATCTTATGAAGAGTTATAATCAAACTAATTTTTAATTTGTTTAAATAAAATGAATTCATAAAAGACTTTTAGTTTTCGATAAATGTAAATGAATGAATATTTCAAATAAGCAAAGAACATTTTAATATGAAATCTTATAAATTGCCTTATTATTTTATTGGTAGCATTTAAGGTATAAAAATTAATTGAGAAAAGAAAATCAGAATTATAGATTTGATTGATGAACGTCTATTAGTACCGTTTGGTAGTTTAAAATGCTGGTTGATGTTTATGCTGTTGGATCCGATTACATACTTCACACACACTTTAAATAAATAATCACTGAGATTACGACGTTCTTATAACTTAAACTGATTGAATCAAATTATGGGAATTGAATTGGTTGAACCAGTTTTTCTTTTATTTTTAAATCGATTAGAAATTGGAGCCAATTGAATTGAAATTACTACGTGGAAGCGTTCAAATACCGATCTCCTTTAACATTCTATCAGACACTACACTGCCAAAATAGAATGAAATTAATACTAAATCATTTAACTTTTCTTTCCGATTAACAAGTTAAAAGGGCCTCTGTGCATTTACCCAAATAAAATTACTTTAATTTTCATTTTGGTTATGCCTTTTTGTAAACAAGAGTCAATTGAAACGCTATTGAAATTTAATTCTCCATTCTTGTTCTGTGTAAACCAGAAATGCTGGTGTAATGTTTACTAATTGTGTAATGGGAGAAATTACTGTGGTACATTATACTGCTGCCTGCATTGGGTGGAAACGTTAAACGATGCACAATAAATTTGAAAGCCATTTATTTATTTGTAGTGAAAAGAAAAACCTTTTGGGATTGCGCAAAAATTAAATGTTTAAATAATAAGAATATATTCGATTGGGAAAAATAAAAATGCTTGAACCAACAATGGAGGGAGAATATGACATAAATAATGTTTTAAATATTATACCATTGTTAGATTACATCGTTATGAAATGCATTTCAGTGATGCATGTGACTGTGTCCCGGTTCGGTTTTTTGTTATCTAAAGTATATAGACTTGATTTGCAAACTAAGGGTAATACTTATTGCGAACTATCAACTAGAAATCACTATCAAAACACCAAAAAGAGGAAATACAGTAAAATTGGTACCATTTGATAATCCATATTGTTTGATAAGGACTTAATGCGGTATTCAATATAGAAAAAGTGAAAAGTTTTTATGGTGAAATAGTTCAATAAAATCCAATGGGAATGATTAAATGAATACATTGAAGTATAAACATTGTTTAAGAGAGCCCAGGGGTGAGGTCATATAAACGACTGGATAAACGCGACCATAGACAGGAAAAGTAATAAATACATTTAATGTTATTTATTATAGATATTCTATATTCACGTTATAATATCTCTGTTTCTATCTCTTTGGGAAATAACAAAAATACACGAAAATTTTAATTTTTGAGGGAGACTAAACGGCTGTTCTGATACTGAAGACCCATCAGTTCATGCATAGAAATAATTGAGCCTTAGTGAAATGTTAAACATATCCCGTTAAAATATAGGTCTCCGTCCAAACTAATAACATTATAACTTTCATATTGATCTTGAAACCGGGGGAATGCAACATTATTTTTATTCTGTTGTATTTTTTGGGTGGTTTGAAAGGTTTCATCGGCAAAATAACACATTTCACATGACTGAATTTTATTCTCTTTATACAGACGGTATTTATTCATATGGATCTAATGAATATATTCAGTTTGCCAGAACAATTTTTGTACCATTATCAATTATTAAATTACTTGATTGACAACCAAATAATTTGTTAACGTTTTTATTCAATGGAATGAGAAATAATTGTTATTTGATTTTTTTCCAAATAAAATACTGAATATGTAATCTATTTGTATAATATGCAAGCCGTGAATTGATGGCGTTACACGGCAGTTCAAACAAATTTTTTCATTGAAATCCCTCTATGAATCATCATATTGATGACATACCTTACCATTTTATTCAAAATAATAACAGAATAGTGTTCCATCAACCGAAATTTTAAAATTGAAATACAAATTGTTAGTTTTGGTTTCATTTAAATTCTCAATATATCGGTTTCTTCTCACTCATTCTTGCATCATTCTAAAATTTCATTAATTGAAAATTAGAGCAATTTTCAAATCAACAAATACTGAACCAATTTATTTAGAAACAAAATACACATGAATATGAGATTTAGTCATTTATTGGGAATATGGTAATCCGCCCATGCTGACTTTAAATGCTTTTTTTTTTTAAATGTTTAATGTGGAATTCAAATACTGTGAACTACCAATTGACCATTGGAATATTTAATGTATATTGTACAAATATAATTTAATTTAAAGATGCATCCGCACATAATAAACCCAAATAAAAGATCGACATTGAAGGCAGTTAAAACGGTAACGAGAACATCTTATACTTACATGTTTTACATACTGCGAGAAGTAATAACGACAAAATACAATCATATAAGATTCACATTCACTGTTTATTATGATTTTATTATTTGATTCATGTTTTCTTCATCTATTTGTACTTTAATCATATGGCTCATGTTGTTTAATTAACTCATTGATGGTTGATTTGATTTAATTTTGTTATACGATTTTCATGGGTGAATTAACAGAAATTTTCATTTTGCCGACTTCGTTTTTAAGAAAACCAAATCAAATTGGTAAATTTATAATTAGCTCAACAAGCGTTAGTGAAGTTTAAACGACACTTTCTTCTACTGATTTTATGCAGAAATTTCATTTCAGTTCTATGAGTAAGAACAATCATGAATGCCAATTAAGCTGGTGGGTATTATATTTTATTTTTTATTTCCACAAATTTCTAGTGAAGGTATTAACTGCGATACAATGGCAAAACTGAAACAGAATAATGAGTTTTCTATTGTTTGTGAGAAATATCGTTATTAGATGTGAAACAGTGAAGAAATGAAATACAGTAATGGAATAAGAACTTAACGTTTAAGAACTGGTAACCAATTCTTTCTGACTCAAGATTCGAGAAACCGTGACTGTTTCCATCATCATAATTTCAATAATTCTTTTATGCTTCTTTGGTCAACGGGTTTTTGTTTCCTTTATAATTTTTTTTTTTTTAATATTTTGAGTCACACTGAAACTGAGAAATATAGTTCTTCGTGTATTTGTATTTTTATACTTGTCTCGCGATACAATTTTAATGGTGGTATCTATCGTCATCGTCTTTCACACAAAATGCAATTGAAGGCGTTTTGTTGAACCCCTTTTAGGTTTGCCACCAAATACCCAAATAAGACGGTACCATTTATAACGAGAAATAAAATCCATTTTAAAAGAAAACCTATAATATCACCAACAATTAATGTCTTCCACACATTATAATTATTAAGTTGATAAAGATGCGGCATAACGTCAGTTCCTTTTTACCTTCCACGATTATAAGGCACTTATAGTGATTCCATTTAAAGAGAGACGTCAAGTCGTCAGTCCAATTCCAATTTAGATGATTCTTTCTCTATAAATCATTTCCATTGTTATTATAATAATTTGTTATTAAAAACAATGTAGTGCTCATTTAAATGACTTTGCACCAAATAAAGCAAATCCCGATTGTAAAATCCAAATTTAGTTGGAATCCCCTTTCTTCTATTCACCATGTTGATGTCATCGTACTCGTCACAAGAAGTGTGAAATAAATTTAACATATCCATTGGGATTTTAATGTGAGTGACAAAGTGAAAGAGCCAAAACAGTTTTGTATCGAGTTCATAAAGTGTCTAATTATTTATTATGGTGAAGAAATGTGACTGTTATCATTGGTTTAATGTGTCTCTTCATGACAATCTTGGATGCTAAGCAATAGTAACGCAATCGCCCATTCAAAATAATGACACGATATGTCAGAGTCACGTTTAATACAGACGAATATACTGAGCATTGTTGGATAAATCCGTCTTATGATTTAAATTGCAAATAAAAATCAAAGTAAATGGCCGCAAAATTACGGATGACCTTCGCATAAATGGATTCAGATAAATACAGTAACTAAATAAAATAACTAAAAATGAAGTTAAAATACGATGGAAGTTATTATGTTAACGGAAACTGAACATCATTTTTAACATATGAATCACCTTTAATGCTGCATTGCTGTATCTCATTCGATTATGTATGAATGTGTTGTTCATCTTAATATTACCTTTGGTTAATCTTGTCTATAAGTATTGTATTGTGCAATGCGTTGAATTCCAAAACCAAGTCACCATATTCTTTTTTTTTCATTTTCCTTATGTTTGCCAAGATGAAGAGTCACGGTAAAGCAATGAAAAGAATTGGTTTATTACGGGGGAAATGAAAACAGGTTTTTTCTGTATATTTCTTAAATGATGGCCAATGTTCTTATTGCACTCATACCAGAGAGTTTTAAGAGACACACGAAAAGTAAAGAAAAAAAAAACTGTTTGGGCATCTGAATGTTTAAATTTTTAAATAAGTAAAACTAAACAAGAAGAATTTTTATCAGCGTTTAAATGCTGACTAGACTGTGGATGCACATCGATTGCGTTTTAACATTGGATGCATTTAAAACCAGAACGAATGGAGATGTGTTAAAATATTGTACTTAAGCAGTAGAAGAAACACAGAATATTTGATTTTGAAATCCATGTAATCATTCTCAACGGCGTGATGTTTGGATTTAAGTAGTAACCAAAATGTAAAAAGAAAAGTGCATTTCCTTTGGGTCCATCAGCACATTGAATTAATGAACCACGATTTTATGTAGCAATATCAACAAAACTGATTCGGTACATAATGAGACGAACTAAAATAAACGGTAACTTAAGATATCACAATATGGTACTCCATAATTCTGTTGATTAAGAAATTGCCAGTCAGCGACCGTGTTAAAATTTATTCTGATGGTTTTAATTAATTACGAAATATGAACAGAATGCGAATAAGTTCGCAATAAATTAGTTAAGTATTCTGGTTTATTGTTGTATCTTAATCAGCTAGCTTCACTATACATATTTAACTTCTTCATAAATATAAATTTTATTTTAAAAGAATTGCATTCGCATTTAAATCACTTACGTGGTAAACAAATCAACTAAAACTGAAAAATCTAAAGAGAACCATTACGTTAATTATAAAATTTCATTATTTTATTCAATGTGATTTTATATGTGGTATAAACTGTAATTGAAATAACATGAAAATAAGCAAAAATCCTGCCGTTTTAAAAGTAATTAAGAATTATTGTACAGTTTTAAATGGAACATACCTTAATTATAATTTTTGTTTTTCTATATGTGAATGTTTCATAAAACAAAAGGTATAAAAGTGAAAAAATAAATTGCCTTATTCTTATATTCTTAGTCAACATAATCATAAACTAATGAGAATACAATATGAATTTAAGTAAAATGGAAATTTCTATGTTTCCTTTTAGCATTTTATTTTAAATGTAACATAAACGACAGATTTTATAATAATTCAAATAGAAAAACCTCTAAGCTCTAACATAGTCAAACTAATTATTAAGGTGAAAGCAACTGAATTTGATATTTTTATTTTTTAAATTAAATATTATTCTTTTGCTATTAGTTGTAATGACATAAAACAACATTCCATGTTTACATTTTATATATTCAATATATTGTTTCAATACATATTCGTACATTAAATCTAAGAAATTAATTAAAATCATAAATAATTTGTAAGTAAATAAATAAAATAAACATCAATTAGATAAGTGAATTTAAATCGGATAATAATAACAGTGATTTAGTTTTCATCTTTTGCTTATAAAATTACAATAAAACTATTATTATATTTATCGATAAAGTGAAAATATTTTAAAAGAAAATAAATTGTAATAAAATTGCCATTAAAAAAGAAAAATCTTCTAATTGTTAATTGATTGATATTGAAAATATTATTGAATTCGTATGTTCTTTTGTGAATTTTCCATATGTCCATTTCAGTTTCATTTGTAATCACAAGATTTTTTATTGTTTCGTGTGAATGATTCATTCTGATTCATTTGGGAGTGAAAAGTTCAAGTGTTTGATTAGCAAATTCCGTTAAGATGTGGTCACATGATCTCGTCCAATGTTGCTGGACCAATTGAATAAATCACTAGAATTGCACTTTATTCATATCCATTATGTTTTTATATAAATAAATCGTACTAAACGGTTATTTTAATTCAAGTGCACTTGAGCCAATGATGCCACAGGAACAGAATTTTAGTGGAGAAATGAACTCTAACCATCGCATAAGTGGCATTATGGATTAATAAATTAAATTCAGATGAATGAATGAAATATCTTGTGATTTTATAGTATATTATGTTTAGGTCTTTAAGCGATTTAAAAATACTATAAAATGTCTGGATTTTATAAATCTCTTTCAGTTTATATGGAATGAAGGGTCACATTAAAATTCTTTATTCTGTTGGTATGTTGAATGCAATATGTAAAATAGAAAAACTATTTTTTTTTTTCAATATATATGCTTGCCTCTAAATGACTAATCGTATATGTTTACGATCCAACATAATAATTAACTATTGACGCGCAGAGTTCAAGTGGCTCATAAGAAAGTGATTCGTTCTGGTTACAGCAAAGAACCGCGACGTTTATTATAAAATAACCGAATGAATACACGAGAGAGTTAAAATGGGATTTTCATATCAAAAAGTGTTAGAAATTGAATGAAAATTCTCAGCTAAAAGTATTGTAATTTTCCCATATGGAAGCTTCTTTCACTGGCATGAGTCTTTGGATTAGGAGAATATTAAAAAACAAGTAACACCAAAAGAACTGAATGTATGAGAATATCAATTGAGAAACTTACTTTATTCTATACTGATATTATTAATGGAATAATTAATATTGATTGTTATCAGCCACCTTATATATACATTGACTTTATTTAGTTACGAGCTCACATATCGATTCGATCCATAACATAGAACAGACCATTCTAAGTGTAACAATAAATCGATGATATTTTGAAACATTTGCTTCCATTCTGACATAGATATCGTCAATTGTATGGAAAATATAAATGCCCAACTAAGTGGGGTTTCACTGCACACATATGCATATCCACTTGGTCAATGTGCTACCTAATTGTATTGTAATTTTTATTTCTTTACGCTATAACGATATTGCAATTGAATCTTAAATACATGACATCGTTAAAATAAAAATAAGAACAGCTTATTGTGGTTTCTAACATGGAAAAAAAAAATAATTCTTGTTTTTACTAAATCACTACAGAACATAGAAAATATGAAATTTCACTAAACGGCAACATGAAACATAATTTCACCTAATTAATTGCCATCTGCTATATAATGGATTTTACTATTAAATTTACTTTTTTTTCAGTTAAACATTTTTTTGTTTCGAATATCTCATAAGGAGTGTTGCAATCAAATAAATCTTTTAAAATAACGATTCACTATAATTGTCTATGATTCTAGAAACATGAAAGTCATAAGGTAAAGTATGAACGATAAAATTAGAAGAAAAAAATTTCTCAATTGTTTGTATCGATTTAATAAAGTGGGGCCCTTTCGTGAATTAAAACCAGTCGGTTAATAGTTATTGGCAATTACTTGAAAGGTAAGAGAAAATAATTCAATTTCTTAGTCAGTTTTGTTTAAATTCAATGCATGAAAATGTACCGATAACATTGTATATTCTCATTGATCCAATATTGTATGTCTGACAGTATTAAAGTGTAGAAGAAGAATCAATAATCAACTGTATTGTAAACAGAATACCCGGTAGCCTACTACATTCGTATTGTAATCGGAGTATTTAGGTATTTATGTTGCATCATTGCATTTCATATTACCATTAATTCCAATGTTCGGACTTGGAGTTTTTTGATCGCCTCTTGAATAGGAATGAGTATCGTAATTCATTGGATGAGTTCAATGTTGTGATAGATGCCCTCCACTTGATTCCCAATATGTGTGACAATGGATGAGAGCATTAAATGCATTTGTTTAATTACCAATGGACTTCATTTGTATGGAAATGAATGATTGGAGTTTAATGTAGTTCGACAGATATTGTACGATGATATTGGATTGTAAGTGTATGTTATTGGGTGTCCACCACACCCAACTATTGGTGCATTATGTTGTTTATGTTAAATTATTTTAATGTTATTAGATATGAAAGAATTTGGTTGTTTCTGTAGTAAAACATGCTCTTTGTACTTCAATTTCGATTCAATGTTGTCTTGCACCGTTCATGAACTGTTATCGCTATGGGTAAAAATTACATTAATATCTAATGAATTTCTTTTTACGTTGTTGTTTGATACGTTGCTTTTATTTTTTTTTTTCTTATGAATTTTAGTCACAATTGGGAAATATTTGAAAACTTCATTGTTTTGTTATTATTCATGATTCATATGAATATTTCATATTTATGTAAAAGAAATGTTTTTTAAAATTCCAAAGGGAGCCGAGGATTAAATTGAATTCTTTAACCACTAATGAATTTGTTGTACACTTGACTACATAAGGACCTTATGAGTCGTTTCATAATTTTGCATACATCCAATTATATAATCGGATCCGTGTGTCTATGCTCGAGTACAGTTAGTCAAGCAGTACTTGCGGGTACCATCATAAGGCCTCTTTATTTCCATTCATATGCTCCAGACGAAATTTATTGAATTTCAAGTGGTTTATTATTCAATCAAATCATCGATTCATTCACTATTCTTTGGTATTTATTATTCAGTAATATTTTGTACTGAAAATATAATCACGTTCTATTTTAACTATATTCATAATAAATGTGTATGCTGTTGTGAGTATGAATGATGACTAATGGCCAGCCACTATTTAATTAAATCAAGACAATGTTGAAGGTGAACTTAGGGTGAGAGGAGGGAACACCTTTCTACTGACGCCGTCTGGATTTACTTGTCAACTTCAGGATTATAAAATCATGTGTGACTTATTGTAAAATGAAAAAAAAATTTATACAATAAAAATTAAATTGGGAAAAATTTTACATATCAAATTGTAAATTCGTTGTTCCAGTTGATTTTGAGTTATAGAAAATTGGTTTTAATTGCAAATTTTATTTCAGAGACAACGAATTTACACGGATAGTATACAGAATTACAGTGACATAGAAAAATTTAAAATCAAACACTAAAATATCGATGAAAAACAATTAAGGAAGAGGGTTAATATTCTTTGGGTTAATTGAGACGATCTTACAAGAGTAAATAAACCGTCACGTCTGGTTTTGTTGAATTTCAAATCACATTTTAATTTTTGTCTTGAAGAGATATTTTTATTCGTTGTTTTTCATATGATTTATGATGGGGGAGTTTAATTTATGTGATACCAGTTATGTTGAAGAATTACTTAAATCATGGAATCTGCGGGATTTAATACCGTTATTTCAAGGCAAGTGAATTTATGTTTTTTATTTTAAACTGATGTCTAATTATTTTTAAAAACAATATTCATGTTGAGTATAGACCATGAAATTACATTCGATAGTCTGAAGAATATGAACGCCAAGGATGTGAACATGTTAATACCAAAGATGGGGCCGCGTATTACATTTCGCAAGAAATTGGCTAAATGGCAGAAAAGACTGGTGTGACGCGCTATTTATCATTTACATTGTGACAACATAAGATTAACATTGTTACATTGTTATTTTTGATTTCCAGCAGTGCATTACAGAATCAGGTGATGATAGACAATTTCCGTTGTGTGACTCAAATGAATTCAGTGAATTACCAAGTGCACGCAGTGAAAAAAGTACCAGGAGTGTTAGTAGTGGCAGATCAACAAAAGAGAAATTAATAACGACACAATTAAAAAGTCTAACGATTCAACCATCGGAATCGAAGAAAATTCGACCGGTTTGTTTGATTTCCATTTCATTTTACGGGACAAGCAGAACATTCGTTTTAATTACTACTGTTGTTTATAGTCACTGGAAACAATTCTTGCATACAGTGATGCTGGACGAATTATCTTAAAATTTTATACAGAACATTTACGATTGGAGCCAAGGATACGTGGTTGTCTTGTTGATATTATTATTGCTCACTGTATGAAATCGAAGAGTGTTATGACTGTCGAAGATTATGAATATTATGCCGATGAAATTGTAAAATTATTTCCAAATGAAAGCAAAGTAAGTGTTCGTTATCAGTTTATTTACTCTAGTATTGTGATACAATCAATAGGTATCGTTTGCAGGAGACGTATTTTGATCCACAGAAACCATTTTGAATATTAAACGATTTTATTTAGTTATCCTTTTACTTTTTATCAAAACATTGTACTGAACAGTTCATTATATTTATACCGATGATCTTTTACTAAAAATTTCAATAAATTGTAAGGAAATCAATTGAATTCTTTCATACTATGAAGCAAAAACTTTTATAACAGCAGCGCCCTCTGGTTGTTATCCATTGCAACTTGGTCTCTTTGGACGTGGCGAAAATGTGACAGACGAGCAATAAAGACTCAGTTGAAACGAACTCGTTTCTTAGAGTTTTCAAAACATTTTTCTAATAATTGCCTATGAATCAGTACAATACGATACTGAACTAATTTATGAAGCAAATAAATTTTAAATAAATTGTATCATCTAGGCTCCAACATAGAATTGGAAAGAACAATTCATTAATTAAATTATTGAACGACGTTGAACAAAGTTGAGTTCTCTACAGATATTAGATCGTTAACAAATCCACAAATCGTCTGCAGTATAGAGATAAAATACATATAAATTGAACAAATAAAGTCCTAATTGTGTTCTGATTTAGTGAACCGTAAAGGGGAGAATCATCATCATGTAATTAACATGAAAAAGTTCTCAGTTCGTTATAACGAGTTAATGCAATTATCCATAAAGGCGAAAGACCAGGTGAGTTTAATTCCTATCATTTATTCAGCCTTTCGGCATATTAAGATGTAACTGAAACATAAAAGTAATGGATAGAAACAAAAAGAAATATCCTTCAGAACAATAACACTAAAGGCTAGAAAAGATTACTTTAAAATTAATTGTTCCACAAGTTATCCGTTGACTCCCCCTCCGTAATGTCGTCTAATCAGCATTCATAACTTAAGAACAAAAGCAATGAACAATAGAGAACTGTAACATGATTCACTAAACGAAATTAATTATTTTAATTTGCTACTTTCATTGTACTCTTTAAATTATTTAATATCTTTATCACACTACGTGATGTGTTAAAAATGAAACTGGTGTCACGTTAGTGATTAACATTAAATGGAAATTGAGACAAACACACACATCCATTGTGTACTAGAAGATTTAACCAAATAACAATGTAAACGGATAAAAGTGAGCATATTCTCTTCTCTTGATGGTAAAATAAATAAGAATGAAAAAAAAAAAAAAACCTACACCAAAAAGGAACAGAGGAGATGTGATGGAAATGTGAATTTAGCAATTAGCGAATAGCAAAATTACGTTTAGACTATTAAATTTATAACTAAAAAAAAGAAATGTATGAAATGTTCAACCGTTTTTCATATATACGAATGAATTTCATACAATATTGGCATGCGCTAAATCATTTAAACATATAAAAGAGATAAAAGATTCTCCTTCAATTCATATCAGCTGGTATTTCGTTGGTATATTCAAACACTCTACTGACTACCCACATAATCCATACTGTTTAGTTTTCCTCAACGAGCTTTCTAGTGCACTCACTTTATTTTACACTCCTGTAAGCAAAAAAAAAAAAAGAAAAGAAATAAGAAAAATAAAAGCAAAAGAAAACCTGAAAAGAAATTTTCCATCCAAATAAAAGGCACAAAAAAACCTGTAACAATCCTTGTTCATCTTATAAAGAAGAAAACTATAACTTCCATTGTCCTTTTCTAAGTTTTGACAAATATTTTTCCTTGTGCTTGTGTTTTATTTGTCATTTCACTTCACACGAATAGTGTAATAAATCACATCTAGTAAATAAATCAATCAAATGGCAATACTTTAACTTGGTCCATTATTCTAAGAATATAAAAAAGAAAATCAAATAAATCTATCTATGGTAGAACTAGCGGAATTTTATATTTGTTCCCTTAACAATCATTCAATAAAGAACTAGTCCATATAGTGAAAAAAAAATAATAAAATAAATTCATATTCTATTGCACCAGAAAACGGTTGTTTGGTAATTCAAATGATCAACTTGTTCACGATTAAATAACATAAAATTTGAAAGAAATAGAGTACATTAAAGTTTGGAATATCCTTCAAATCAGAAAATACCAGCAGCTGGAAAATTACGTGAAAAGTGAATGCATAAAGTACTCAGTACCCAGTGAATCCAAAGGAATTTCATTTATTCATTGAATAGAATAAAATAGGGAAAAAGAAAAAGAGGATTGTTGGGTGATGTTTGAGTGCATGTAAATAACAATCACAAGGTCCTTTTTATATTCAGTTTTTTGTTGTTGTTGTTGTTGCTGTTGCTATTTTATTTTTCACAGAGTGTGATATATAACACCACATATAGAATTTATTATGTAGTAAATGACTGTAATATTAAAACAATGTGTTTATTATATTCAGATGAACAAGATATGGCCTAAATGAAATTATAAAATTTTAAGTGTTACATGAATTTACGAATTTAGTTAGCGAAATTTTAGTGAAAAGTTTTAATGAAAAATCTTGATGGAAAATTCTCATGTTTAGCATTTGAGAAACTGTGAACGCATCGTGTTAAATAAAAGTCTGTTTATCTGTTTATTTAAACGTTTTTGAAACGGAATTGCTATTCATATCTGTCTGTTATTTGATCATAAATAACAGGACATTTAATACTCAGTGGGTTTGCTGTTTGTTGGTATCCTCTTTAAAGTGGCACTTGGAAATTAAACGTAAACGATAAGTGCGATTGAATCTAATTTGATTTTTTTCATCTGAAGTAATTTAATTTTATTCAACATCAGTTGATACTAGCAATATTTTCCTGTTTTAATTTAAATAAAATAAAATGGAACGACGGAATACAGCAACAGAGTTCAGTTATATCCTTCAACGTCAGGTGAGAGATTGTTAACTTTTTCAATGTTTTCATTCTTTTTATTTTGTTCTTGTTAACCTTTATTTATCTTTCGTTTGATTAAATATCTAACATTAACATGAAATCTTCATCAAATCAAATGATCATATAAAATTTAAATATAAATTCATTGAATATTTTAAGATTTTCATCAACATATTTTGTATATTTTGACTTTCAGTGTTTTGAGTAACCTAATTGTGTCATTGAATCTAATTTTTATGTTTCCTTTTGTGGTTTATTTGAACTTACTCAATTTGCATACATATAGTAATGATTATTTTCAATTCGGAACAATTTTTTTTTATACAGGATTAAATTATTCAAATGGTCAGTTGTTGATGTATATGAAACATTGAATTATTATAAAATTGTTTGGGATATGAAAAACCATAACGTTTTGATGGAAATGTATGATTCAATTCCCAACCCTTAAAATGAATATCATTGAAATGCATTATAAAAATGTTTTTTTTTTTGCACTAGAACGATGCGAATTATATTTTATGCTTTTCCAACTGTATTATTTGTAATTTACAATAAAAGGATAGTGAATGCTCATTTTAATATTTTGTGGAATAACCGAATAACAATTTATTCATGAATTTTGTAATAAATATGGAATTGTAATCATTTTGAAGAGATTTATGTTTAAACGTATCAAGTCAATTTTCGGTGGAAAAATCAGTTCAACTGCAAATCTTCTTCAGATTTGACCTGTTTTTATGTTCCACTGTAACAGTTAATTTATTATTCATTCCGGTGATTTCATTTCAGAGTATCCTTTATTGTTATCAATTTGATCTTATTGAATTTAATATTTGGTATTCTGTTTATGTTACGTTCGTTTGTTGTTCTGTATTTTAGAATAGTGATGCGTCTGTAACCGAAGTACATGCATTCGATGATATAAATTCTTTGGTGAAGGTAAGGGAGTTATTTACAGCATCTTTGAAATGCAACAAATCGATAATACGGTTATTAATGAATTTTCCATTTTCAATTTATGAATATTTAATGAAATAGCAACAAGAGGAACCAAATACAAATGAGTCATTGTCATCGTTACCGCAAGCGTCATTCAACTATATTAATTCTATAGTGGGCAGCGGTGTTATAGGAATTCCGTATGCATTCCATCGTGCCGGTATTGGATTTGGTATATTGCTACTGGTCATCGTGGCTGTTATCACCGATTATTCTCTCATTTTAATGGTAAGAGGTCGTCATATTGTCAATATCCGGACAACACGTTCTAATTCAACCATGGCGAAAAACGAATCAATTAATTTTATTTCCGTTTTTATTATGTTATTTTATTTTTTTTGTATTTTATGTTTGATTAAATATCCATTTTCGGTGTTGGATCTGTGTTGGGTGCGCATACACAGGTAAGATGCGGTCACATTTGCGGACGATTCAGTTATCCAGGTATTATGGAAGCAGCTTATGGTAAATCTGGTTACTATTTATTGTCTTTGCTACAATTTATGTATCCATTTCTTGGTAAGTGCCACTTCAAATTTTTTGATTAAATCGTGTTCAGTGTTCGATATAATCAATATACATTGATATACAATGATAGGATAGAATAAAATTGTTTCATTTTTTTTTTTATATTTGTTTAATGTCTTACTTTTCTCTTGTTTTCTTTTTTTTAATCCAACTCATGAATATGATTGTCTCTGTTCCTCATGTACAAATGGAATATTGGAATGTATATAGCAATGATATCTTATAATGTGGTTGTTGGTGATACATTGTCAAAAGTAATCGTTCGAATTGTACCAAGTTGGTATACATCAATGGGTACTGTGCGATTAGGTGTTGTATTCATTGTTACAATATGTGTCATCATACCATTGTGCCTGTACAAGAATGTATCACGTTTAGCACGTGTGAGCTTTATATCATTGGTTCTTGTTGCATTCATCCTGTTGGCTGTATTATGGAAATATCTATTTGGTGATTATAATGTGTAAGTTATAATTCGGTGCTTCACAGTATTGTATTTACTGTGGGTGAATGATGGCGAAAAGTTTCGCGTCAAATCAATCGTAACCTGAGAAGTTTTCCTTTATTTTTGATTTGGGTCGAAGCTTTTTGTTAAATTACAATGTAGAGACAATGTCATCACCGTTGAATATGAACTGATATTTTCATATCAATTTTCAGACCATTGACACCGGATTCTTGGCGTTTTGCACATTCAGATGTGATACCAGCAACAGGCATTATGGCATTTGGTAAGAAGAAAGAAAAAAACTTTTCATTTTTTGTTCTATTCAATACTCGTTTGCTATTAATGTAGTCTTCAAGTATGTGGAGTTTTCTTTCGTTGGTATCAAGTAAAATTGATTTGTGGTACTGACATACATTTCATCTATTAGTTAAATGGAATCCCATAAAAGAACCGAAATTACCTAAGAATTCTTTTCTATTTTCTACTTTCTTATTTTACTTTGGTTTTTCCTAAATGAAATGGATGCAGCATTCATGTGCCATCACAATACATTTTTGATCTATCAATCGATGAGAGATCCAACGTTAGAGAGTTGGGAGAAGGTCACCCATATCTCATTGGCATTCGCTTGGGGTGTTGCATTTCTATTTGGCGTCACTGGATATGCCACATTTCATGCTCTATCTCAAGGTACGTGTAATCGATTTAATATCAACTCGTCCATTCAATCTGGATTGAATATATTCGGTGAATGGTAATTGTATTGGTAAACGATGTTTTTATGACCGTATTTTCGAATAAAATCATTTTTTTTTTCCTTTTTTTCTCATTGTGTACAGGTGATTTACTGGAAAACTATTGTTGGGATGACGATTTAATGAATATAGCCAGAGTCTTCTTTTCCATATCAATTTTATTAACATTTCCAATTGAATGTTTTGTGTCACGCGAGGTATCGTATCTGACAATGTGTCATCACATTAAATTCTTTAATGATTCATGACGGTAATTTTATTATTTTCCACTTTTTTTTTCTTTAAAATAAAAAAATATTGTAGATTGTTAAGTCCCAATTAGAACGTTGGAAGAATGATACACCGTTTCAGGATTTAGAAAAAGAGAAAGACCTAACGAATATTGAAACTGAGGAGGATGACAAGAATACAACGATAATAACATTAACGATTGTATTGATTGCATTTGTAATTTCACCCTTGACAGACTGTTTGGGCTCCGTATTAGAATTAAATGGTTTATTGGCAGCAATACCATTGGCATACATTCTTCCCGGTTTGGCCTACATTAAGATGGATCCACATTCATTATATAGTAGGGAAAAGTTACCAGCACTAGGTCTTGTTATATTTGGTGCAATTGTAACACTATTGGGCGCCGCTGTTCTAATGCCAAGTTTGGCTGGTGACGAATGCAAGGCCACCATTGTGCTCAGTTATTGCAAATACGGTGATAGTAATGCAACGAATTCAACGTCAATAGTAACAACACAATGGCCCCCAACTGGTTTATCGAAAACTTAAAAAAATAAGTTTTTCATTTAAATGAATTTGTTATTGTTTAACTTGGGGTACATCAATTTACTAAGCTGACGACATTATTGTAATGGTATTAAATTAAAAAGTGTATGAGTTAAATGTATTACGATTTGTGAATATTTAATTGATTGCAAATGTTAGTATTGAAGGAATTATTAAGATCTGATTATTTGAATCCAATTTAACTCATAATAACTCTGTTCATATTCATGTTATACCATAAAGATTTTCAAGTACAAGATTTTATTATTAGTAAATGTGATTTAATGTGAAATCTTAGGGAAATCTAGTTAAATGAATGTTAATTCTGTGTTATTATCTTTATGTTTTTACGTATTCAAAATGACAGGAAATATTTTATCAAATTATCTATATGAGACTAACAGAATATAGTATGAATACATATTAACTTATTAGAATATCAAATTGAATGTGACCTAAGAAAAGTTATTTAAAAATATTAGAAAAACAAAATGAAACTTAATGAAGCTTTAAGATGAAAGGATTTACCTGATATTAGATGATATCATAACGGATTGAGGACCATTTTAGTACTAAGAATGGAATGTTGATGAATTTCACTTGTTGTATTATAACTGTCACACTTAACAATCCTCTATATGTGGAATAGATAAAAAAAAATTTGATGTAATGAATAGTTAGCTCAATGCAAACAATTCAACTGTGAATAATTTAATTTATTTTTGTAATCATTACGATATTGATCTATTGAAAAGCCATTTTTGAATGCTTTAACGCCAATTTACATAAAATGAATAGAAATTTCATTTTTTGAATTAATACGCAATGAAAATACCACTGCTTAACCGCTTCCTGATCACACTTGATTAGAGCGTGTGTAGGCTGATACAAATCGAAAAAATTCACATCAAAGTGTTTATTCTAGCATAAATCGAAAAATCGAAAAAGAAAATCAAAAATTCATAAATGAAAAGTTCCAATTAAATATTCAACGCATAAAATATATTTTGAGCTTTTTTTAAAATAACATATAATATATGATATACTAATCCTAAAGTATTATAAAATCAAAACATGTTATCTGTATCATTAAGTATTACACTTTATGTATATTTATAATCTATAAAAAAAAAAATTGTTTCCAAAGTAATTGGAATTACTTAATGTACCTCTCAAATTGTAAATTTAATTTCGTCAGCATATGCCAATGTAATAATTTCATTTTCCTTTTGATTAAGAAATTCAACCAAACAAGAATATTCTTTTGTTCTTAATTCTTTGTTGGTTTGTGAAAATCATAACAAAATAAGAATGAAAATCGCTCAACATATTATTCACAATACATCAGAAATCTGTTTTACAACGTAAACTTCATGATATGTTAACGATACTAAGAATACTTATTACCATGAATATTTGTGTGCGATTTATGATTTTCATATTTTGTCAGGATATGGTGTGGTTGACCACCAAACCAATATACAAGTAAATGTTTAATTAACATTCCACTGTATATTTTACCGCTTCACTTGTTTGGTATTTTCTTATGATTTTACCTATACATTTTACTGTATATCATCGTTACTTGAACTTAAAAAGAAATGAAAATTTAACAAAATGAAAGATACTCACAGCTAAATATCTAGAGCGTACATATTTACATAGGATTTCAACTTAATTAGTTATAAATTCTAATTAAAAATTATTATAAAATTATATAAATGATATTAGGCGTTTACATAGACGCATATTATTACAAAAAGAAAAACACCCTCAGTATTTGGGTGTTATTGATTAAATAATATTTATGTTTTTTAAAACCAATTTACATGTCTTTTTAACACTCAATACATATGAGTTTTCATCTGTTTCTCGTTCACAATTATTTATATGTTAATCATTCTATTTTAATGAATATTCAATTGGAAATTAAATTTTTCCAGTTCATTTTGTTAGATTCATTTCACATAATTTTTTGACTTAAATGATTGTTATGAAGTCCTTAAATTTAACTAAAAATTTTGGTGAATTGTATACAAAATGTAACAATGATTAATAAATAAATATGAAAAATAATGATATTCATATGTGTTCATATCAAGCAGATTATGTTATTTTTGTTTTAAAAACCAAGTGGTTCAGGTCCTTAATTCTAGAGGTGTTGAATTGTTTCCTTTTTAGTTTGGCAAGTTGGATCGTTTTTAGGTTGTTTAATAAATAAGCGAAATTAATTTATCATCTAAGAATTAAATTCAATGTAATTTTGGGTAAATCTATCACGGGTTTTCTTTAAAAGAATCGATATTGATTCCGTTCATTTGTACGATATGAACCATATATTCTAGTGAATGGACGTAATGTTGGTGGCGCCAGAACAGCAATGAAACCATTTGTTCTTGGATACATCTTATCTAATTGTTCAACGGTCGGTACTTTTTCACGTCCCATTGTCATAATTTCACGATCATCATCTTTTGGCAATGGTTTCGTTTTGTCCTCTTCAACTGGTGAACCGTCTAATTTAACACGAACTACCATTGGACCAGCTAAATCATTGTATCGATTATCACCCGGATAGAAATATTGTAATTGAATGTTTGTGGCTTCCGGTAATTGATTTACTAGCGGATCTTCCAATTCCTGTCTAGTCACAGCTGTGAAATCACTATAGTAGCTATCAATACCACTTGCAGATGATTGTGAATGTGATTCTGATTTCTTTGATGGTGCACTGTCATCAAACAGTGGATTTCTCTGATGTGGATTCTCTCGTATTGGCATTGTAGTTGTTGACTCTTTGTCATTTGTATAAACTGGATGCCCTTTCATCATGGATTCCCAAACTAAAAACAAATAAAATACAGATAAGATTGTTAATAAGTGTACAATTATTTAGATTCAATGAAAACGAAAAACGACAATCAATAGCAAATAAGGTCAAGATAATCAAGAACATTTAACAATAAACAACACAAATGAAATAACAACCAATTAACTGATGTCACAAGTATCTGGAAATCCGTGAATTTTTTCAATGCACTTTGTTTAATTACTGATGCAGCAATTGTCTAATCAATCAATCAATTTTGTTTTTCTTTTGTGATGTTGAGGAATTAACAATGCAATATCAAATAGGAAATCTGTTTAAAATGTTAATTTTTTATGTTCAGTAGCATACAGATAAGGCAATATCCGGAGTTCAACGAACACCCCATGTAGTAGTCTAAACGCTTATCCCATTTGAGATTATAGTTATTTTAGTATGCACAGCCGTGTATTTCAAAGGTTAAGTTAATCATGAAATCATTGTGTTTTGTGTTTTTAAATTTCAATTTTCATTGTTTATCCACGATGATGGCTTTTGTGACTGATTATATGAAATTTCATTTTTTAATATTCACTTTAAAAAAATTGATTTTTATAGAGTGTATAATCATAAACATATTAATGTTGAGATCTCATATGGAATGGAGATATGTATGTGGATGGCCTATCAGCTACGGTAATCTCTCAGTTCAATTGAACATACATTAAATTGACTCTCTCTCTCTCTTGGGTGTCAATTCACAAAACGTGCAGGCCTTCAAGCAAACCCACCAAAAACAAATTTCATTCAATTTCATGGTTTTTAATATAAAAATTTCTTTGATTATTTTTCAATGATTCGTTATTAATATTTTTATTTTTATTTTTGTGTTATTAAATTTAACTGTCATTTTAGTATAGTCTTATGTGGTTGATACACATAGAAATTAAATGTTTTCCGAAAGGGAGAAAATTAGAAATTGTTTTGTATTTTGGTGAAATTTTGTTTTTCATATGAACAGTGACTTTCGGCTTTGAGTCAATGTGAAATGCATAGAGATGATATGAAGTGTCATACAATGATGTTGGTGCATTCACAAAAAAACCGTTATGCTGGGGCCATTAATAATGCAATACCAGTGTACCATCAATTTTCCACTCAATTAACTATACCATTGGATACAGAGCATTGCAATGTTGAAGTCACACATTGTTTTTATACAAAATGATTTGCTAAACAAAGTGCATTGTTTCCAGATAGAGTTTTTTGTTTTTAATTTCGTTTACAGTGATCAAATAGTTTACGGTTCATTATGTTGCAGGTGAAATATAAATAAAATAATCATTAACAAAGTGAAAATATTATAAACTAAAAATGAGACTGCACATTGAATAAAAATAGTTTTTAACGACTTACTTATATCCATAGCGTCACGCTGAAACGGATCCATGGCATCTAGCTCAACGTCACTCAACTTTTGCAGTTTCTTCACACCATACATTAATAAATCACGTTTACATTCAGCGACAGGTGAACTCTTTACACCACTACCATTTGAACGACAATGATTGCTTACTTGGCCGGCAAATGTTTGATAAAGATGTGACATCTAAAATTCCCAAAAAGAAAAAAAAAAAAATTAAAAATAAACAACGAAAAATTAAAGAGAGTTAAAATAAATTGACATAAACGTCTTTTGAAAAGAAAACAATTAATAGACTTTGAAACCATGAAAATGAAACACAACACCATTAATGTTTTATTTTTAAATCACATCTAAATGAATCAACTTATAATTTCACTATGTGGAACATTAAAAGTGAAACATAACAGAAGTAAAAATACAGATATTCAATCTGTATCTCTCAATTAAATCATTATGTTACATTTAGATTGCTATCAAAAGTGAAATTTTAACTGACTTTTTTGCCATTGCGTTAATTGACAATTTTAATAATTTTTTAATCCATCGTTACAAATGAACGAAAGAAAAAAAATAATCAAAACGTTAAAGTTATTGTCTGAGTCATCTTGAAGACATAACGCCAACATAATATATCGCAATATAATTTGGTATGCACATTCTTTTAGTTATATATATTTTCTTTAAAAATTATTATTTTTTTTTTAATAATTTATTTTAACTAACAACAAACTGATGTATGAACGATGAAATAACAGTATGATTGTTTGCTACTTAACGCTTTGTACGTGCTTCAATCGTCAAAAACTTACCTGAAGCACAATCTAAAAATATTCATTAAGTAATTGGTAACTCTACTACTGTCGTTTTACTTAAGCAAACTCTGTTATTTTTTTCTTTTCATTGTGGCCATTTAATTCATGAAATATTTAAAATATTTGAATTATTTATTTTCTTTTTGCGATAATAACTTATTTCATTTATTTTTTTTTGGTATTACCACAAAGCCTAGACATCGAAAGAAAGCGAAAAAAAAATCAATGATTGATGAAATACCTTGACTTAAGCTTTACTTTACCAATTATGGTTTTCATACAGTTTTTTTTTTGTTTTTTTATTTAGTCGATGTCTATGCCTTAGCAAATATTCAGGTAACCCTAATAATTGCCTACACGGTGACACATTATGACTAAAGTAAAAAAAAATAAAATAAAACAGCAAACGAATAAAAATGAAAATTGAATTAATCATATGCCCCAATAGAATTTTAATCATTTTTTACACCTGCTACTACGGTTTAACCATTTGATAGACAGTTAAATAAATTCATGTATAATTGCAAAATAAAATAGTCTTTAGCGTAGTTACATGTTGAAATGTATTGTGCTGTGGTAACTCTAAATCGGATGGCATATCTAATGTTAGTGGGCTTTTTAGCTTTAATGAAATTATATGACAATTGAAGTGGCACTTTTTTCCATGTTATCCAAAATTCCATCATTGAATTGTTTCTTCTTCAATCATTGGTAAATGATTATTTCTTAAAATATTACCAAATTTAATCATCATTGTTAAATCTACTTAACAAATTTTTGTTATATTTCCATTCGCTATATAGGAATTAAACCCAAAAAAAAGAAATAATAAATATTGTTTACGGTAATGGAATATTTATGTTATGTTTTATGTTATCATTCATATGTAGATTAACGAAAAATATAAAGAAAAAATGTTTAAAACTCCTCAATTTATTATTTTTTTGCGCCAACTTAAGTAATTTTATGTGCACTACTTGTTATGAATACATTAGATATCACGTTTTAATAATACCATGTATGTGCTCTACTCCATAATTTCGTTGTTTTTCTTTACAATACTTATATGTTTTTATGTTTCTTTTTTTTTCGTTAATTTTAATTTAAATATCCGAGATGACACAATTCAAAAAAAAAAAAATAGTAAAAAAAATAACATAAGTACAAAACAAAAAACCCGACATAAGAGATTCCATATTTTCTGCTTATATTTAGCAGTCGATTGCAAAAATAACAGAGCTACAGCGAAATAAAACATTAAAAAATGTTATTTTAAATTGAATGAAAAATATAATAATTCTGTTTAATATAAAGAAATATAAAAAAAGGGGAATTCAATTATTATTAAAATTTTAATCTTTTCCGTGTCTATGAATAAAAGAAGAATTAAAGAAATAAATATACAATCAGAAAATTGAAACATATTGAGCCATACATCTGTTGTTGTTTGATCCGTTTAATTGTTCAAAATACTAAGTAATAAATTTTCATTGGTTTATTGTCTTTTTAGAATATGCGATTTTACGATTGTATGTATTTGAATAAATCATCATCTAAATATATTGCAAAGGTGTTCAAACTGTCGATCGTATTCAGATGAATCACATCGATATGCAACGAAGATCCGTTTATTCATAAATGATCAACGTTTTGGAGCTTCTAGAGATCCGTATCTAAATGACCCTGTGCTTTTGTACAGTAAAAATACAAGTTTGTTTTTTTTTTTTTTTTTTT
>JXOR01000389.1:42487-227438 GCA_001014335.1 Coboldia fuscipes
TTTTTTTTTTTTTTTTTTTTAATTTGGGTATTCATTTAAAACGTTTGACGTAATTAATTCAACGGAATCTCCATTTAAAATATGTTTTAATAATTAAGTGATATTTAAGTACGAATGAGACAGTAACAAAAAAATTGACTAAAACTCTCCTCATCATGATATCCATAAATGATGAATACTTCAATTACATCCTCATCAAAAATATTTTAAATGAACAAAAAATTTTATGAAACATAATAAAAAAGTGATTATAGTACCTTCTCGGTGCGACTCAAGTATTCCCACATTGGGATCGCTGAACCGGAACAGAGCAATGGGATCGTAATCACTAGTAATAATCCATACCGTAACATACTGGACACTTGATTAGTCATTTTACAAACAAATAATTAAAAAACTGACACTCAAATCTAGTGTACTGAATATTGAATATGTTTTAAGTCTCTACAGTTCACTGAACAAATAAGTTCTGTTCCACTTTTTATAAATTCTAGGTGAGTTCTTTAAAACAAATTTTATATCACACTGAGACAATCGATGAATTAAAGAAAATAAATCTCTCTTAATTTCTTCTCTTTTATTTTATTATTTCTCTTTTATAAAATCCAGTCACTTGTTGGAACTTTCTTTTTACACACCAGAATCTTTTCTCTTTTCTTTTAAAAAAAAATAAAACTCTCTGTTTTATCTCTGCAATAATTATACAAAAAACACAACTTCTTTATAAATCCAATTAATGTGTCACTTTTTAAAACAAATAAACTTTTTTAATTGCAATTTATTCTCATTAAAATCAATAGAAATTTTATTATTTTTAATTCTCACACTGCACTTGAGACACACTTTTTGATTAATAATAATAAAAAATCACACAAATTTTTTTATCGAATAAAACTTTTATACGTCTTTACTGTTCAAGAAACGAATCTCAACTGATCCTCAGTGACGATCGCACATCAACTTTTATAAAGTTTTTTCTTCCAATTCCATATTATATCAAAATATCGTATACGATGGATAAAAATAACAATATTTTTATTTCATTTGTTGTGTTAACTTTACACAATCGCATACGTAAAATAAAAAAAATAAAAATATATAAAACACCGAAAGACTGATCTGGAATTCAGGTAATGTACTAATGTTTGTGTATATCTATAATATTTCTCTTCATATATGATTAAATCGATATAATGTTTAAACAAAACTGGTATACCTAACATCATAGACATGATAATTATTATTTAACTAAAGGTATTCAGCACTGTGTTTTTTCCAATGTGTTACTATGTAATAGTTCGTTTATTCCAAATAGAAGACGTATTTTTAATTGGAAAATGATATTAGATATAGTTGATGATTAAAAATAAAAAACAAACAACCGATAAAAACAAAAATCGAGATGAAGATAGGAAAAATAAACTAGACCAAATCATTTATAATTGTTGGATCATAAAATGTGAATGATGCTACCACACAATTATATGGTATGAATTGAGAAAAAATAAAAAACATAAACATTTGCGTGATTATTATAACCTGTTGTAATTGTACAGATGGTTAATCATAGAGTGAAATATAATGATTTTTTTGCTTTTAATTGCAACATGATTTCTATACTACGCGATTCATTTCGGGAATCTGGATGCTGCAGGAAGGTTACCAATTGCTGATTTAATTGATTTTATCAACAAAAAATTGTAGAGGCGGACCTGAATTGATCTTTTTAATTTTTTTTTTTTTTTTTTCATTTTCTGTAGAAACGTAATATCTTACGTTAGAACGTTAGCATATCAATAATTTTGATCTACAACAAAAACTATGATGCCATAGAATAATTTAGTCTCAATTTTACAGTCTCCGGTTGACTTTATAATCATATATATTTTGTATGAACTCCGGATACATTTGAGTTGTGATACAATCAGCATATGATTTCAAGCATTCCAGTAGCATGCTAATTTTTATTTTCAGCTTCTGGTCAAACAGAGAGAGAATATGAACTGAGAAGATAAAAAAAAAATGGAATAAAAGATATACTTTTCCGCAAATTAAATCGCTTAATTGATATGTTAAATAAGACCGGTAGTGGTTAAAGTATGCCGAAATTTTGTTATCGCTTTCAATTACAAAACACAGAAAAAAAAAGATCCCCGGTTTACAATTGACTACTTAACTCCATTAAATGGTGACGATGATATCGTTTATGAACCTTACAATGTATATGAAGTAATTGATGAATATTCATAAAGAATTATTGATGAACGATCATAAGCAATTAAGAGGGCTTCGATCGGTGACGTTCAATTCTTACTATGAATAGTGTTGCTATTGTGTTCGTCGTTTCATCGATCGTTTACATCTTCTTTTTTTTTATTGTTTTTTTATTTAAATTTTAGTCATTTCATCTATTGACAATTTTATTTGCAAGTACAATGTTAAATACTCAAGTGATATTTGGCATTCCACAAAGTTATAAAAAAACATATTAGAGATGAAACTATTTCATTCGTTCAGAGGAGCCAAAAAATTGTAGACAATCAAAGTTCATTTCTGAGTTGTATTTATCTAAGATTGGATTTGAGAGAGATAGATATTTTCATTAGTAGTCATCAAAGTCTTATTAATTAGCAACCGGATAAGGTTTAGATCGTCTCATTGTCGCCTCTTCGATGAGTTTTCGTTAATAATGTTGATCTTCATTGGCTGAGATAAACTTGAACCAAAAGAATTTATTATTTTTTTTCATTAATTTTATTATATTCATTTGAATGATTTTAGTTTTGGGCGCCAGTTAAGATGAAGTTTTTGTGTTCTGTTTATTAGCGATTCAATGAAAATCATTGGTTTTAGTTTTTATTTTTCGTTGTAAGTTGAATTAAATTATAAAATTCAGTCAAGAGCTAACAGTTCATAATTGGTAGATTATGATGTTTATGCGTCACCGAATTTTATTTTATTGCGATTTTATTGCTACCATAATAATATTGATAACAAATAAAATGTTATTTTGAACCGATTTAACATATTCAAATTCCGGAAAATTCAAATGATTAATTTTGAACTGTAGAATTGAGAGTGAATTAATAATTCCTTGGCTTCAATGACCTCAATGAACATTAATAATATTAATATCCGAATATTCCCTTTGATGAAATTGATTCAACAATAGATGATAAAATTATGACTTGACTGTTCAATCACCTGTACTAAAATTTAACAGGGTAATATCAAGGAAAATTCTATAATTATTATGGGACATCAATAAAATTCATAAAATAATATAAGTTCATAAGCCCTGACCTGATAGCGAATGGCAATATATGTACATCGACTATGCTAAATGATTGTAAGAAAATGCATCGTAAACATATACAATATCTCACTATAATGCTGGAGATCTTGTAACTTGTAATTGCATTTTAAATCAGAAATATTATAAAATTATCAGAATAGCTGCTTAATCCTTGGATCATAGTTTTGAATCAATCAAAATCGTGATTATTATTATTGTTAAATAACTAGCTGTTAAAGGTCACAAGCAATATACAAATCTTATGACTTACAAACCAGCTGGATACGTGAATTCTTATGCTGAACACATCACATTGTTAATCTTTAGAAAGAATACAAAAAATTCAAAACAATTCCCAATATGATGTTACAAAACAAGTTGCCTTAAATTAACGAACTGAATTAAAACAAACGCAAAAAACAACGAAAATAAAATCAATTTAATTTAAATTAATTTCGCAATAGTTAATTCTTTTTCGATTAAATCATGTTGTTTTGATTGTTCAATAGTTTTTTTCTTTATCTTTGCCATAGTTTTCCATTCCGGTAAGGAATTCACTCACATCATTTGATATTAATGATGATTAAATTCACCAAAGTGGAATATGAAATAAACAAGACAAAAAATAAATTTAAAAGAGTTAAAAAAAAGTATAATAATCAAAAGGTAAAAAATAGAATATGGTATCACATTGAATGATTTGCGTCATCAAAATTTAATATGCCGTCGATTAATTGTTCGACGACTGGAACTTTTCAGTGTTTTTTTTTTGACTCTCTGGTTCTTTCAATATCAAGAAGATGTTAAACATAATGAAATCCAAATGGATAAACTAAAAATTAAAATTATTGAGTCTCACTGGTTTTTAATTCTTATTCAGTTTTTGGCTGTTTCATTTAAGAAACACCTAATCGAAATAAGAGGGAATGGCATACAAATAAAGGTGATATTATGACCAAATAGAGAAGATAAATGATTTATATAAGTGAGAGGAAAGAATGCGATATCCATGTTCTACTAAGATTAACGTCCTCCAGAATGATACGTTTTTATTACGCGGTATCTGTCTCTCTGGCTGTTTTGGAGCTAATACACCGAGGGAGAACTTAGAAAATCGAGCAAAATTTTCATATACAAAGTAAGAAGAAAATATTGTTTCTTTTAAAATTGATTACATCGTTTTACGCTATAACATTAAAATCACTTTGTGGTTTTTCTCATCTTCATACTGGCGCCCGTCATCCCGGATGAGCATAAAATTTTTGATATTTTCTGGTTTTTTTTTTATCTCCAATGTTTGATTCCAACCAAATTTTACAAATTTCAATCCACTTTTATGATTCTTTTAGGTTTTTTTAAAAATTTTAATTTAGTACGTATTTATTTTTTCTCACCTACCGTAACCATGTTATGTGCCATCATTAACAATCAACATAAATTCTCGCATATTTTTCAATCTCATTGAAATTGAATTCAATCATTAATAACAAAAAAATATAACTGATATTTTACATACCAAAATGGTATGAAAATACAAGAAAAAAAAATTACAACAAGAGTCATACCATAATGATCTTCACGTTGTCCGTAACATTGAAGATGAATATATTCAATAGCAGACGCGACATTGTTTAATAAGCAGCCAATGATGAATAAAAAATGTGCTTTTTGTGTTGTTTTATTTAAATTATTTAATCTGGTAAATGAATTGAACCACAATATTAAGTAAATTAAAATTATTCGTTTAACATTGTTGATCATCTTGACGGATTTTAAATTTAATAGATTGAATAAATTTTCTAGGGAAAACCCCTCCAAAACATAAATTATGTTTAATGTTCGTCAATTCAAGTGGGCATCAAGTTATTTGTGAATTATTTTTATTATGATGAATGCCGTACATAATAGAATTTATTGGGTGATGCCTTCAGAGGCCTATCCACTAACCAGCTGTCCACAGGATCCGAACATCATAATTAATCATGTAAACAATTGGCGTTGACTAATTCATAAGAAATGATTAAAATTCCATAGTTTTTAATTGACTATTGGCTGAGATCTCTAATGATCTCTGAACTTAATACAGTCGCCGGGCAGCTGCTCATGAAGTCATCGATGCTACTTTCATATTTGCTATATCACAATTCAACAGAACATTAACGTCACCAACACCCAAAATCATATTGACTGTTGGCAACCAAAATGAAACAGCCACAAATCATCAATAAAATCTCAATTGATTGATTTCATTGTATTCAATCAAATAAATTTTATACAATCATGAATTGAATTGTTTTTTTATTCAACTATAAAATTCATTATTCATTTAACCATCCAAATAAGATTACCTTTTTCCGTACTTGTCGAATAAATAACTCTCGATTGTCATCCTTATAAAAAGCCAAATAATAAACATACACACACGGAACCACCTGAATATGACCTCAAAAGGCCGTTTGGCGAAACAAAAACCCATTAGTAAATCGTGACCGCAAAAATCTATGAGTGTTCTATCGCGAGGTATTCACACTGGTATACAACTATAGATTTTGACGAGTGAATAAATATTAATGTAAAATCAAATAATTTATGGATGATCGTCAATGTAAAAGAATCAAAATTTCAAATAAACATTTTTGTTTTGCGCCATCAAATTCTTCGTTTTTAAGCCAATATTGTTTTTAACATTTATCAACGGTATTTTAATTTCCTGAAACCAGTTCAACGAATATGTTATTTTTCCAACGAACTTTTTTCTATAAGATTACTATCAATTTATGATAGCCATTAATAATTTGAAATTCCACAATATTTATCAAAACATACTAATTTTATATTCATTTGAATAATTCCCTAATTTTGAAATCATTTTAATTTTCTTTTTGTAAAACAAATAAATGCATCGATTTGATTATAATTAACTTCTACGTAATAATTAATATCCAGTTGTTGTCGTTTGCCAAATCCTTATTCATATTATTTACATGCCGTTATAAGCTGGTCCACCGCCACCTTCTGGTACTACCCAATTGATATTCTGTGTTGGATCTTTGATGTCACAAGTCTTACAGTGAACACAATTTTGAGCGTTAATTTGTAATCTCATATTGCCTCCTTCTTCATTGGGAACAAATTCATATACACCAGCTGGACAGAATCTACCTTCTGGGCCATCATAGATTGCCAAATTATGATCTACCGGGACATGATCATCTTTTAATGTTAAGTGTGGTGGCTGATCACCTTCATGATTTGTACCCGATAGTGCGACCGATGACAATAAATCAAATGTTATTTTACCATCTGGTTTTGGATACTCTGGTGGTTTACATTCAGATGCTGGTTTCAATTTTGTATGATCAGGTTTACCATGTGATAAAGTCCACGGTTCTCGTCCACCGGTAATAAATGTTACACCGCTGAACATTAATCCACCGTAAATACCAAGACCAGTATGGAAACTGGGCCGTGAATTTCTTACTTTATAAAGATCTTTGTACACATATGAGTTTTTGATTCTAGAATATAAAAAATGATTAGGTAAATTTCATAATAATTGATCAATCAATTTGATAATTATTTGCCACATACTTATCGGTATATGAAACTGGTTCCAAACCAGCCGTTGATTGTGCTTCGCCAAATAGAGACTCTACGGCACTCTCGGCTGCCAACATACCGCTTTTCATGGCATAATGGGATCCCTTGATCCTGGGTACATTCATAAATCCAGCGGAACAACCTACTAAACAGCCACCAGGGAACGTTAACTTGGGTATTGATTGATAACCACCTTCATTCAACGCACGAGCACCATAAGCAATTCTTGTACCATCTTCTAAATAATTTCTAACTACTGGATGTGTTTTATACTTTTGGAATTCCCGGAATGGACTAATCCATGGGTTCTTATAATCCAAACCGATGACAAAACCAATAGCAATCAATGGAGTATCCTCATTCAAGTGATATAAAAATGATCCACCATAAGTGTCTTTATCTAGAGGCCATCCACAGGTGTGAAGCACTAAACCGGGCCTAAAATTAATTGACAGCACTCAATATAATATTGAATATTATTTGCAATCTTTGTTTTCGTAAACATACTTGTGATTCTCAGGTTTAACTTCCCACAACTCTTTAATACCAATGCCATAGGTTTGTGGCTCGTTATTGGCATTCAAATTGAATTTGCTCATAATTTGCTTAGACAAATGACCTCGACAGCCTTCGGCGAAAATTGTTGTTTTTGCATGCAATTCCATACCACGTGCAAATGTCTCTTTGGGTGAGCCGTCCTTACCGATACCAACATCATTGGTTGCAACACCTTTGACACTGCCATCTTCATGGAACAATACTTCAGCAGCAGCAGTTCCCGGATAAATGTCAACACCTAATTCCTCCGCTTGCTCTCCCAGCCATTGAACTACATGGCCAAGTCGTACGATGTAGTTGCCATGATTATCATTTGGCCATCCTAAAATCAAGATTAATATCGAAGTTTACATATAACATTGTTTTAATTGTGATTAAGTGTTTACCTGGTATAATTGGAATTGGAAAACTTCCTGTTGTTGTTAGGAACTTGAATTGATCTTCTGTAACTGGCGTTTTGAAGGGTGATTCCTTATCTTTCCAATCCGGAATTAATTCATTAACTGCCACTGGATCCATAACAGCACCTGATAAGATATGACCACCAACTTCAGAGGCCTTCTCTACAACACATACTTTCACTTCCTTGCCGGCATCGTTTGCTAATTGTTTGGCACGAATAGCAGCAGCCATACCAGCTGGACCACCACCAATGATTAAGATATCAGTCTCGTCACAATCTCTTTCCATCGGAATTTCTACAACGCAATTCATGAATTTAGTAAACAATTTTATGAGTTATTACGCAACTTGTTTACCTTTCCATCTTGGATCCTTCTCCCGTGGATGGATTGTGTAATGGGTTGTGATTTTCGGGTATTTAGCAGCATCTGAAGCATAATGTCTTCTGGCTATTGATTGAGCTATTCGATTTACTAAAAATATAAATAAAATTCCAATAGTTTATGAAACACAATGTAGACAATATCAGTGTTCAGGTACAATAATCAATGCCAGATTTAAGTTTATCATCGAAAGTATCAAAGGTCAAAGTCTACGTAATAATTCATATTGAAGAGTATTAATAAATTGAACTTATTAAACCGGCATCAGCATAATTATGCTAATATTGGTTGAGTAATTGATTATAAAGCGCTTCTGTCTGATTTTAATTAGAATTGGGGAACACATACCATCTTATATAATTTCAGCGGCTTATATAAAAATAATGAGATCAATATGTGAAAACTTTGATCATCAAAACATTAATATAATTAGTATAATTACTTGCTAGGTAGCGACTCATTGCAAACATTTCTCGGCTTTCCTAAGTTTAATTAGTGTACAAAATAAGTTCTGGCTGTATCTTCAGATGATTTTATAATGATTATTATCAATAATCCGATTAAATATGGGTGATATGTATAAGGAAGCAAAATAATCTATACGTTCGTTTCTACAAAACTCGATTCAATTATCTGTAAAGCGTAATTCTGTTACGGCATTACAATAACATCACTATCACTTAATTAAGGCACATCAAACTAATTATTTTCCCGAATAAAATAAAAGTAATTTTCCCTGTTTCCAAACAATCCACGGCACAATTTTCAGAATTTTCACTTGTTGACGCAAAGTGTTTTTGATCCACTGGGTTAGGTCCTAACTGTAGAAATGTGTCTGAATAAGTGAATAAATAAATTCAGAGAATGAAATAGGTGTAAAGTAATACTGGAAATAATATATCAGATATGATGTTTTAATAATATAATACTAAATAGAAACTTTTGAAACTCGGAAGATGCTCCCATTGCTTAGCAATCACGACGTTTTGGCGTGAAATTAATTTGTACGAGGAAATAGCGAGACCACCTCGAGAGCGAGAATTACGAACGATGTAAATATTTACGGTTTCAAGTTGCTCGATAGCGATCATATGTTCTTGTACTAAAAAAGTAAAAAACATTGATAAGAAATTAGAATCAAAAGCACATTTTTTATATTTAGTTTAACAATTATGACTGTATACACTAAATAATTCAGTAAGTGACTAGTAATTGAATCAATTAAACAATGAAAAACCAAATTGTTGGAAGTAATGTTTAGAATTTTATTCTTAACGAAGGTTTGAGTCCTCGCTAAAGCTTACCGAATCGTCGTTGAAATTTTCCGGAATCAATGTGCTAAACTACTTTGCAAAGTTACTTTGAATTTAAAGTCCTCATTCAAATCTAAAGTAACATATTGATGGAATCTACGGAATGTAAATGTAGGTGCCTTCAATCAATTACTATTAAAAATAAAATGAATAATTTCTGAATTTCAATTAAATTGCATATCTTTATTCATTGATAAAACCATAGTAAATTCAATATCAGTTTAGTAGTTTAGTCGTAAATGTTACATTGAACCAGCCTCTCAATGTTCCATTTCGATGTAATTTACTGTTAATAATTAATAAGAATTTTACAACTGTAGATAGAATCTATGTGCACAGTAAGAATAAAACGGTAAATTAAATGGACACAATAACATCCATCTATCCATTGCAATACATTTCATATCTACAAAATTAAAGTTTTATTTATAAGAGAAATCACCAAATCGGTGACTGATTCGTTGGCCATCATAAAACATCGGAGAAACAAGTGCTGAATCGTTTAATATTCGGCTAATTCATCCTCTTTGGTGTGAGCCCCTTTCGACATCGTATGGCGTAGCAGACTATCAGTCGCATCCTGATCAGAGTGAATCCGCGATGGTAAAATCATTTTCATCAGTTTCCTTGGCGGCCAATACGAGAGCGTTCCACTTCGATCCGGCTGTACATCCTTATCTATAAGATGATGAAAATTACGATTCACTCCTACAGCACGACCAAAACGCATAAATTTATCACCTCTTCGACCAAATTCAATGTCATCGCTGCCACGACTAGTCCGTTGAATGGTGCCGCCGTCTCGTCCAAATCTTATGAAACTATCACCTGAACCACGACCAAATCTTAAGAAATCATCTCGGCGACCAAATCGAATAAACGAATCATCTGGTCGGCCGAAACGAAGGAAACTATCACGACCTCTGCCCACCCTATACAAATCACTATCGGTTGGTTTCATGTGTATACCATCTTTATTACGAGGCACTGTCTCCGGTTCCCCATAATTTATGATTTTAATGTGCGGCACTATTTCAATGTTAGCTGGATCTTCATCCTCATGTTTACCATACGTTTTATTATCATCATAATCATTGAGAAGATTTTCTGTTTGCGAACTGGCCCACAAACAACCGAATTGGCTGAGCACAATACAAGCTATTATCAAGTGTTTTACCATTTCTTATCTGAAATTATATGGAATTAAAAAAATTTGTTTAAAATAATTCGTTACATTCTTTTTAAAGTAAGAAAGCTAGTAATTGTCAATTGCGAAATCAATTAACATGCTTAAAAAAATCCTTTATTATTTATATCCTCAGGGTAGACTATTATAAAGTTTCGCTTTTAGAATTAAATTCCCTTTGATTAAAACTAAATGTACTTTATCATAAGTTATGATGCATTAATGCGCTTAATGGTTAAGCATACGAAACTTCTTAATATAAGAGCGAATATGAATAAGCAGTTGATTACAAAAAATGGGACAAGGTACAGATGGACAAATTCATGATGGACCCATCATTTCTTATTATGAAATTCTCCTAGCGGATAATCGAAATTGGCCGACAGATAATGATCCTTAACGATTCACCCGTTGAGTACAGTTTTATGGTCAGAAAGCTTTTCGCCATAACATCAAATAACCGTTGTTGCTCTACATAATCTATTGTATAGCAAATATCAATTCACGTCATAAAAAACCAGTAAATACAATTGAAACTTTATTCACCGTAGAAGAGTTGTTCCGTTTGGTTTTTCCTACACAGCCCAATAAAATAATTTATATCAGTGGTTAACGGTATTTGTGTAACCGCCAAAATCATTAAATCATCAGCAACTAGATCAAAGGGATAAATTAGATGGTTACTGGTTTTGCACGATTTAATTGTAACATTACCTATTGTTGTTAATTCACATTGTTAGTATGATATTTAATTATAACGAGCAATTAAAAAAGTAGCCAAGTTCACCTTATTAATTTTCCAAATTGTGATTAACTGAATGACAGTGAAAGTAGATTTATTTAAACATAAGACTAATAAAGTTCATTAGATACGTTCACCCTTTATGGACACTGTGAACAAGTTTCCATTGAACAAATGACATTCAGTTACATTTGTTACAATTGTGTAGCAATTATTAAATAATTTTAAAACCGAGAAAGTGATACTTAACTCTCTCAAAGTTTGTTGAGTAAATTAACTGTAACTGTTAAGTTTCTTTCCTTGTTTACAAAAATTTCATCTATTTATATGTCTCACCTTAAACAATGAATTATTGATTCATTAAGGTTTAAGAGTTAAGGTGTTTTACATCTACGTAATTGCCTTAAAGTAAATCCATTCGTGTTGTTAATTATTTTAAATTAACACTACATCCAACAAAATATCTACGATGTACTTAGATTGCCAAATAGTATAAGTAGTGTTTTATACTTCAGTAAAACTAAACCGTTTCTATTTGGTTACGGAACAATAAATTTGTAAATTATATGACATCGTCCATAATGCCAATTATAGTAAAAAAATAATTAACACTACAATTACACATATCGTGTGAATTCTTTGCAATGCAACTATCCACACTGAAATAGAGAATATCTTAGAATTCAATTCTCTTCTAGTATTCCAGTTGTACACTGATCTAATTATCTGAGAAAATTCAAGGAGAGGTCAGACTTTATTACTTTCTTCACACTCGCATTCCAGTATCCATTGTATGGATTTTGGCTTCAGTTTACCAAAAAACGGTTTCAAATTCAATAAAACTGAGAAGAGCAATAGAATCCGCTACCCTTCTACATTAAAACACAAAAAACAAAAAAGTTTTTAAATGGCACACATTCTCATACCGTATGGCCAATTAATTAATAAAAAATTTATGTGACGATAAAGTGTGTGTGCGGTTCTTAAATTGTATTACACATCAACATATGCCAAGCAATAAGTATGTAATCCATCGGTAAATATGAAATTGGAGAGAGATAAATTAACCAATCAAGTAAAAATGTAATTATATAGCTGAAAAGTGGTCGGTCTTTCAACTGAAGGATAGCCCGTGGCAATAGACTTATAAGTGCAAGTGAGATACCTAAAGCACACGTTAAATGAAAATCGCTGAAATTGGCTAATAATCAAAACTCTTTCTTTCATCGTCCATCCAATTCGCTTATCTATTGAAAATGAATTTATCTATTTATTAATGTATTTAAATAGTTGTCCCATTCAGTGACTATGATTAAAACAGTTTAAACGATGAAACATAAAAGATAAATCTTGTGTTCTATCTAACAAGCAAACAATGATGCATTGAGGAAAAACAGTTTGTACATAAAATAGTTGAAAGAGATAATTTATTAAGTTAAAAACTTTTTTTTTTCAATAAAAGTAAACGGTGAACTTTATTATATTTTATGCAGATACATTTTGCTGATTTGAGTATAACGCAGTTTATCGTTCTAGAATATGAGACAATGTATCACTAATGATACAAAATGGGGGAGAATGGTGGCCTTTGATTTTATTTTTATCAGGTTTCTTTGTAGAAAACAACCAATTTCAATGTAACTGATAACAAGATATAATTATCTCCCTACTTTTGAATTATGTTACATTGTTTTAAATGCGTAAAATTCTATTTTTGTAATTTTCTAATATCAAATGCATCATTTATTAAATTCAGACGGTGGACTTGCCTCAAACATAATTCCACGATATACACACAGATTCTGTTAATATTTCTGGAAGCGTTTTTCATCCAATCAATTGAATTGAAAACATTTCTTTTTAATATTCCATGTTTTATACAACATATGAATGTAATCAAAGGTAAGAATTTGGCATCAAAGGAATTAATATATTCTATTTTCTATTCATGATCTTAAGACATGTTTGCCTATTATTTAATTACAGATTTTGTCTCTTGTTATTCTTAACAATGTTACGATGATGTTAATATGATCTTTGAGATCCCACATTGTAAAATGGAAATTAAAGCACGTAAAGTTCCATATTCAATATTCATGCAAATAAATATTATTACATTTATTGAATTAAAAGAAATGAATTAAAGAACATTCAATTTGTGGGACTTTCTCTACTATTTCAATACATTGTATAGTTACAGTAAGATAATAGAAATTATAATTGAATGTCATATTGAATTGATTAAAAAACCACCAGATGTACCATCCTCAATTATTTTATAGAAAATTATTAGTTACATGTGAACCAAACAATTGTAGGTAGATACTGGGACGAAATATTAATTTTTAAACAAAGACGTCATCTTTCTTACCCAAATATGCCATGATAAATGGTGCATCAATGTACTTTATTTATCTATTATCAACTTAAGGTAACCGAAGCGATAATGATTTAATTTTCGTACCAAAAAAGAGAAAAACATAATTTTTTTGGCAATGCAAAATATAAATGGAAAATTATATTGTCATCCTTGTTGAATAGCAGCTGAATATACACAACAAGAAGGTTGATTTCTTTTCCTTCAATGTTCAATTCATAGTCATCCTACAGTTATGAGCTTTTTTACCATTTTGTTTGGCATCCGTCCACAATGTAAATATTTAAATTTAAACCAGCCCCAAAGAAAAGGATAACAAAAAACATAAGATGCTATGAGTTAACACTGAAGAAAATCATTAATTATGAAGCCAAAAAAAATGAAGCACAGAAACAAAAATAACAAACAATTGGTTAATGAAGTGAACGACTCTAAACAGTGTTTATTAGTTAACTAACCAATATGGAATACCACTTTTTAACATCCAAGGAATTATAAAACTTCTTTAAGAATTCTATTCGTTGATTGAATTCAATAATTTAATTATCAGAATTATTATCGATTTAACTGAACAAAAACTTACCTTAAATATCCAAATTGACTAACATGTAAATTCAATTAATACCTTTAAAAATCAATAATTTTAATTTATATATTTGCAACTATTAAAACATTATTCACATATAAAAATAAAATAAAATGATATAAACGTGGGAGAGAAACTTTTATTTGTTTAACAATAATTCTATTTAAATATATTCGATTATTAATTTTTAAAATTTTAATGACACACTGTTATTTTATTATTTTTAAAAATAAATATTAATGAACTGTATTGAAAATGTCTAGTGTGCTTTTAATCCAGTACACAGCCAAATCTATTCTGACCGGAAATCCTTGGTGGACGATCCTGTTATATACTCGTTCATCAGTTGATTTCTACTATCTGAATCGCTACATTTGCGTAGTCCTTAGCAATAACCACCACGCTTTACGCTCGCCCATTCAGTATTTCAGTTACAGTTACGATTTCATTGAATCTTTTTTAAACACTTTCTATTACCGACGTTATGGAGTCTGTGTGTGGTTTGGTCAAAAATCATTGTAATCCTTGGCGAGACGCTTTTTGGTCTCAATTCAGTGAAACATTGTGGTTGAATGTAAAACGTTGTTCTGCCTTTTCAGTCGTTATATTTTTTTTATGTTTCTGCGGTTCGCTTAGAAAAAAACCCCTCGTAAGATGACCATTTCGTGATGGCGAAGTAGTGTATTAGATAAAAGCTTCCGTTACCATTCATAATTCAAATAATTAAATGTGTGGGTGTTGGATAGGGTGCTAATCAGTGGTTTACTTAAAATAAAACTGTATAAGATTCTAGAAAATTGATATTCATTGTGTGTACAATGTTAATACATAAGAATCGGACTCGTGCATTAGCTACAACATACATTTATGATCCATTAATGATCAAAATGGTTGGGTATACACCAAAACAGATCCTAAGAAGATTTTATTTTCTTTTTAGTTTAGAATATTTCTTCCCTTTTTTGCAGATTATCTGTGTAATTTCTTAATACGATAATCATTTACTTTCAATTACGTATGCTTTTGGTTTAGTCGTTTTGCTGTTATGAATGTGAATTTTTTTTTTAAGTAAATAGTAAATACTATAAATTAATACTGATTATCTCACTATGTGGATTTTATTGGCGTGTAAAATTTTAAGTATTTAATGAGATACTTGAACTGAAGATGCCATTGAATAGTACTTTTTAAAACAAAATTTTGTTGAATGAATCAACTACTGTATTAGTTCATACAGTTAATGAGTGAGCTTAAGATAGTCATCAAAGGATTTAATTAATTAGCAATGGATAACAAAGAAATGCGAAGAATGTCAATTTGTTATTTTATTATTATGTCACTGCTTAAAGAATTTTTTTTGTTATTGATTCATATTAATAGATCACGTCCATTCTTAATACTATAATTTGTATTAATTTAATTCAGATGCTCAAGGATATTTGGTCATGGGTATCTTTTGGGTGTTCATACACTAACTGTGACGTACGTTTCATTGAAGACATTGTATTCGTAAAATGAGATTCTTCTGTATCGTATTCATATGACATGGAATACATTTAATGTTCATTTGCACACAAAACTTCTAATTATAATAAATTGATTATTTTTTATCTTGGAATAAAATTAGCCCAAGGAGATCTGTAACAGACTTTTCTTTTACAATAATTTAAAATTTCTTTTCTTTTTAGCTGACTAAGAATAACATTTCCAAGTCTTAAAATAACGCCTGAACGATTCCTTAAATGAAATTTGATACGATTGTTTTCATAAATAAATTTCGTGTAAATGATAATAATTATGTTCATCTCTCACCTAGTTAACAGCCATTCACTATCTGTTTGGTTATTCTGATGAATCAATAAAGAGCATTTTGAACGTAATCTTGCATAAGAATCAATTAACGTATCGTTTCACAATCTTCACATTGATGGTATCTGAAGCGTGATGGATTTAATTACTTCAAACTAGTATATCAATTTTTAATTAACCAACTCAAATACTGATAGTGAATGCCAATAATATCTATAATTATTTTTAATAACTCTGGAAATAATTTAAATTTGATATAGAATTCGTGATAGTAAATAGGATCGATGTCATAATTACCCATCTTGTAATGACGAGAACTTTATATTAATAAACAATCCATATTGGACCAAGATGAAACTACTTAAAGTCCATACCGGATTTCAAACAGATAATCTGATAATAATCTTCGTTCGCTTATTAGAATGCTAACAACGTAGTATAGTTTTATAGTTATTCACTTAGAAAGATTATGAAATAAATCACGTAAGTTGAGGGCAACAAAAAATACGACGCCAACACTTAGGAAAATTTGGAAAATTCATAAATTTGATTGTAATGAAATTTTCTTTCTTAAATATTTCTCCAAAAAATGATAAAAATAGAAGTTGCATTTAAATTCCCACGACGTAACAAAAAAGAAATTATGGAAACATCTTTTCTTCGAAGAAATCTCATGTGTACAATGAAAAATTACTTTGATTTAATGCGAATAGATATCATCTAAGGCCTAAAGTAATTGTATCCACGAATTTTAATTAACACTTCTGATTGTTAATTATTAACATGAATAGCAAAGTTATACATGACAAGGTGTACCCTTTTGCTAATTAAAGTGTGGTATGTTAATCAAGTTAGCAGTCATAACAGATCTTACAATGTTGCAGAAAACAGCAAAAATTTCACAAAAATTAGACACAAACAATGGATTTTAGAGTAATAAAATTCTCATGTAATTTATTAGAAAGTTGTGACCTCTATGACTTTATTATTTCACTTTTGAGTCATTAATTTTATTATGAGTTTCTTCATCTATATGAATCAAGATGAAAAATATAAACGCAATAAAATTTGGAATAATCATTTATATGTTTAGTTAATGAACGACAAAAAATGTGTTGGATTGCACGCACCTAAAATTTGTCAGTCATATCTTACCATTTATTAACTTTTGATTCATATACTAAAAGCTTTAACTTTGAGTTACAAATCAATGAATATTTCTATACAAAATACTGTGTAACTTTGGATTAAATTGAATTTATTATGAAATTTTGGGAAAGGGCTCACCATTAGTTCAGGTGATCCGGTAACTTCAAAAAAGAATAAATAATTTTTGTTTTTTAAAAAAAAATGTTAATTCAATGTAAATGTTATGTAAGAAAAAAATGGATATTTCGTATTGGAAAAAAGTAATAATTAAACAACTTATATTTGGACGTCTAAACGGCAGTCTCTTTGCCAAGGTAATAACCAAGTATTAACAAATAATAAAACTATTTATTATTGAACGTTATTTTTAATACCATGAAATTACAATTACGAAAACTAGTAAAAAACAAATCTTAAATCACTGACCATTTCTTTTGATTGTTTGCGACCAAAATGTTTATATATTCGTTCATGTTTTTTGTCTTTTGTATTGCAACCCATTAAATTTTTGTATACACCAAATGGTATTCCGTCGCATTATATAAAATAATAATAATTCTTTTATTATTAATATTTTCTTTAAAAAATTGTTTGCAGTCAAATTGAAAACCAATAAATAATAATAAAAATTTTGTGATTAAAGGGATTGCTAAATTACAATTCAATACCACGTTATTATCTATTCATTAAATTAGGAAAAATGAAGATTTAATTGACTGATGTAACTTAAAAACTCATTAATTAATGGTTATAATTTTAATGTTTTTTTTTTTAACATTAAGCGAGACAGGTAAATTAAAAATTTTTAACAAATCTCACTTGTACAAAAATTCAATATTGAAATACCGTATTGTCATAACATAAACATTTATCTAATTCATTTATCGTGTACATAAATGATGTTTATCTTAACCAAAAGTTAATATAAAATAAAAAAAAAAACTAACGACAATAATTAACATAAAAGTACATAAAATTCTTGAAATATTTAGTATACGCACATTAGCAAGTTGTAAGCCGCTAATTTCAGCCAGCATAAGACGGTAGTTTTTTTAAAAACGATCGTAGCATAACGAGTCTCATTCAAGAAAATAACAAAACAGAAAAAAAACTTAAATAAAGTAATGCCACTACCTGTATAGTAACGGGTAATCTGTTCAACCGGATAAGTATTGTTCATCTGCTATGATTTTACACAGTCAAATTCAAAATCTTTTATGTTAATTGCATTTTCTTTTAACCTCTGCTTGACAACTACTGGTATTGAAACACGATGTACAACTAATTCGCAATTTAACAATAATATTTTTATTAAGAATTCCTTTTGACTTTATCTACTTGAGCTAAGTCAATTTGATTTTCAATTCAATTTTTTTTTTTTGAATTCAAAGTTTTAATAAAAAAGCCCAAGTAGAATCAATCCGCATTGAATAAAAGATTTTCACGGTGAAATGAAAAATGATATACTCCATACTATAATCAGTTATTCATTTCATTATGTTCAATTATCTATGTATTTAAAAACATGAAAAACATTACACTAAAGCTCTGTATTTTATTTGTAAGGGTAATATTAATTTTCACGGTGTTAGCTTTATACTATAACAGACTGAAAGGAAATAAAAAAAAAAAAAAACATAAATATACCTACTAACCGCACACCTGAATATTATAAATACAATTCAACCATGAGGTTCCAATACACAATCAAAAGATGATTTTATATTAAAAAAAAAAAAAAAGTAAAGAAAAAATAAAATAAAGTTGAAATATCACTATAATGAATTTGATCAAGTCAGTTGAGTTCGGTGGTCCAACGTTATAAGACGTTTATTTACACTATCGCTAATTCAAAACAGTCTTATATACCTAATAATATTTCTATTAAAAGTAACGGATTGACAATCACTCTCTAAATTGCTTTCGTTTGTCTCCACCTGTTTGGGATACACAATTTGGATTATACAAATTACAGATAACCAGTAATTAAATCAGTGTATAATATAAAACATAAGAGCCAGTGAATTAATTTATATTTTTCTTTATAGTCACACAACAAGGTATTAAAATAAAATAAAACAGAAAAAATAAATTGTTTTCAATTGAAGTGAATTTATGGTTTTTTTTTGTTAAGTGGATAACATTGCACAAGAATTAAACATAACTATGAAAAACATGGAAATCAACTAAAAGGAAATAATTGATTGTTACTATTGTTATATTGAAAATATATTATATTCAGTTAAATGTTTCTATGGATTTTAGTTAGAAACTACAGTGGAATTTGAAGGAAAAATTATAAATAAAATTCAGTGTATTGGATATTGCAGAAGCTGTTATGGCTCAATAATTGATAGAAGAGATATGAGATCGGTTTACCATTCTGTAGTGTTTATTTGTTTGATTAACAACAACAATAAATAACAGTGAAGAGTTAATAAAGCAATTTATTAGAAACAAGATAAAAGAAAATTAATAAATATTATTAAGAAACATGAATTCGATTAGTTAGTGATGTCTCCAAAGTTAATCAATTGATCACAAAATTTTAACTCAAGCCAAATGAATCAATTGAATAAAAACGTCTTTTACATATTTGGCAATTACATAAAATTACATAATTATTTTATATCCGTTTACATGATACCAGTATGCATACTGGTACATATTTTTATTGAACAGTATTTCATTAAATCCATTTAGACGGTCTGCTTTCGATTCTTCTCTTTTGATACAACCACTATTTATATGTACAATTCATATAAATGTATTTATATGTGCATCATAATCAGGCTGGTATTAATAATTAAAATAAAAGTATTAAGATCCAGCCACAAAGCCAATACGTTAAAGAAAAACGACTTTATAATAATCTTAACAAGACTAAGACGGTACTATTATTAAATACAGCAGCACATTAACACTGTTGCTATTTTATATTAAATTTTTTTTTCCTTTTTATTTCTTCTATACATCTCGTAACGTTATTATTTCATTTTAGACTAAAAATCATAGTCAAAGTGAAAGTTACAAAATACATTTTATAATACATATAATATGTGCTGGCATCAAATATTAAAAAAAAGGTGTATACATTACTAATACCGTTGAATGGAGTAAGACAATTTTTTTTTATTTAACTTCTTATAAATTTCTTGTTACATTCGACAATTGTAATGAAAAATTTTTTAATCAGATTTGTTTTCTTTAGTTATTTGGTTAATACAATGTACACGAGTCGCATGAAAATAACGATCATTTTGATATGGTACCATTGTCCATCAAAGATAAAATTGTTAAATTAATAAGTGAATTAAAAAAAAAGAATGCTAAAAGGGTTAACAATGAACCAATAATGATTATAACAGGCCTACATAAGACAGTTTTTGGTAAAGTAATAGTGATCGTATAACACGCGTTTTCGTCCTAATTTAATTTCTTAAAGTTTTTTTTTTTATGTAAAAGAAATAACATTGAAAACCTTGTGACAATTTAACACCGTTCAAATTGACAAATCGACCATAACATTAAATTGTGACATAAAAGGTATTATATTATATCGGTTACATATGTAATTTGGTTAGGCTGGTGTTATGTTTAAATGTGGAAAATGATGAAAAGCGGTCACTAGACAAATAACAACTACTGTTTTCTTCATTGTAATGTTTTAAATGCTAAACATTAGAGGTTTGAACTCTTTTTTGTGTTTTGTGTCTTTCGTTTTATTATATTTTATGTTTTTCATACGATTAAATTGCAATTGAGACACTATATGCATTTGTTCGTAATTCGCTAAAAAACAAATTAAATGCATAAACACGATATTTACCAAACAAAGAATATGTTTTTGATACACATGTAATTTCATATATTTTAAATAAAAAAAACATAATTCAATGTATTTTGTTTTAAAGTAAATTATATTTCTACTTTTCTTAAGTTGTATTACTTGAATTTATTTTTGTGTAGCATGTTAACGGTTTTCTTATAGTAAATTAAATTTCAAAATATCTATGTTTCCATTTCTATAAATTAATTTAAACATATTTACACGATTATTACACTATCATAGATTAATGTATCATATTAATTCTTTTATTATTATTTTTATTTAATTTAACTATCTATTGGCCATTACGAAAAGATTGTACATTTCAATTTCAATACATAAAAATACATGGTTATCCTCATCAATGTAGTTCAGTTCCAGCTGTTGATCATATTGATGATATTTTTACACCTGTCTTATAAGATTACTTCTACGTACATATAGTACATTCAATAGAAAATAATAGATATTTATGAGTATATATAAACTTCTATTTGATTGTTGCAATCCTACGAATACTGCGAAAATATTTGAAATGAATATAAGAAGGAAAAACCATAATTATACAAAATCATAACACTAATGAGAATAAATAAATTGTATTCAATTATATGTACATATGTTAATAAAATATTAGTTAAATAGAAATAATATATCTGTCTCTATCTCCAATGTACATTAATTAAATGTTTATTGAACTAAATTGTTCAATATTGAAAAAATGAAAAAAAAAATAAAAAAAAAATTACACCACATTCGATTACCTAAATACTGGAATGAATAAGTTGTACCGATCAATATGTTTAAATCGATTAAGTCTTAATAATTTGTTTCTATGCATATTATGCGTTTCATACCAAACATCAAGTAAATGTGATAAAGAGAGAGAGAGAGACTCAAACTGACTTGGCGATTTATTGGAATCTGTTTTTCCATGTTACGACGTTATTTCCATACTCAAATTGAATAACATGCGCAAAAAAATGAAATTAATAAATGAATAAATCGTTAAAATGTACATATTGCATTCTCACGGTGTGCATAACCCAATAGGTCTCTCAATTAGCACCTTTAGTACGATAACAATAAAAACATAACTAAACATTTAACTCGTCAAGTAGTCAATTATACTGTACTTCACTCGTTGCTTCCTATTTTAATGATAATAAATAAATACAATATTTTTTCAATGGAAATTACAACATCAATTCTACCCTATTCACATAAATTATTAATTCAATTAATTTTCAACTAATAATTTAAATCTCATGTTATTATTTTGATATTTTGTCGTTGAATTGAAAGATCTATTGAAGTGCCAAACAAATTGAAATGTTTTTAATACCAATAACCATTCACTTGATGTGAATGCAATAATATACAAAAATCTTAGTGCTCGTCACCATCATCAAGTATAACAGTTAAAGATATAAATATTTTCCTCCCATGCGGTGTAACACACCAGTTATTATGTATACCTGAATGATGGAAACATTAAAAGTTTAAAACAACAGAAATGAATTTTATTTTTTAACAAAAAATGAAAAAGTCTTGTTGACATTGGCACTAAAGACCTCGTTTCATCTCTTATACTACAAGTATACGCAACCTTAAGAAAATAAACGAAAAAGAAAAAAAAAAAACAAAATTTAAAATGAATGGAAAAAAAATTGAAACAGTTGAAGTGAATCGATCTCATGATTTATATTTTTAATACAAAATCTTTATGAATTCTTACGTAAAGACAACAATAAAATTGAAAATTAAATTCATTGACAGTTCCTTAATAGTGAAGTCAACGAATTATCGGTTAAACAGACATTGATGTGCAAATGAATTTTTTAATTTTTTTTTAACGATTTTTATGTTGTCATCTGAAGTTGATGGCAATGTGTTGAAATAAAATATATTTTAATCGGTTTTTTATTATTTCTTTCACTCTTTTGAACAGAATACACACGTTAATTGAAAGTAAGAGTAAAGTATTTATGATTGATTGAAAACAAGTGTTTTAGATAACAAATTATAAACGCAAAATCATAATGTCGTTAGATGAGGATAGAATTCACGCCATGTACGCTGATAGGTGTTTACTTATCACCGGTGGCACGGGATTTATGGGCAAAGTGTTGCTTGAAAAATTACTCAGGTAATATGAATAAACCGTTAATTAAGTCTGCAGCCATGAGACTGCATGTCGTCTCTTTACCATGACTAATCGATATTTTAATTTTTTGTTGGTTTCTTTCTTTCTTTTAGGAATTGCACTAAAATTAAAAAGTTTTATTTGCTGGTTCGAACAAAAAAGGGACGAAGTCCAGAAGATCGTTTAGAGGATATTTTTAGTAATCCGGTGAGTAATCATTTCTAAATTTAGCAAAAATATTTATTGAATGGTACCATATAAAGATTTGGTAATTTGATTAATTTTATTTTTTAGTACCGTAAATTTTACGGTAATTATTTTATTTTCAAATGCCTATTCATTCACAGTTTCATTGACTGATTGGAATGGTGAAACAATTTTTTTTAAACAAATTTAAATGTGCTAATGTAGGAGAGTAATAACTTCGTACATAACATTAGATAGTGAAAGTCATCTGAATTGAGTTCAATTCATAGATTTTAATCAAATTGTGGAGTCATGAAACCTACTTAATTCGGTAATTCCATATAATTAGATAGTTTTCGAGTACATCAATGTCGCGATACGCCACCATGTGGAAATAGGTATGACCTGAGTTTAATAAACGTTGGATAGCGAGAATCCGCTATAATAACGTGACCAATTAAAATTGCACTTAGATTCAATGAACAGTTCACTGAGAGATTTATTACGAATAGAGTGAGTTACATTATTAAATTATTGAGTCATTGTGATTGCATTGTACGTAAATGATATGCTGATATGCAAAAGATTCATCACAATCACCTGAAATTGAAGGCATAGACAAAAAACGTGTAATTTAAACAGAAAAAAATATTGAATATGAACCCGAAGGTCTTAAAGTTATGCCATCGAATCGGATTAAAAGTGATTGCAATCACAAACGCATTGATTCACTATATTATCAAATTCAACATAATTCACATAATTACTATCATTTTTAGTTATGTATTATCATTCGATAGGTCATTATACGCCTATTTCCATTTAATACAGTTTATAATACTGTGAATCGTATTGGATCCCTTTAACAGTATAACATGATCGATTCTCTCATAAACAACATGCTGGTTATTTCTCTTTTTGATCGATTTCATTGATATGAATAATTTTGTGAATAAATTAGGTATCTATTGAATTGACAGTTTTACAAACTTTTCACAATCGATATAGTAACAACACAATGTACGCAGTCTTTTAACATGTCGCTGATACAAATCATAAATTATGAATCCGCAATCAATGGAATCTCTATTCAGTGGGACTAAAAGAAGATGAAATAATAAACAATCGGTGTTACTAACTGTTTTATAAACATTTATTTAAATTTATTGTAATTTATAGAAATTTCATAACAGAGTTATTTGTTATTTTACTGAAAAAAGAACATAACACTTTCATTATTAACTCACAATTATCTGAAACGGTTTGCCTGTGTTGGATGTTAATGAAATTTTAGATAATTAGTGGGGATTTATTTCACATTAAATTTTAATCAATTGTGGCGTAATATATGAATGAAGATTGTAAATTTGATGTAACATTTTGCGATTTTGATTTAGTTCCTGGAGTATAAATAGTCACAGTACTATTTGCTCTTTAAATCCTATGAAGTCTGTAACTTTAAACTTCGATCCTCTCATCAGCATGACTTGATTTTAACAACAATTTGTATGCAAATTAATTTTTTATTGACTAATTTATGATTTCTAGTTATTCGACATGGTGAAACAACAAAGAGGCCTAAAGGAATTGATCGGACAATGTAAAATCATAGCTGGTGACGTTACTTTACCGGATCTTGGTATATCAGAACCAGATAAAGAAGAAATCATTGACAATGTATCAATTATATATCATTGTGCGGCCACAATTCGATTTGATGAACGCCTAAAGAAGGCAGTTCTATTGAATGCTAGAGGTACAAAATTGATGTTAGATTTAGCTCAAGAGTGTAAACATCTTGATGTAAGTGTTGCCATAAATCAATTAAATTATGTCCACTTCACTTATTAATATTATTTTTCAATATTCAGTTATTCTGTCATGTTTCAACATCATACTGTCATCTGCATGAGAAATTATTATTGGAAAAACCATATCAACCACCGGCAGATCCACATAAAATAATAAAGACAATTGAATGGTTAGATGAAGATATTGTTGATGCCATGACCTCAAAGTAAGACATCTAAAATTATTTAAAGATTTGCATTCACTTAATGACTTGTGGTTTTTTTCAATTTCAGAATATTGGGTGACTTGCCTAATACATACGCTTTTACAAAAGCATTAGGCGAAAGCCTTGTGTGTGAACGAATGAATGATATTCCAGCTATCATTCTACGTCCATCAATCGTAATTCCCATTTACAAAGAGCCAATTCCAGGATGGACAGATAATATAAATGGTCCGACCGGTTTACTTATTGGTGCTGGCAAGGGTGTGATCCGATCGATGTATTGTAAATCTAGTGATTATGGTGACTTCCTTCCAGTGGATTATGCTGTTAATGGACTGATAGTATCGACATGGAATTTCATAAGCAATAAGTAATCAAATCTTTCAAATTTCTATAATGATTGTGTACTTATAATACTATTTATTTGTAGTGATCAAGAGCGACGCATCATTCATTTGACCAGTTCAGCAGAAGTAAAGGTGTCTTGGCAACAAATCATTGAAATCGGGCTTTGGGTCGTCGAGAATAAGATTCCATTGAATTGGGTAATGTGGTATCCTGGTGGCTCAATGAAAAGTACCCGATTACATCATAAACTGTGTACGATCTTCTATCACTGGTTGCCTGCTATTTTGATTGACATATTACTCTTCTGTATCGGCCAACAACCAATGTATGAATCATTTTCTAAAATAATTATTAAGTCGAGATATTTAACTGATATTCTATTTTAGTTTATGTCGTGTCCATCGGCGGATAGAAAAAGGCTTTGAAGTATTTGAATATTATGCAAACAACCAATGGGATTTCGACAATTCAAATGTTAGGTATATGCGAACAATTGTAAATGAAACAGAACGAAAAAAATATTCAATTGAGAATCAAAATATAAATGTGTTGGAATATTTTACCAACTGTACGCATGCAGCACGATTGTATATCCTTAAGGAAACAGATGATCAATTACCAACAGCAAGACGACACATGAAAGTGTAAGTTACTCTCTTATAATGAATTAACAGTGCAATGAATTTATAATTATTAATGAAATTCCTTTTTTTGTAGTATGTATTGGGTAGATAAAATATGTAAATTCTTTATAGTTGGTGCCTTCATTTACTACTTAGTCTCATTCTTCCTGAGACGATTATTATGATCTAATGATATCAATTAAAATAAAATTTCAATTAAATATGAATGAAGCAAATTATATAATAATATCATAACGATATGATAATTAGTGTGACCGAATATGACTTCTAGTCAGGACTATATTCAGATAAATCCTGCTAGAAATCGATATAAGCCTTGTTACCTTAGTTATAAAATTGTTGTAAGAATTCTTATTGCATTATAATTTTTATCCTCTATTAATGTTCTATTTTGTAATTTTTTAACAATACCCTGTTTAATTCCTATCAATTTCTCTCTATCTTTCTTTAATTTTATTTACAAATTTCTAAAATGGTTGAGAGTTTAAAAAAAAAAACAATAATTTCTACTCTTCGAATAAAACCAATTCAAATTTTATAGAAATGGCAGTTTTATTATAATTTTTATGAGAATAATAACGAATAAAAAATTAAATTAACTTAATTGAGGGTTAATTATTAACTCGAAAAAAACGGTAAATTAAATTTATTACAAGACTTACAAGGAAGAAGATTATTAGTCAGATAGTCTGAGTTCATATAACGTGAAATCAGAAATGCAATACAAATCCAGAATGAAATTTTCAGGAACTTTTCTAAGAAAGCTAATCGTCGTAAGCGACGTTTCGCATACTCAATTGTACTATCATCTTGTTTCAATAACCACTTGCGTGTTCCATGGAACCAATCCTTTAAATAATTATCATAATCTATTGACGTTGCATCGAAATTAAATGTGACTCTAAAAAAAACAGAAACTATTAATTTACATTCAATTGAGTGTGAATTAATCAATTCACTTACTTATCCTCCGGAGTCATAGATGCGTATAATGAATTCAAATTAGTATTCTCCCAATACCAATTCCGTAAGAGGAAGTAAGAAATAATGAGCAATGATGAATGCATTTTGGACTGCAATTTCACCAATTTAGGTTTCTGTCCAGTGACCCATAGGCAAGAGTCAATTATCATAGCTGGTATCAAATGCAGAAAGAAGAACCGAACAAAATAAGTGATTTTGTTGTGTTCCATGTGACCACCTGGTTTCCAGAAAGCATCAATGAATGGATAATCATTCAACGCCTAAAATAAACACTTAAGATGGTTGTTCACTTTTTAATCGTTCGATTCGAGTATACCAACCACTTTTCCTTTCTCTAAAAGACTATCCCACGATAGCGGTTGAGTACCACTTGTGGTAATATTAATGACTGGACAATTATCCCTTTTCTCTTGAGCTGTTGCAACTGCAGCAGCCAGTGTAGAATTTACTGAAAAATCTACAGGTAACAAATCACTTAGATTCGTTCCTCTCCCCAACACGGTTCGAAGTAATCCATATCCTGCACCTATCAAAATGGCAATTGGTCCATGAATAGCATCCACCCATCCAGGAGTTGGATCACTGATAGCAGGCGACACTAAAAATATAACACTTCAATCAATTCATTTGATACGAAATAAATATAAGAGTTTCGTTAATTATTACCCAACGAAGGCCGCACAATGGCAACTGGAAATTCTTTCCGGTAATCATAAACCACATTTTCAGCTAAATTTTTTGTAAATGCGTAATTATTTGGAAAGACCTTTCGTACTAGCTTTTCAACTTCAACAATTTCCTGTTTATCTTTTGACGATTCACAAATTTCAATAACCGCCTTGTAATCAAATAAGTTTTTATATACCGTTTCAAGTACTACACTTGGCTTAGCATTAGAGAATGCAGTCGAGATATGAATGAATGCCTTGAGGTGTTTCATTTGATTCGACAACTTCAGCACTTCTTGTGTACCTCGGGTATTGAGAAGTACTGCATCAACAATTGCCTTGTCAAACTTAACAGACGCAGCTCCATGAAACACATAATTCACTGTATCACAGAGATGTTGCTTATGGCTTTCACTAATGCCCAGTTCTTTCAAACTCACGTCACCCGAAATAGGAAATAATTTTTTCAAAGAATCATCATCTCGAACTCGATCGAACACAGGACTCTTCAACATTAAATTGAATTTCTTCATGCATTCTTCATTATCCTGTGATCGAAGAAGCACAAAGATTCGTTTTACACCAGCACAATCGTGTAGGAGTTTTTCAATTAAAACTTTTCCAATAAATCCGTTGCCGCCAGTAATGAAAATAGTCTGATCCTTGAAATGATCACCAATACTTCCTTTAACTTCCATTGTTTTCTGTTATTCTTATCTGTGAGCACTTTGTCAAATGAGATCTTCACTACACAATGGTAACTGAAAGACTGATGGCCCACAATAGGAATTTGCTTTGGAAAACACAATTTAAATTAGGTTAAATTAAATTAATATTAGTAAACTTTACAGCTAATAAAAATCTGAAGTAGTCATCATAATTTCAATGTAGGTGAACTTGCACGTAGCCACAACATATTGTCTAAAAATATAACAAGTCTGCAAGCTGCTGAAATGTTGTATATTCCAAAAAATTGTCCAAGGTTCCCAGTAAATGGTCTCCCGTTTCAACACCAAATTCTTGTTTATATGCGCTTTTAATTACTATTTTATTTAAACTAGAAATTAATTATAAGTAATATTTTATAAAAAGAATAGCATTTATATTCATCGCTCTTCCATAATAACTGTCTCCTGAGGATATAGTTTAAGATCACGTAATGTTTCTTCAACTTCAAGAGTTGTTAACTAAAAATTGAAAAAAAAATCGAATGAGTACTAATCACTTCAATTAACAATAAATACTTACATCTCTTCGCGGCCAACTTGAGATAATTTTGTATTCATCAACTGGAAATCCCTTGGATGTAACGAAATTAATAATATCCCTTAATGGAGAATCAGCCAAAAATCTACGTGTCAAAATTTCACCACTTGGTATACGGAATCGAATTACTGCTATACCATCACCACCAGCTGCTGGTTCTGGTGGTAAAGCACACTCGGCTGCCATACGAATAGCCTCTCTTTTCGCTTCCAATTCAGCTTGTTCGGATTCAATCCTTTGTCTTTCTGTCGCTATTGCGATTTCCTTTTGTCGTTTTACCTCCTCCTTTTTACGATCAGCCTCAAGACTTTCTTTGTATGCTGCATCTTGTTCCATTTTAACTTGCTCACGTTCAGCGCGTTCATTTTCATCCCTGATTTCTGATTGCATTAACTCTGAGTACATTTGAATTGATTCCATTAATTTGGTCACCAATTCATCAACGCCAACGCTACCATATATAACGTTCAATAATTCGCATATACCGCGTGTTTTGCCAATTATTAAAAATGCAGGCAAACGTTCCATTTGTAAATTTCGAACCGTTACAGAAGCCGTATTACCAGCGGCTACCCGAACGGCTGACAAAAACATATCCTTGTTACTGCGGAATGTTAAATCCCATCCATATACTACGAAATTCGATAGTGTTTGCATTACAGATTCTGACTTCAGATACTTATCACAAAATACATGGGTTAGGACACTCTGATCATGATGCAAATAAATGGCTAACAGTTGACGCTGCAATGAATATACAAAAATACATTACATTCAGTCCACAAAAGAGAGGAAACACTTACATCTTTGGCCGATTTGTGACATGCTTCACGAACGGAATCTTCCAGACTGCCCTCGAAAAACAAAGGTGACGGTTCTCCGTACCGTTCTTTGTAATTCATTATAAATTGTTGGCAACCAAATACTTCATCACCAACGTTATCAGGTACTAAAACAATAAACAACGAAAAGCGCATTAGAAAATAAGATTAAATGAAAAGAAAAACAATAAAGATTAGGAATTGTATCTCGGCACTCACTCAATGGTTTTAGAGGATTATAAGGTGTTGTGTCACGGAACAAATCGTCGTCATTATTAAAATCAGCAGCATCCTCAAATTCATCATCAATCGAGCTGTCCGAATTTTCATGAGAAGATCCTATCATTCTATTATTGATATCTGAATTAGATCTGGCTGATGGCTTTTCTATTACCAAAAATTGATGGTCTCTCGTTATTCCGGTCATCTATAAATTTCAATGAATAGAAACAACGTCAATAATAATTACAGTTACTACGTATCGAGTATTGACAAAATGTACTCAATGCATTGGCATTGAATCAAATACTCACTCCCAATAGCGTCGTATCGAACACTTCACGTGGCCAACCGGTCCAAGTCTGATTACGTACAGGGATATTCGTAACTGCGTATACACCAGACTTAACGTCCAATACAGTTGAGTCACCAGTGAATTCCAAGTTAAGTTGTCTTTCACTATTATCACCAGCTATTATTTTAATATTTAGTCCATATTTCGACTGCAGTGCACTAACACCAGCCGATTCGTCTTTTAGTTCAGTGACCGCTAGTTCATTTATACCATGATACGAGATCAACAGATCACTAAATTTTGTTGTATTCTCGTTGGTAGCTCTCACCTCGGATTGAATCCAACCACGTAAAAATTGTTGGCACGGGGGTAAATCAGTTCGTTTCTCAATTTCCTTTTTCAAATCCACTAAAATTCACAATCATTTTTATTTTATATTTCCATGTGGTGCAATTTTAGCCAAAAATAAACAAATAAATTAATTCAGCATTAATTTAGAAAACTTACAAATTGTTTGATTCTCATTTAGAATCAAGTCAAATGATGTGCTATTATATCTGATCTTAAATTTTATTGGTCGATTTGTTTGGTTCAGGGTATTGCTAAATGATGTTGTTGCTCTAGCCGACGAATGATTATGATTGTTTGTTGATGTTGAAGGCATATCTGTTTTATATAAGCGAAAAATAATTTATATTGTAAAGCTAGTAGTTCATAAAATGGAGAAATTATACCTTGAAAGCTATCTTCAGTTAAGTCAATCATTTGAATATTATTTAGGGAATTGTTATATGTCGATGGTCCATTGTTGGTGTTAGTACTGAGATCATTTTGTCTGCAGTTTGTTGCAGAGAAACCAGTCAAATCTTGACTTTCTGCTGGTAGGACACGATTTATTGCTGCCTAGAATGAGTGAGAATAAACGAAACTCTTAGTACAATAACTTGTAAAATGAAGAATTCTGGGAATTAGCACTTACTAATAAATCCCAATTACATTCCTCCAGGTATAATAATGCTTCGGCTATGTCTGAGACACCTGTGATGCTCTGTAAAATAGTTCCAAGAAAAAAGGATTGTTCTGAGTCAGAATAACAAACATAATTGGCGACAAGGCCATTGGTCAACAGCTGCTGTTGGCCATTACCAAAATAATATAATGCTGATAGGGAATCTAATGCAAAACACATAACCTCTGCAAGGCTAGTGGAATGTACCCACAAAATCGAATGGATGCGAAAAGTGTTTATTGGCTCACCTGAAAATTTTCCAAAATCTCTTCACGATTTTCATCCATTGTACATGCGATGATTCAACCAATTTGAATGAACTCGTGCTCTCGGTCGCAACAAAACTGTTTTCCTTTATTACAAATCTCTAATACACAATAATTAGACACAACTCTTTGTTTCTCTGATTATCAGATTCAGGCCCCAGCGTAGAAGTTATGCGACGGAGATGACTGTTCAAATAATCAATTACAGTTTCCCGACGGTTCCAATTTCCACACTTTCTTTCACTTTACACTTTTCATCTGCACTTGATGCTCACTACCAGGAGACCAGTTGGTGTATACCAAGTCTTTCTCTTGTTCCAAAATAGAAGACTTCTTTTAAAAGACACTTTAAAGCTCAGCTACAAATTGTTCAATCTGATGGAAACGTTTCATCTGGCCCTCAGAAACAAAATAAAGAATCACTGTGATAGAAAAAAGCAATATAATATTTCGACTTGCTATATGCCTTTACTTCTCATTTGTTCTCAATGGTATGAATGAAACGAAGAATTTTTTTCATCCACCTCGTATCAATATACGGCCCGTTCAATGCGTTTAAGCAATTTCAGGCAGAAAAATATTGAAGAAACATTTTTCCAAAACTGGTCCCTTTTAACATTCAATTTTCTCAAAAAGGCAATATAGATTCTAAATGGCCCGAAAGAGTTACTCAGAACGCTTCGAAAAAATGCCACACAAATTGTAAATATAAACAAACAAGCTACGCTATTTCATATACAAATCAGCGATGCAAACGTTGACTAGATATTTATTCTAAGAATGTCCTATCCGTTTGAATAATACACATATAAAATGACAACCGTATGAGATGCATGAACGGCAGCTAGTTGAATGCTTGCACTCATTTGGTCACGATCGGATCGGATCGGATACAAATTCATTCGGGTCGCTTACCACCGCTTCCAATCTCGAAATGAAATTGATTCATACGAAAATCACACACATGGACTCTGACAAGTGAATATGTACGCCAGACTCGGAACGACCGTTTCAATAATTAGCCATTTAGCAATCGAATCTGATGTGCAGCAGAGTGATAGTGGCTCTAAGCAGAATTTAATTAAATGAGATTGGAACACAATGTGGAAAGACCTCAGAAATCGTCCGATTATGCGGTCAGGATCAGAAAACTACATTTCACAATTTTACAATTATTCAATTGAAGTGCTGAAATTTGGATACAATTTAGACGAGAAGAGCGAAAGATGCAACGAGTATAAAGAATAGGCGAGGGATACCATCTTCAGGGGCAAGGAGTGGACATTTAACCGCATTTTTTAAATGATGCATTCAGATTCTGATAATAAGTTAATTCTCTTGTTCTTCAATGAGCTATTAGCCAAATTCACAATTTGTTCATCTGACAGAATAGTACAAATTTTTGTAAACATTTACGATTCATTTGACAATTCCGAGTTCGATTTTACACTTCGATACACACTCCGATATTAGACGAAGCCGAGATTCACACTTATTTACATTTAAATTACACATAATGTTTAAGTACGTGGCAAGTACATATTATAGCATTGCCAATTCAAAAACGTGTGAATTTGATCTTTCTGAATTTTTAAATGAATGATTTTTGACTGTAAGTGCTATAAATTCTCAACACAGTTGTTGGACGGTTTTGTTTACTCATTATCGTGTATTGCAAATAACATGATATTACTCACAATATTTGACAATTTTTATATTTTAGTGATGTGATTCATTTTACATGAATTACATTAATACGTACCAACCACTTCATTCTTGTCTACTATTTCGTATCTACTGTCTACAATAGATGGCACTAAAATTCACTGTATGATAACCGTTACAAAAAGGATGGGTAGAACCAGCCTGATTCAATGGCAGCATTAGAAGTCCAAATAAATACATAATCTCATAAAAAGAGTATTCTCATGAGTGCAACCATAAAATAATGTTATAATTTTTTGTTCCTAATTAATTTACTTTTTTTTTTAGATTGGATCATTTACTTGAACAAAAAGAAAGGAAACCTTGAATCATTAAAATCAGTGGAATATAATTATCCCGTACGTTTTTATAACTTTCATCGGAGTGCATTAAAAATCATAGCCGCTCCCAAATGTATTCTGAATTCCGCAACAACCTCCAACTGTTAATTACCTGAATCATCGAATAACACCTGCCAACGAATTTCGCGAAGTATGTAAATCAAGTATGTAAATGGACGAAACATTAAAGAATCCTTTAAGTTAATTTTTCTCCATTTAACTGTAATTTGCTGGCCATAAAAGGTGTTAGGCTACACACCGTATTCGATTATTTAACACGATTAATTAAATTAAGGATTCATGAATAAAATATGTATAGACTTTTTTATTTACATTTAGGATAAATCTATTCTCTGTAAGGCAACTGTACATACTTATATACAAAACTCAGTCATTGTTTATACATGTGTATACACAATATTTCTCATTTTTTCCTTTTAATTGCATCGTAATAATAATTTCCATAGTTAAGGAAAACCGTTTTTTTTTTGTTCACTTACATTTAATGTAAGCAAAGAAACATTTAATAGACTGAACATGACTCGTATATATATACAATGTTTGAACGATATATGTAATAGAGGCCAGAAATGTAAACACTAGAAACGGAAAATTGCGTGAAAAGTGCGGTTTTTCATCCAAACATGTGAACTAATGACTGATACCAAAAACTCAACAGTATAACGAACTGTTCTATGTATTGAATTGGCCGTCAAAATAAAATACCAGTCTATTTCATATTTATTTTCATATTTTTTTTTTACCATGTTATTGAGGTGGTGAATTTATAAAGTGCCCAACATTTATGTAATTGTGCAAGATGGAAAGAAATTTTATTCGTTTCCCGCTTACACTAATGAATTTTTATGTGCGTTTATCGGTGAAAGCTAAACGCTTATGAAACATATTCAATTAACATGTTCGGACCCTTTTATAGCCAAATTATGTGGGGATGTTCTAATATGTAATAAAATTTCAATTCATAAAGGCATTACAGTATACCGTTATATTCTTCAATAATATTTATTATGGAGTAAAATCATTGGGACAGATTGTATATAATGTTGTGTCCCCCAAAAAGTAGTTCTATATAGAACACAGTGTGTACATTCGATTCAAATGTTACACGAAATTGATATAAACAGTTCAGGTGAAAGTACATAGAGTTGGGGCGCAAACGCAATTTTATTCTCCAGCAATCTGTGTGTATTCTTGTTTTTTCTTTCAATTTTGTTCTGTCTTTCCCAATAAGGGGGGGTACATGATAAAAGGTACATTGAATATTAAACCAGTAAAGAATTTTATATAGAACAAATACACCGAATAAAATTTGCTATAGTTTATCTTGGATAAAAACAAATTCGGATTTTGCTCCCCAGTTGAGTTCGTTTGAGACACGGAATTAGTTGGAATTTTTACTTGCTCAAAATATGATAGAAAAAAATTTATTTATTTAATTTATTTTAAAGATTTCAAATAGGAATACAAAAATTTTTCTAAAACAATTTCTTAATTCAAACTTTATTTCATTCATTTCGTGTGGAAATCGGATCCATATAATATCTAGTAATAATATAAATGGTGATTAGTGTAATACCGTGTAATAGTGTTACCTGTTATCTCTGAGACTTGTTACAAATCATATTCTTTTGTTTCGTACAATCGTTTTATAAAGTGGTGTAGAATATACCGTAATACTTTTACATTATTCTGATAGATATTTTGTTAGTGTAATATTGAATTATCGTTGTGAGGGGGAGAAATTGTAACATTTTATAAATACAGAAAGAGAGAAAAAAAAATAAATCGTAAACGTTTTGAAATCTATTTATGCAAATCGTTTTGGAATATGAAAATCTGACTAAAAAAACGAGAGAAAAAGACAAGGATTTTTTTTTTAACAATTCAACTCCTTTTTCATGATGCTCTTTTATTAAATTAATTATTCAGTCAAAGATAAACGAAACAGTGATAAGAAAAAAAAATCTTTACAGTGGTAAGAACAACATGAAGTGACACAATCAGATCACATTTTTGGTGATTTCGTTTAAACGAATTTTGATAACATTTTTTCTTTCCCTTTATCATATCAATTGATTGGTTACCGTAGAGGTGAAAATGATAAATTTCATCTTGGTTATCTATACACGGCTCTGTATATTCTTTTTTTTTTGATTTGGGGAGAGAGCATCTTCACAAAAATCGATAAAATTTTATTCCAATACCTAGGCATTGTTCACCAAAAAAAAAAAAGAAAAAGATATATACCAATTTCACATTGTAGCATCTCTACAATGAACCACACAAACAGAGATTCGTTGATTTTTTTTATTATTTAAAACTGTACAGCCAAGTAACATGGAGATTGGTGTTCATGGTATACCGTTTTTTAAAATTCACTGAAGAGCATAGGCTGAAATTGTGGGTCGCATTTTCAAAATGTTTAATTCAAACGTTTAGCAATAGACAATTGTGTTTAATCAGTAAACCACTTATGCGAGTTTAATTAATTTCTCACTCGGTAAAAGGTACAAAAGCATTTAGGAAATGGTGTTTTATAGAATCTCTTTTTTTTTTTTCATTATTTGTGGTTTCATTGAAGGTTTCACAGAAAATCATATTTACATTTAATACTGATGAAAATAAAAATAAAAATATAGTGAATATGATATCTTAAGCTCTTGGTACAATTTTCATATTTATTATGATTATGATTAACCCAATTATGTGATAATAAAACACAATTCAGTGTATAACAAGGCGGTTGAGAGATTTCGGAAATTTTTTGGTGGATAAAATCCAATTTAATACGGTAATTATAATTTAAAAATGAAATTTTTTTAAAAGTTGAAAGCATAAAAATGTGAAAATTTACGGTGATATAAATCATGGATAAAAGCCATACCATAAGTGGATCAAGTAAATGTTATTAGTGAAGTTCGAATAATTATTATGATGTATGCCTTTCCATTAGAAGCTAAATTGGATACCACTTGATTTTGATCCTATTGATTTCCCATTAATTGTGTGGTTAAATCCTTTGATAGTTTCACAATATCAATGAGAACCAATGGTTTATATTGAATCAATTTCGGTAAATACCATAAACGGATAAACCAAATAAAGGATTTAAAGGAAATCCATGAGTATGTGGAATTCTTATTATTATCTATTGTCTATTGTCTATGTTTTTTCTTATTGTTATTCCTTGAATTCATTGATTCACTTTTCTTTCCATTCCAATGAATTTCTACATGTCAAATGGATTATCTCTTGTTTAATTGAAATTATATTGATATAGAGTAAACAAATGAATAATGTTCATTAACCTAAAAATGTATTCAATTTTATTGCAAAATAGTTCAGTTCTTAAATTATTTAAAAGGTGAAACAATAACAAATTGATTCTCTGAAGAGATAATAAATTCATAATTGATGAGCTAAATTGTATAATTGAATAAGGTCAATTAAGTAATTCAACCTATTAGTTAAAGGGATGATTCAACTAATATTATCTATCCGTTTTCAATACTAAAAGATAATCGGTAATCGTGAATGAAATACGATTCACATCTTATAACTAATCTATTATAGGAATTGACGGTGAGAAAATCATTTCATTCTTTTTATATAGGGTGGAAAACAATTAACTGAATAAGCATAGAAAGTTAATTGAACATCATCTCATTTTGATACTAAATTGATACATACATAACAATATAGTTGGCTTCAGGGCAACATTCAACCAACATCACATTTGCATTATCTAATATTTACATTTTATGTACTTACGTATAAAAGTTATAATGATTTTCATTTTTGGTGGATGTGGAATAATGAATACGATATTTTTATTCAACATATTATGAAAAAGTTTTTCCGAGTGTATGGTATTTTCCTCTATAAATTTTCACATTTGGATTTTCCATAATATACGCTGACGCATAAAAGTGTACGTGTGTGTCTCCACTGATGAGGACAGCACATATCCCATATGTAATGTGTACCTTTTTTACATATGTCCTATGCCCATATATAATGTAATTCACTATTACCGAGTACCAAGAATGTGTGGATAAATAAACTCTAAACGGTGAATGGGAAATAAAGTATTGTGTGTGTTTTTCTTTTCGTGTGGCAACATTGAACTATAAGAAAATCTTATGGATATTTATGATATCAACCAAAGCCATTCTTTCCATTCGTTACGCTCCTTACATGTTCTTCGTTCTCATCCCTTTTTCTTTTCTTTGCAGTCTTTTACATAAAATTTTTGTTTTGTTTTCCATACAACTGACACAGAATGAAAAAAAAAATTGTGTATGCACGAGATATAGGAATGGTGCCCGAATAGCCACCCCAAAAAGAACCTAAAATATCATTTACCTATGGCTTAACAGCCACTCTTTATTACCTTTAACTTTCTCGTCACAATACAAATATTAAAATTTTCTTTTTTCCTATATTCTTATGCTAATATGAACAGATACAATCCAATGGTATTATGGGCATCATGTATCACAGATATTTAGGTATTATTAAATTGATTTTTATTTTTATATGTTTTTCTATTCTCTTCAGTGTATTTTCCCACAATAAAACCGTTTATTAAATGTTGAATATACTTAAAATACTGAATAAAATACGATGAATTAACCTGGTAAACGCAATCTACCAAGAACATAAATTCCGTTAAATGTTCATTATATTAAAGAGCATTTTCCAACCCAACAAGAACGTTGAAGTACGATTAAATGAATTTTCATTTATGAAAAGAAGACGGATAAAAACAAGAAAACAGTTTTTTTTTTGAATAAACGAAATCGATTTCATATTTTTATTGTTCCTTTTTTTAAGTGATAGTTTGGAACATACACGTTGGGGTGTACGATTTATACGATTTTTCTTCCTTTCTGTGTTGTTATGTGTTAAATATTGATCTATTTGTAATTCATTTTATTATGAAACATAGGAAATTCACCTGACAGTGATTTATAGTGAAATGATTTTCTGAAGGTGATTGTGATTAAAAGTTATTTTAATAAGAAGCTTTTCATATTCGATTCAGAATATATCAATGAAAATAGGAAATTATTATCAAAAATTCAGAGTAATAAAAAATTTGTTTTAAGTAAATTCGTATTTATGTGAATTTGTGAAATATAAATAAATTAGTGCAAGCATGGCAGTACCAGTTGATGAAGCTGTACTGAAAGCCCTTAGCGGTAATATTGATGATAGCATTAAATTACCAGGTCCATACATTATTAAAATCTACATAGCCAGCATCAAGAAAGGTTTGTAGACAATTACAATGTATTTTGGGTTTACTTTTTTCTTTTGTCTTTTATCTGTGGCTGGTGGCCGAATACTAAAAGCCTTCTTATGCCACAACAAAAAGCTTTAATCCCTTGGCCAAATTGGGAAATCCGTTAAAACATTTATTCACTAATTGTGTGGTCTTCTTTTCCTATTTATTTTATATTTAATTTGGTAAAATGGAAATAATAAATACACAATGAAATAGAATTTCAAGAAGAACGACGTTTACTGCTTGAATACATTGGACCTGAATTACAATCCCTATACGATGATCGACAAATTGAGGTTCGTTTTTAATTTATTTAGTATACTATATTGAAAGCGTTTTAATTTCTGTATTTCCTTTATTTTATGGACCGGTAATCTTTTAATTAAATGATATTGAATTATGTAATTGGCCCAGGTGGAATTTGTCGATATGCATTTTGGTACTGGTGATGTAGGCGATCTAGTTGATACAAATCCATGGATTCTACAGGATTATTTAACGGAAATTGATATTTGTCGACAGAATTCAAAGAGTATCTATTTCATTGTAAGTGTTTAATTCTTATTATGGAAAATATTTTTCCCGAATAAGAAATCACCCTAAGGCTGTTACCCGTTCAATTAAAAACTTTATTTTTATGTTAAATATTTCTTTCTCATAAAATTTAATGTGATGTCGTTGCCTTGTCACCAATCTACAGTCGCTGATTGGAACAAATTTAGGGCAATTGTATATACCAACAACCATTACCAAGAACATTTATGATTTGATATTAAATGCTGTGGAACGTAATGATGCTGCACTGTTAAGCGATTGCTATTCATTTGACCAGAATATTAATAAATTTATACTTTCGAATAAATTTTTAAGGTAACATCGAATAGAAAATTATAATGTGATGTATATAATAATAGAATTTAAATCGTTTTTCTACTTTTTCCATATAAATATGATGTAAATGTTCAGTTCATCATCATCAAATGTTGGTAATTTACGAAGAATTATCGCTAAAGGAATTCATTCAATAATACATAATTCAAATGAGAAAATGAATGAAACACAGTTGGATATGATTAACCAGACGCCACTTGAAATCCAAATAAAACGGGCAATCGGTATATTAAATTAGAATTTGTTATTTTCTTTCTGTGTAATTTTTTTCACGCTTTATCCATTTTATAAATATTATGAGATTATGGATGGCATCAAACAAAAAAAAAATATAAGCATTGAATTTAATTTACACAGATAATCCATCAGAAAAAGTGATTTCAATATACCGTGAATGGTCTGATAAGTCGACAACTGTTAACGATGAAGAAAAAAAATTCATAGAATTAAAGGCGCTGCTGGAATCTAGACTAACCAGTCGAAATTTAATGAAATTCAAGTAAGATTATCACGAAACAGATTACATTTTGATGTGATTCATTTATAGAATGTAAAAAGGAAAACACTTGACTAATTCCATTTAAAACGTAGCGAAAAAATATTACCAAAATATTCATCCTTTCATTCCATAGATGTGATGGTGTACCAACAACAACATTAGATCCAGAAAATGAATTACATGACAATTATTTATGTGATTTTAAGAGAACTATGTTAATCAAGTTGCAAGAGATAATCGATAAAGATTTATCAAATGATCCAGACTGTATCAAAGGACGAAAGAAAACTGTTCAGGTAAGTGGAATGAGCAAGAAAACAGAAATTCAAGTCCAATGTTTACACATTGCCTTCCATTCGAGTAAGATTAATGATGTGTAACTTTTATTTCTTCTACAATTTCTCTGTACCCAAAACATTACCCGGGGGGTGCCGTTCTGTTACTCCAAATAACCGAAAAATTAAAATTATGGAACAACTAGGAAATATTTAATGAACACTCATCCCATTTGTTGCTGTTGCGGCAATATTTAAATGCGGCTAATCATAATAATTCGCTGGTTGAACATTTAAAATCAGTGATATCACAGAATTATAAAACGAATACAAAACATGCACCATATTTTATAACGGGTGATTCCGGTACGGGAAAATCAACAGCCATCAGTCAAATTTATAATGAGTCGGGGTCATGGTTTAGCCGTAATTGTAAAATCCATCGGATTATTCGATTTGCGGGCGCCACCTCAAAATCAGCATACAATTTAGAATTGTTACGTGTTATTTGCCAACAAATTTCAATTATATTTAATATACCAGAGGGTTACTTACCAAAAGACGCCTCATTTGATCCACACTACATATACAATTGGTTTACGAATTTATTAAAAAAATGCGAAGAGATGCCAAACGAAGTGCTTGTAATTATAATTGATGATTTACATAAATTGCATACATTTGATTGTGATATTGCATCACCATTATCATGGTTACCCATCAGTTTACCATCAAATGTTTATATAATTGCTGCTAGTTCTGTACCAGTAAATTCATTGCGTTTATCACCGGTACAAAAGGAACGATTCCGTGCTATTGAAGATTGTACATACAATTTACCTTCTGATTTAAGTCCATCAGTAAATCAAAAATTAAATTATAAAACAACATTTGAAAGCTTTCTATTAGCTGAGTTTGAGGAACTTGAACGAATTTATGGTGTAAATGGAGTCTCTAAATTGGCAACATATATTACGTGTTCAGAATATGGACTCAGTGAAACTGAATTACTTGAACTTTTGATGCCAACTCAAAACAGTGACTGTTTAATTGAAACTGAAAATGGTGAATTTAATTTCATAAATTTTCGTTCAGTTCGAACTAAAATGAGTGAGTATCTCTTCACTTTCTTTGTTATTTTGATAAATTTAATTTAATATTAAATTGAATTCCGTTTCGTTTCACCTTTTTCAATTGTACTAAGAATTTTAGATTTTCTAATTCAATACAATACAATGAAACGAACGGAAGCTAAAATTTATTATACGAAACTAGAAAACCATCACTGAATTAATATTCTTTTGTACCTATTTTATCTATTCTATTTATGTGCGCCTGGTGTATACGATTTATCATATTGTTTTTCAATTTTCTTAAGAATTTTTAATTCGCGAAAAGTTAATGTCAGGAAAACTTTTGATTGAATGGCGACATAGTCTTTGTGCTGAAATATCACAAAAACGTTATATGACTCCTGACGGTACGCGACGGGCACACGTTGAACTGGCAAACATATTCTTTAATCATGAAATCGATGAATACGATGATACATCCAGTAATAAAACACAAAATTCAGGTATATTACACTTAATTTCCTTTTCCATTAAATCCAATGGTAACGTTGTTTCAATACTGTGGCCGTTTGTATCACATTCTTAGAGCAACCAGTCCCAGCCGATGAATTTGGTACACAATTGAATTTATTAGACATATCATACAGTATACGACATGTCGAAGAAGCATGGCATCATCTAATGAAATCGGATGATACTAATAAATTTAAGCAAATCGCTGTATGCAATTTTGATTTTCTATTAGCTGCGGTAAGTGACATTAATCCACCATCAATGTAATGAACTTAAATTTACATCAGCAACTAAGAAGATATCACAAATTATACTGATATGAATTTTCAATTTACAGGTGCAAACTGTTTCAATTAGCTATCTGCGATGTCTAATTGAACATGTTAGATGTTATCTACTTGACAGAGATGTTGAATTGATTTATTATACAATCAGAAAATCAAGTGATGTATTGACACGGGATCCAATGCAATTAGGCGCCCAGGTATCTTCTATTATATATAATTCATACCGTGTTATTTAGTTAATTCAGTTGAACATGAACATACAGAAACATCGAGAAATCAAAGTCAGACCACCAAACCATTTGTTGAAAGTTTCAGTATTATTTGTTTGCAAACACAGTGAGATTATTAGAATGATTCACACGCATTCTAATACAGTTAGATATAGTCAGGAGTCAGGAGTACAACTAAACTAGAGTAGAGATGAAAATCCAATTTTAATTTAAATTCCTATATTCACAATGGCTGTTTTGGATTAGAGTGAAAGTATATTAACATGTCTGTTCATCACTATGTTCAACAAACAACAATAAATACACACATCTACCCGTACATAAATCCATACAATTTGCATTCAAAATAATTCAATTATTAATTAATTAAATTATCGCATCTAGTTAATTTCATGGTTGCGACCCATTTCGGAGCATCATGATGAAGATAACTCATTGCTTAGTATAACGGTACGTTCAGCAACAGCATGGTGTGATGGTTATACGGTACCGTTGTTAGTACCATTAGTTGGATGGTTACCACCGCCGTTGCCATCACAAATACGTACAATGACAGTGTCGGGACCATCTCCGATTCGTGGTATTGCTTTGACACCTTCCAAACAGCACTTGGTCATAGCACCAAATTCTGGTGATGTTCAACTATGGCACATTATGTCAAATAATTTAGTGCATACATTTAAAGGTAAATGGTTTTTTGCTCTCCCATAAAATATTCCATGTCACCATACCTCCCATCCTAAAACGCAAAAAAAAAAAAACTTACATTGTAACTGTATGCCATCCAAAACCACACCATTGTTAGTCCAAGAGTAACAAAAAATTCCCATTACAAAAAAAAGAAGAAACAAACCATTTAACATAAAAATTAAATTAATTTTAACAAGAATGTTTTTTAATTATGTAGGACACGCTGCGGCCGTTAGAAGTATGCACGTTAATGACGAGGAAAATATATTGATTACGGGCTCCGATGACTCAACGGTAATTGTCTGGGACTTAAATACTCGAACAATGAAATTTCAATTAAGGTGAGGCATTTGAATGAATATATTCTATAGAGAAAAAATATTGAAGAAAATAAAAAAGGAAAAGTTATAGCAAATACACAAGCAAAGAAAAGAATGTGAAGTGGAATTGAAACCATAACATTTCTTTTTTCACTCGTATATTTTCCTTTTATATTTAGTATTGTGTTTGAATGTTTTGTTATACTTTTAGTGACCATAAAGGACCAGTATTAAGCGTTGCGTGCTCCATTAAGCACATGATTGTATTGTCTGGTGGAGAAGACTCTATGATTCATGTATCTTCATTGAAAAGTGGAAAATTGGTAAGAAACAATTTATAATAAAAATGTTTTAAAAAAACGTTTCAAATTGAATTAATACAATATTGTTTATACGTTCAAATAATTAACTGAAATACACACAAAATAGGTAAAAAGGATTGAATACCATAAGAATCCAGTCTCATCAATAATTGTCAATTATGAGAATGAAGTTTTCTTGACATCAAGTTTTGATGCATCCGTTATTCTATGGTCGTTAGATAATTTCAGTTTATTGAAAGTAATTCAATTCAATAGTGCAATCTTAAATGTGCAAATAACCAAAGATTCGGTAATTAAAATTGAATTGTATTTTTCAACGGCAATAGATGATATAGAACAATTTTTTATTGATAATTCATTTTAGGTGTTTTTATTGGTTCATTGCAAGGATAATGGGTTATATTTGCGGACCTTAGCCACTGGTACTGAACTTCATTGTTTAAAAGGCCATAAATCGCAAGTAATTAATTAAATTTATTGACATATGAAAATTTTAAATCGATTTTCTTGGTACTTTTTATATGTTCACATACAATGAATTTTTCATTTTATTTACTAAACAGGTACGTACAATCGCAACAGCAATGGATTGTCAACGTGCAGTGGTCGGTTGTGATGATACAAAAGCAATTATTTATGATATATTAACGGGACGTATTATTAGAATTTTACCACCAAATCCTGGTGCTGTAACTGCATTACATATTATGGAAAATGATGATTTTCTAATAACAGCGGGCGGTAATAAAATTACATTTTATTCATTTCGTACCGAAGAACCAATGTCAAATATAAAATTAAAAAAATCAAAAAAATTAAAGCAGATCTGTTATCAACATACTCAATTGAATTTGATGCCAATCACATGTTTTGATTTATCAAGAGATTCACAAATGTATGCGATTGCATCTGGAAAAACTGTACAATTATGGTTAACCACAACTAGTGAATGCCAATCAACATTTGATACCGAAAATAGTACAATCACGTGTATGCAATTTGCGCCAAATGTTGAATTCATTGTAATCGGTGTTGAAGATAAATTTCTTATCGTTTGGTCAATGTCATTATCTAACATTATAACAACATTTAAGGTAATTACAATGATACAGCACAATAGAGACTTATAATTAATTGGTTGAAATGTTTTAATTTATTCAGGGCCATAATTCATCCATTAGTAATGTGAGTGTAATGATGGACTCAAGACGTGTAGTATCGGCTGATTGTGATGGACTCTTAAGTGTTTGGTTAGCTGATTCTGGTACGCTACTGCAAACAGTCCAAGGACCCCATAAACACCTGGCTGTTACAAATAATATGAAATTTGCTGTAAGTGATTTTATTATACATTGTATATTTCGATTCGTACGTAAGTGGAATTAATTAACTTTCTTTTCTGTCTTCGTGTTGTGTTTCCTTTATTTGTAGGCTTGCACTAATGGTGATACCACCCTAAAAATTTGGTCATTAACACGTGAAGACGAAAAATATTTAGTATCTCATTCAGATGTGATTACATGTTTTGCAATTACGGCTGATTCACTTTACGTAGTAACTGGTTCAAAGGATATGTCACTGAAGGTGTGGCAAGCAACAGGCGGTAAACTGGCCCAAGTATTGGTCGGTCATAGTCATGCGGTTACATGTGTTGCTGTTTCTGTGACAAATAAAACCCAAGTGATATCTGGTTCAAAGGATACAAATCTTATAATATGGGATATCCATACGGGTGATGAGATTCATACGTTAGCTGGTCATTTGGCACAAGTAACTGGCGTTAAAATATCAGCGGATGGTACTACCGCTGTATCGGGTAGTGATGATAAAACACTTATTGTATGGGAAACAAAACGTGGATTGGCATTAACATCACTACAAATTCATGTACCATTTATACGGTTTGATATTAGTTTAGAGTGTTCAAGGATCCTTGTACAAATTGAAGAAAGTACAATTTTACCGGTAATTTGTCTTCATAATACACCTGCGTCCTACATAAAATTACCAACATATTCAGCACCGGCACGAGATGCTGAAGGTAATCAGTTTTGTTTGTTATGTTTTTACTCCTGTTTCATTTTTGTGCAAAAGATAATCACATATTCTGTTGCATTATGTATATTTAATGAGTTATACTTCACTGATTCGAGTACCCTGTTTCATTTCTATTCTGTTTTTTTTTTCATCTTCATAAACATAGATTTACGACCAGCCGGTCCTAAGAGGCAAATGAAACGATTACTGAAAAAGGAAGTATCATTGGATACGTATACTTGGCAAAAGAAATATGGCCATTTAACGTCATCGGTAATGATGGCACAAGTCGATGAACGTTTAAAACGTCGTTTTTCTGTATCGGCTAGTATGGAAGAGATATCAAAAATTGCAGAAATGAAAACGATTCAATCACAAACAAATATTGGTCCAGAACAAGCAGCATTGGCACAGTCACAACATTTTGATCAATTGGAAGCATTATGGAATAAACGGTCGCCACCAAGACGACGACATAACACAGTAAATAAAGTAATTGTCACATTTGTAGAGTATTTGAAAAAACTAATGATATGAATATCAGTCTTTATCCAAACAGTCGTCCTTCATTGAGGATCGCATCGATTCATCTGATGAGGATGAATTCCAAGAGGAACGAGGTGGTAAATATTAGATCACTAGAGAACACCTCAAGACCTTTTATTTCTGTTTGTGTCTTTTCTTTAACATCAATCAAATTCAATTTATTTACCATATAATCTACATGGGATAATCACAGTATATGGTTTCTTACTTATCTCTTTTATGTTTTTTTTTTCATTTTTTTATGAGAAAAGTCGTAAGAAGCACTTTGTTTTTGATGCATGAAATAAATAATTTAAGTGTTGTTCTTAGATACATTACCGTATTATAGATGCAACCGTTGATGATTGATGTATGCGAATATACATAAATTATGGTTTACTGTTATTTTACATTATTTTATTAAATTTTTCATAGAATATAATTACTATAAATGTACAGGGAATTGACAAGTGACTCAAAGGAATGAATTCCAACAAAAATTTAAGGAAAATGATTAACTTAAAAACGAACAAATAGAAATTTATTTTCATTATTAAATACACTTTTTACTTTTCATTCATTATTGAATAAGAGTCATTCGGACATTGATCATTTTTGTTAACAAAAGCTAAAAATTTTAAAAGAATCATGAAATTTGTAATGGAAAGTTTAGTTGTCATATTTTTTTTTGTATAAATTGTACGTTTTAATACTCTTTTTCTCTTTTTAAAGTTAAAATAAATAAGAATAATAAATAATCGCATGCTATTAATGGACACAAAGTGATATATCATTATGTCTAATTAGTAAAATAATTATGATTGTTTTTAGATCTTGGTGGTTAAATATTAAATGTATAATGTTCCACTGAATTTCATCATAATTGATCAAGTAAGAATATTATGAATCTAGTCAATAGATGAATATTAAAAAAGAAAACCACTTTTGCATAAGAAACACAATCGTTAAAATTAAATTGATATTAAAATGCCGTTAAATAACTTTTAAATTATCTATAAAAACAATAAAAATAAACAACTAATTAACAGTTAATTGTTAAGGATTATTTATAGATTAAAAACGATGATATTGTTAACGAAAAGGAATTGATTTTGAATGTAATGAATACACTATTAAAGTAAAAAATTACAAGTTAATTAAGTGAAATACACATAAAAGATTACTAATAGAAGTAAAATTGATTATTTAAAATTAGGATATCACATAATGTTTAGGTTAGTATAACTATTTAATGTTTGCAAGTAAAAAAGTAACACATCATACAATTACATGGCATAAATAATACTGATAAAACTTCTACTTCGTTAAAAACGTGTGATTGCTAGATTGCTATAGGAATGAAAGAACAAAAACCGATAAAAGTCATGCTAATGTTCTTTCAATGATTTTAATTAAATGGAATTGTAAACAAGGTATTAATACTAATTATGTGCTATTAAAAAAGATAGAAAGAAGTTATTGTATTGTATAAGAAGAAACTTTTTAGATTTAACAGGAAATTTTCTTGATTTTTATTGAATATTGATGATTTTAATCGAAATGAAAACTAAAAGAATAAGAAAATATTTATTCTATTCAGACGATAGTTATAACTTCAATATTTTTTTGATGTCACTTTATGCAATCACATTGTTATGTCTTATAATGTTTAATCTGTATTCTATAACAATTTTATTGGAATATTAAACTTTTGATGTTTATTGAAAAGAATTGAATCGAATGAGAGGAAAATCATTAGAAGTAAAAGTTTTTCCTTTCAATATACGTAATGTCATGGATATGGATAAAATCAGAAAAACGGATATGTGTAAGGAACATACGGAATATTGATATATTAAACATTAAGGACTATGCTGTACTTATTTTTCCAATCCCCTAATTCCAATAAATTACGAAGTGTTTTACATAGATTAGAAAACCAAGAAAAAAAAAGAAGAAAATAATTAATGACAATCCATCAAAACATTTAGCTATAATAATATGTAATTGAACAAAATTTGAAATGCGTTACGATAATTGATTAGAACATTGATTGGCATTTACATGAAATACTTGTGGAGAATTCTTTACATTTTCTTTTTTGTCGTACAACATAATAATTTGAAAATTAATTGGCAATTGACTTTCGCAATCGAAGAAAGATAGAGTTTACGTGTACAATTGGACTGATAGTAATCGTGGTAAAGTAGAATAACTTGATTCAAATGAAATTGAATTGTTTTTCATTAATGTTTTATTTATATAAAAATTACTACAAATCATAGAATTCAATATAAAGGTAACAATAGAATTTCATAAGTAAATTGATTTAATCGTAATTTGTAATACTCGAATTGAATCAAAATGAAAGAAAATTTCTCCTCTTAATTTTAATAGGATTAATTAAAATTATGGAGGAAAAAGGGCAAAATTTGAATCAAAATTTTTATGTCAATTTTATTTCAGTTCATTACATTCCTTTTGATTCCATTATTTAATTCCTAGTGAAAGAACTAACAAATTGAAATGATAGAAATTATTAGGATTAGTTTTTTCGTCTCATTAGTGTGATACTGTATGTGAACCTTCAAAGAAATTCCATAGAATACTGTTTTTACCAAACGTATATGATAAATACACTCCACCTGACTTTAATGTTTTCCATCAGGTATCTCTTGATAAATCCCCTATTTGTAAAACTGATTTAATTTAAACTGGATATTCATATACATTTAATAATAAAAGTATTTTAAAAACATAAAATTTACGTGAAACATAATACAGAGATTAGTAAATGTTCTCTTGGTGTAAAATTAATTACAAGAAAGTTAATAAATACCTTTTACGGTAAAGGTATCACAGTGTTATCTCCAATTTTAGCAATGAATTTTAATCAGATCTAGAGATACACAGAAAATAAAAAATAAATAAATAAACATTGGCAACAATCACGGGTTGTGAATATGACAAAAATTAAATCTTAACGGTGTTATTGTGAGCTAGAGTAAAAAAAGATTAATTTATTAAAATAAAAATATAACTGATTAGATGATTAAAATAAATACAAAACGAGTATTAATGTTTTATGAAGGTGAACTTATCGGATTTTGAAGTGAACAGTTTTTAAAATTTATGCAAAAATTAAATTATAATTCAACATGATTAAAATTAAATGTGAATGTGTGCATAATGCATTAGTATAAAATGCTGTCAATGTTTTCATATTGATATAAAATTAATTGTTAGAATATATTTTAGTTATGTATTTTCCATTCATATATATAGACAATCATGAAATGTGTTATGCAATTTAATATGTAAAAACCACATAATCGATTTATCGGTAAAGAGAATAAAAAATAAATGAATAAAAAAAAATAACATTTAACAAAAATTTGATAATAAATTAAATATGATACATAATAATACCTTAGTGCAACTACCTATAAATAAAAATAGTGGTGATGTACCATAAATGGAAATACATACATAAAATAAAAAAAATAATAATAAATTAACATTGAAAACGAAAATTAATTATTTTCAATAAGCCTTATGAGGAATTGAAACAACGTTATTTCTAGTAAATACATAGACCAAGATAATACATTAAATTTTAAAATCCAATGAATAATAGAAGAAAAAAAAAACAAATTACCCTCAATTAATACCGTAAAGCAACTACCATTTGATACTGCATTTAAATTAAAAAAAAAAAAAAAAAGAATTTCTAAAATGAAACAAAAGACCCAAAATGATAAAGAATTAAATTAACTCACGACATTAAACTATCAGTTACTATAAGGATTTATTGTAGAACACGGGATTTATTAAACCAATGATAATGAATTTCCATTGATATATAGTTACGTTTAGTCAAACATTTTAATGTTTATTTTAGAGATTTCATGATGATATAGTTGAGATTAATGTATCCCGATAAAGGTTACTTTCCGCTGTCCACCTAATGAATGTAATAATGCAAACAAATAATACATAAATGGTTCACTGTTACATAAACTGATATTAATGTTTTAAATGAATCCCCTCCGGTTTTCCTTTTGGATTTTCCCAGAGAAATGCAAAACAATACAACAAATCCCCCTCAAACTCTTATTGAATGATATAGTGCTGCATGCCAAGCAGCTACAGAAATTAATCATTTTGGCAAACGATTTTATCAATATTTATTAACAACAACAAATATATAGTTAAATATACATAAAATAATGAAAATGAACATTTATATTATATAGGAAATCACATGAGAAACTAATAAGTTATTATGAGCATAAGTTTCATGTATAGGCTAATATACCAGCAGCAATATAAACTACCGAATAAGTTTTCTTTTACTTTATTTTGTTATTTTGGATTTTGAGAACTATAACTTAAACGAAAGTTTATTTTAAAGTTTTATTCATCTGGCTCTGTGCCATTGATAGAAAACGGATATTTTGAAGATATCTAATGTTATGTTTATCCGTTATCATTGTAAGCACTCTGTGAAATTAATATTTTTTTCATATGTAAATGCAAAACATTTTATTTCGTTCTACTTAGAAAAGTTAAAAAAAAATTTGTATATGAATGAGTTTATCATGAGAGATCCGAATATAAAATAAAATAACGATTCACATCTAATACAGTTTTTCATTTCTTCGATTCATTTTCAGTTTAATTTTTCAACATTTATTGCCAGCATATTTTCCAGAACTTCCCAGTTGATTACACAGACAAAAATACGATATACGTATACGAATTCAGGTTGAATTTACGGATGACATGTATCCTCTATCATTCGTTTTGTATCTCTTAAAGTCATCTTGGAAGATATTACAGAAAATAAAAAGCTTATGTTTTCTTTGAATTTTATGATAAATATATTCCACACATACATATTGAAGTTTTTGTATTATATAAAACATGTTTTGCATAAATGATAAAGAACAACATAAATAAAATTGGTAACCGCACAGTGTATTATATTCATATAAAATTTATGCATTTTAGATTTACGTATATTTCGAAGAAAATAAAGAATTCATTCATAAACTATGAGATTGAAAACAAAAACAACAATTGAGTTATGTTTCTATCATAAATAAGATGATGTAAATACGTGATATATGAAATATATATGTTACTTAATCCAAATAACGTTCTGTTCGTCACTGCCATTTTCTACCTGTAATACGCTTGTATCATTCACCATAGTATTTTTAGATCAACAGAATTCGATTCATATCATTATGTTTTACATTATACTGAAGGTATATAGGTATATTCAATTACTAAATAGAGCATCTAATTGCTATGCTGCAACATTACGTCCTTCTATGTTAACTTTTTGTCATTTATACAAAAAATTACATTAATTTCCATTTTGTTTGTTCTCTCTCTCTCTCTCTCTGTCTTTCTATCTGGATTTCTACATTTCAATGAGTTTAAACTTTTTGTTTTGTTGCTGTTTATTTTAAATTAAATTCATTTAAAACAGTGAAACATGATTTAATAACCTTTAGGATAAAAATTAATATACATTATGGTTTTGATGCTGCCTACAATACTACAAACACATTAAATGGATCTAATGCTAAACATTTAGTTACTTGACAAGGAGTGTCTAATATACAATAAAATTCAAAACAACCAAAACCAAAGAAATTAAAAATGATTATTAAATTCAATAATTAATGCGAACTTCAATGATGTAGAATACAGTAATGTGATTTCTGTTGTCCATATTATACATAATATATGAATTTGTAAACCATACCAAAACCCATTATACTTGTTTTATTAATAAACATAAAATATGATATGAATGCTACAAAACACTCAATAGAAGTAAAGCTTTATGTGAATTCATATGGTTGGGCGGTTATTTGTACATTTGATTAGAAAATCACCGACATACCTGAACTGTTTATCTGAACGGTGTAAAGTACAAATTGCGAATTGATCGCCACTCACAGTTTCTCACATGATGGGTCAACCATATATAAATATGTAATCCATAATACATTAAATTCCATTCAATACAATAGAATCACTAATGTTTATGATCCTTATGTGAATGAGTCTTTTGTTCCTAGGTAACTGATCTCTAGCATAATTCCTTTCATAACAACATCCATATGTTTTTTCGGCTTTTTCAAATGCGAGAAGTGCGAGAAATTCAATTCCTCAACAAGTGTAACTCAAGTGTAAGGCAATTGAATAACTCGAGGAACAGAACGATATAAATTTCAGCCAATTAAAGATTCACATAAATCGTGTTTTCATTGACTAATAATAATAATATTGCAAATAATTTATGCAAATACATAATTCGTAATTCATCTCAGGTGTACACAACTATTTTACGCAAAATAGCAAGAAAAAACAAAACATTATTATTATTATTATTGTTATATTGTTTATAAGTCATTTAATTTGCTTTTAGTTTTGGTCTAGTACTGTTGTCACGAGATGAATTAGTGTTTAATAATTTTTATGTTGAACGATATTTATATCGCATATTTACAAAACAATTACAATTTTATTTAGTTTATAAACATGTTAACTATTTAACAAATAAATATTTACATATTTTCACTCATTGGTTATTATTTTCCGCTTTTGTTTTTCATCCACCATTTCAAATTGTCATTTGTTCCAAAAGGGATGAGAAATTCAACAAATAAAATCTGGTGTTAATAATTATTACGAATAATAATAATAAACGGTTACACCAAAGTATTTACAATCACCACCATATACCATTAACATGAATACGTTTTAACTTTTATTTATTTTATTTTTTTTTTCACTTTTCTCAATCGTTTCATCTTTATTACCGTACATATTTTTAATATTTTTATTTAAATGAACTGAAAATAAAAGTTTAAAAAATGTTTATTATGAAAAGGGAAATTTGTTTTATTAATACAAAAAAGTGAGTTAAATTACTTTTGTTGGTCACTTCAAATCAGTACAAAAGACGGGTTTATTTCAATCAACTTTGTATGACAAAAGTGTACTAATGATGAGCTTACAAATTATTTAATTCTGTTTGTTAGCTGTTTTTCTTCTCTGATTGAATTTATTTAACTATCTTGTCTCGATGAATCGACATGCGAACATTTTATAATTGAATTTGGTGGCCGAATGTCTGAATGGTGTAAGCATTAATTTAAGATTTGAATCATGTTTTGCAAACATAATACATCAGCTCAGTAAATACACAAGTGAATAAGATGGTATTAAATGCCGGTCGTTAGACGTGTCTGATGATTATTGTTTAACTATTTCATATGAATATCACTAAATTTATATGATGATCGATGTTAGATTTGGTCGATTTACATAATACAAACTGTACCTGACCATTTAATCACAATAATGTTAAACTTTAGCCAATGTATCACATTTAAATAGTTTTTTTGCTCTACTCAATTACGTACATATTATAATTCGCATATTCAACCAAACACACTAGATAAATTATTTTAATCGTTTTTTTATGCTACAACAATTGCAGAACATAAACAACTTTGGAGTATGAAATTGTATGATACATTGAATACTCACCTATGAATGTAAGGTAACGTTGTTATTGTTCAACATGTTTGCGTCGTATGTCTGATGCGAATGTATGGATTTGTTATTCTTTTATTTTGTATCGAAGTCACTAGTAAAGTGTTTATTTCCAGTCATAAGTGATGAAGATGATGACAATATCTGCGATTATATGAACAAAATACGTATAATTATCATACAAAAAAGTTTAAGCACTTCGTACCCATTGTATGGCCCATTATACGAACTTAAACGTTTTAAAACTTTTTGGGGGACTTCAATATTAAAATAAAAAAAATAAAAGCTTAGAAATACGAATTATATATTATTTCATTTTATTGTGTTTTACACCTCTCGCGTTTAGTGTTAAATCGGAGGATATAAATATAAGTGATGTACGACTGGGCCAGAATCAGTTGCAATTCAGACGAGTAACATTAATATCATAGATGATAATAATTAACTTTTGGCATCATTTTTTTTTTTTAACAAACAAAAAGTGAATTTTATTCGTGATAATTAATTGGATAACAAAAGACTGGAATATTTAATTATTTTAGTGTGAAACAGTAATACGAGTTAATTTAATTTAAACGGAATGTAAAGGAAATATAATAGTGTGACTGAAAGTGATTCTGTATAAACATTTTCTTTTCCTTTTTAATTTTAAAGTCATAGAACGTATAATGGAACTAAAGTGAACATAGGGAACGTTTAATAGTGAATAAAAAGGACATTTGTGAACACTGTTTTCTTTTGATTAATTAAATCTTAAAAGTCTTTTGGATACAAATAAAAAAGTAAAAGTACGAGGGAAAAAATTTAACAACGAACAGCGGTTACAATAAATGACCAAGATGATGGATTTTAAATTAATTTTCTGTGTTTTACTGTGTACAACATTCTGTTGTAAATCCATGGGACAACGTAGCTCATTCCCATTACCAGATGTGTTACCAGAAGAACGACAATTTCGTGTTGTCTATGAATGGAATACAATTGGTTTCGCCTATCGTACCGAAGCAGATCGATCAAATGCGATATTTTCCAATACATATATACCACAAAATAATATAATTTCAGATGTAAAAGCATTCGCTAATCGTTTATATTTAACTATACCGCGTATGCTGCCTGGTGTACCAGCCACCTTAGGCTGGGTGGTAGCACCAAATGATGATGGCCGTACTGATCCTGAAATTGAACCATTCCCATCATGGGAAATGAATGAAATTGGAAATTGTTCAGCATTACAATTTGTCCAAGGTATTGCAATTGACACAGACGGTGTGATGTGGGTCATTGATTCAGGTCGTGTAAATACGCTTCAACAAGGTAATTCAGTATTTCGATTGTAATCAGAAAAGTGGTCCTTTGTAATTTATGTATATGAAAACGTTTTGGGTTTTTATTTTTCACTCTGTCATTCACCCTCTTTTTTTACTTTGTTTTTTTTTTATAAACATTTTGAATTCATTTATGTTTTTTAATTTATATTTTATAGATACACGTAGTCCAGATTTCCATTGTAGACCTAAATTGTTATTGATTGATACTAAAACGAATGGTACACTACTTTTGCGTTACGATTTTCCAAATCATGTGGTGGCACAGGGTACTAATTATTTAAATAAAATTGTGATTGATGACGCATTTGGCGGTTATGCATACATAACTGATAATAGTGGAGCTGATCCAGGTATTGTTGTTTATTCAAAACGATTGAATCGATCTTGGAAGGTACGTGAAAGTAATTCAATGAGAGCGGCTGTGAATGCACAGGATTTTGCTGTAAATGGAACACGATTGAATTTCGCCATTCATATTGATGGGATCGCTTTAGGGCCTTACTATAGTCCAAACGGAGGTGGAATACGGCCACCACTAAACACTCCACCAAGTTTCTTGAATCGTAACGATCAATATGAACGTAATGTTTACTATTCACCACTGTCAAGTTATCACCTTTATTCAATCCCAGCATCATTTTTACGAGATCCAGAATTTGCAAGAACCGCTAATAATCGTCAACTATTGAATGCTATCACTGATCTGGGCCTTAAAGTGTCACAGACCGATGGAATGATCATGGATAATCGTGGTATTCTCTATTATGGATTGTTAAAAGAACATGCCATTGCTCAATGGGACTCATATCTTCCGTTTACACCACAAAATCAACATATAATTGCTAAGGATGACACCTTTATTCAATGGACTGATGGTATGTCGTTTGATGAAGAAGGTAACTTCTATGTGGTTGTGAATCGATTACATAATTTTGTGACGGGACGGTTGAATGTAAACGAAGTTAATTTCCGTTTATTAAAATCAAAAACTGGTAGTTTAAGTTATGTGTATACAAATAGTTTTGGTGCTGACTCAAATATTGGAATTCTATCAAATCCTCCAAGCATCTTTCTAGGCGATGGTGGTATTGATGACAATGGCATTGGTTTATCATCGACCACACCTCAATTTAGTTCATTGTCTAGTACATCAGATTTTGATCGAGATCGAGCATTTGCAAGTACATTTGGTTTTAATCCAGCCGCATCAGTAACAAGTAGTGCAATAATAGTTTGCCTTCATGCTATAACGTTATTGTTTTTGGCTCATTTATTCACCTGCTAAGTAGTGGAATCAAACAAAAATGAATGATAATTAGAATATTTAAATATGATGAATAAATGAACTGTTTATTTATGAATTGATACTCTCAAATACCAAGAAATCATGAAAAAAATAATAATTGTCGGTCTAGAAATCGTATTGTAAATTTTTTTTTTTATGTTTTATTAGTTAACAAAGTTATTAGCGAGTTAGTGCAAATCATTTTAGCACAAGTAGATTTTGTATCCCATACATTATATTTGTTGTTATTGTCGTTGTGACCAATTGAATTTGCGTTTAAGATTTGAGAACTGAGAAACTGATGAGTAAACTCTTAAAATTTTATTTTGTATTAAATCTATTCTGTATGACGAAAACCTGATCAACTTAATATTATTATTTTCGCATTTTCTAAAGCAAAAATAACAAAAAAATAAAAAATTTGTTAAATATAACTGAAATAAGTAAAGCGAAATAAGTTGTTCTCTTTCAATTATTATTTAGGATACATTAAAAGTATATAAATTATATTATGATGTATAGTTTAATGTAATATTTAGTATGCAGGTGAGATATTAAAATTGTATTACCTTGTTTAAATTGCGAAAAAAAAAATGAGTATTCTCATGTACAACAATTGCTAAGATGTCCCCAAAGTTGAACTATTTTTTATACATAAATATTTTAATGTAATTATCCATATTTCTGATGAAAATTTAAATTATCCATTAATCATGTTAATTGTACACATAGCCGAGCATTAAATATGATGTTTATCATTGTTTTTATGGCGCTATATATCTTAAATATGAATTATACAAGAATGAACAGAAAAAAAATAATTTAATAATATGCATTAGATAACAATTTTACAACATGTGTAGTCATCATACTGTGTATCTTATAGTCGATCCATTTGCTTTAAATATGTTAAGACAATAAAGATTAAAATCATATTAAAATTATATGAGAAAAATATAAACTAGAAATTGTATTTAATTTAAATGCAATTGAACACTGAATGTGTCAATACAATTGCAATGAATCGTGTCGAATATTAGTTCATATGTAACTTACCTGGCCTATATTAATTGTGAGTATAATAACCTTCGGTATCCTCAATGGGATAGAATACATTAAACATTAATTATGAATTTATATTCATAGCAATAGGCAACTGATTCGTACTATATTCTCTGTATTAAGTCGTATATCAATTTTCCAGACACGTAAACCACAGAGATAGGTACCATAAGTAGATGCCTTTAAAACACTTGTGATTAACTATAATTTCAGGCACAATTAAATTGGGTTCTATATGTTATTGTATTACTGCCGCACAGTTGAAGGACAAAATACCATAAGTTGTTACAATTTGCAATTAATTGGAAGATTTAAATGTTTAATTACATTTGCTTACTACCGCTTAGACATATTTTTAGAAATTATTTCAATCGTAAGTTATGAATTAAGATAGTTTGTTATTATTTTAAATAAAATACTATCCACCTTGACAATGTACATTGAATATGTGTGTATTCTAAAGGTAACAAAATATTTGATCGTGAATTAAAGATAGCTGGAAACCAAAATACAATAAGGTTTAAGCATTACTTGTCAATGGTAGCTACTATCCATTAAAAAGATATTTCATATTCTTCATCCACTTAATGGTTGTACACAATTTCGTAAAATAAAAAAAACAGAGACAATAAAATAACCCAAGTAAAAACAGTGTGTTTCATTCAACAGATTAAACTATGGAATTGTTTCATCTCTCTGGCCCATTCAGTTTCACTTTATTCAAAAAGAAGCGTTGTTTTTATGAATATGGTAATTTGTTTCTTTTACCATATCAAAGCAAAAGGTATCAAGTGCAAGAGAATTATATTATGTAGCTTTCGGTGACAATTGTATAATAATTATGACAACAATAATTGTTACATAAAATTATTTGGGAAACAAAGACATTCCTTGTGGGAAATTAGTTGGAACCAAGGGCAAATCCGATAACAATTCATATTCATTTTCTTTCTTTTGGGTTCATCCGATGATGACATTACAAATATTTCACAAATTGAATGAACTTGCAAGAACAATCGATCGTCACAGAGGAAGTAACTAGGAGAGCTTTTAGTCATTTCAATATCATATTTTCAATTGTTGAATTGATAAATGCAACATTATTAATTGTGTTTCTTACTCATTCTTTGATTCTAAGAAATTGAAATTCGATGTAATAATATGAAAAACTTCCGTAACGTGCAATAAATAGAATTAGAACAATTAAATTAGTGATTCATCTTTAAATTGGAAGAAGTCACATGCGGTTGTAAAGATTTATTTGTAACTCTCTATGTATATATCGGAGTTATTAATAAAATTTAATCAACAATGCGTAGATAGAGAGAGAACCTGATATATCCTTAACACTGAACTAAGTTATCGTTCAGCGCAAAGGTACATATACAATATGTATAGAATATTAAACTTTAATATCAAGAAGTTCGATTAAAGTTCAAATGAAATAGTGAAACTGAAAGTTTTAATTGATGTGAAATCGCGACATCTATATGGAAATTCAAGTTACCTCTGTATGCCATGAAGTTACATAGTATGATGGTGATAAAAGTTTAATACAATAGATGCCGCCTAATTGAATCACATCGGGTCCGAGAAATTCGACACAATTGGACGACTGATTTTCTTAACCGGTGGCTCAATTACTGCATTTTTAATAATTGTTGAATTAAAATGATACAAATATTCGCCGGTTTCCTGGATAATATAACTCCAATTAATTACATGATAATTTGCATCGAATGCCATTACCAGCAATACATTTTAACATGGTTATCCCATATCAGATTCGGAGGATGACACCGATTGTGTTATTATTGTTTACAAAACACATAAAAACGAGTGAGTCGTATAATACTCTCGTGTAAAAATCGTCTTACGGATATTGCAACTTTAAATTGTGTGTGATTATTTTCTTGTACAGAACATATAAAATTTACTAATATAAAATAAAAAGATTGTGTGAATAGGTAAGTATTTTTCAAATGCATTAAGAAAAACCAGTGGCTTATTAATGATTAACTGTTTGAGCTATAGCTTCAAAATTGTTAAAGAGTCATATTGTTACAAGCCATTTTTTATCCACTTTAATAGTCTAATTTTTAGATCCTAATACAAATTTTGTATGCGTGGCTTAATTTAATGATTGTATTAGACCTATCCCAATTCGCATAGGTTTTTGATACGAATATTACCAATTGAAAATCGAAAACGATAATCCCAATGACGGCATAAGAAATTTATCAGACGAACTCAATAATTTGATAGGGCCTTCCACTTACATACAGTTCGATTAAACTGTTGCTCATTTTAACATAATCATTCCAATTGGTTTTATTTTTGTTCTTTTGATTTCGTGTTACAGTGAAATTTTGATTCAAAATTTGTGGATTGTTTTATTGCTGAATGCTCACGAAAACGGACTAACAGAACCACCATGTCAGCTAGCTTAAAATCATTAAGTTATTTATTGAGTGGCGTTTTGTCACTTCTGCTTTTATTATTAGCGAACACATTTGCAACTGCTGAAGACCAATGCTATTCATATGCCGGTGGACACGTTTATCCCCAAGAATCAGGTGCCGGCGATCATAAATTGCAGTGGACGAAAGCAGTCAGTAAGTGAGCAACGGTTGAACATGGAGAACCATTTAACAAATCAGTGCAATATTATTTTAGTTTCCCGACCAGCACCACAATTTGTTGGTACAGCTGTAGTCAATGGCGAATTTACCCAACTATCGTTGAAAGACTATCTTGGCAAATACGTTGTATTCTTCTTCTACCCATTGGATTTGTAAGTGATATTATACTTATGTTTAAAGTGAATACTGGTTTTAATTCCACCCACTTTATTTCAGTACATTTGTATGTCCTACGGAGATTCTTGCATTTTCTGATCGTGTCGATGAGTTCAAGGCATTAAATACAGAAGTAATTGCATGCAGTGTAGACTCACATTTCACCCATTTGGCGTGGATCAATACACCTAGAAAAGAAGGTGGTTTAGGAAAAGTTCAAATTCCATTATTAAGTGATGTGTCTCATAAAATTTCGAAAGATTATGGAGTCTTCCTCGATGATTTGGGTCATACCCTGAGGTATATTATATTCAACAAATTAGTTCATATTGTTGCTGTAACTATGTCATAATTGTAGAGGATTATTTATCATTGATGACAAGGGAATCTTGAGACAAATCACAATGAACGATTTGCCAGTTGGACGATCAGTAGATGAGACATTACGTCTAGTTCAAGCGTTCCAATATACAGACAGCCACGGTGAAGTATGTCCAGCTGGATGGAAACCAGGCGCAGATACAGTAAGTGTCAACAATCAAAATTGTTTAACTTTCAATGAAAATTACAATATTTATTTTTTATTTCCAGATTGTGCCCAATCCAGAAGAGAAAATGAAATATTTTAATAAAATGAACTAAACAATAATTGTTCGTAAATCAATTTCATTAATAATAATTATGTTTATTTTGTGGCCCAGAACATTAACGGAAATATACAAGACCATTTACCATTTTTAATTATTTCTTCTTTGATTTTGGTGTTGAAATTGTTATTAATTCTACACGCCTTGGTGTTTTTGATTTCGGTGTCACTGGACAAATCTTGCTGCTTACTTCCTCTTCTTTCCCATCAGGAATATCATCAACATCCATTGGAGTTGGATTTGAATTTGATTTCTTAATAATATTACTAAAGTCAGTTTTGGGTCGTGGTTCTCCAATCGGCCATACATCGGTTTCATCGTCATCATTGTCAATTGCAATTGTCACGGACGCTTGTGGTTTAGATTCAGCATTTAGTATTCTAGGGTGTCGTCGAATGGGTATGGTAGATGGTGTTCTTGACTTACTTCCTGGAGTCTTTGATAAAACATTCTGAGTAGGAGTTTTAGCGGTTGAATCCTTTCCTTTATCTAAATTCAATTTCAATGATTCGGTAGAATGCTGACTTCGTGGCTCTCGACGGATTTGAATTGGAGTAGCTGGTGAATCTACTTTTTCGGGAGTTTCAAATTTTTCCGATATACTGATTATTTCATTTGGAATAATAATCGTTGGTTTTGGTGGTGTCACATTCACATTTGTTTTTTCTGGCTGTTCTGGTTTCGGTTTTCTTTTTATCGCGATTGTGTTGACTGTTAACGATATATTACTTTTATTTGAAAGTATTTCATTTGATTTATTTATATTGTTATTATTCTGTTGTAAAACAATATTTTCTTTATCAACAGTGCCCTTATACGGTACTCCCAATTCATTATGGCTAAATGTAATGAAGGTACAAAACCCGTCTGTACTTGAGATCATCAATAGTGAACCATCATAAGACCACGTGAGATCCGTTAAACGTGTATAATGAATATTTGTTATTATTCCAAACGGTATCGTTTGCTGGGTATCATATAAATATACAGATGTTTTTGTAGCTATAGCAAATATCATTCTATATGGTAATTGTATTGCAGGCGGCATTTCCTTCTTATGTGGCCGTAATTCATATAAAATTGGACTAAACCTCACTGCTGTAGTAATTTCGTTAGGACATGGAAGCACCAATGCAGGCCTTAAATATAAAATTACATTGATTACACGTTCACATTAGAACAATCGAATTTTAAATACCTTTTAAGGCAATGTTTTGAATAAACGTAAGTCGAATATTTATAAGATTCCTCATCTGCTAAATTATCATTAATTCCACAAGGTGTCACAATCAATTCTCCATCAGGACTGAAACATAGCCTTCTGAAAAATGTCTGTAGCGTATCGTCATGATATAAATGTAACGGTTTCTGTGATTTATCTTCCTTATTCATTTCAATTTTCGATATCCGTGATAGAAGTTTCTTGGTTGTTGGATTGTATGCTCGGAAATACCTTTGGTATGAAAAACCTTTAGAACGATTTCCAAAAATATTTCTTAATAACTCACCTGTCCGATGATAACGTTGTAATTATACTGTTCTTTGGATCCCATGCAACACCTTGAACGAATCCATTATGATCGTTTAGAATAGCTTGCGTCTTTGCCTTGGGCACATCCCAAATAATAGCCGTATTATCGATAGATCCAGATACCAAACCAGACGAATCTGGTGACCAACTTAGATCATAAACATCTTGCAAGTGGCCTCGCAGTGTCTTCATTATCAACCAGATTTCCTTATTCTGTTCATTTACATTCTCTAATATATTCAATGTCTCATCATTGCCCTTCTGTTTCCAGATAAAGATAAAACTTTCATCGTCACAAGATGCCAACAATTCTCCCGAAGGTGACCATCGCACACAATTAACTCCCCGTTGATGTCTACTCAACTCAGATGCCACCTCCAATTTCGGTTCGTCTCCGTATTCGGTAGTCAAAACATGCCAGATCTAAGGAAACAATCCAATCGGTATTAGAGTGTAAATATTTAATAAAACGGGTGCACTCACCAAAACAATTGAATCACTGCCTCCAGATGCAAGTCGCAATGTACCATCGCCTGTATTTGGTTGGAGATCCACACTCAGTACCGGATCCTTATTATGCCACGATATCTCAGGTGTGAAACATTTCATTGTTGAGTCTATAAAAATTCACTACGTTAATAAATAAATATTTAATATTTCACATTCACAAGAATTTTTTTTAATTAAACACTTTGTTATTAATACTTTCTTGCCGCCAAATATCTCTCCACTAATTCAATTAGAAGTCTACAATATCTTACATTGATATTGTAAATTTACTTTATATTACTTTTATATACTTTATAATATACTTTACAAAATTGATAAATTTTAAAGACTCTCACATTGAGATGGAGCTTCATGCCAAGTAAATCAATCTAATTTTTGCCAATTAAACGAAGTTCTATAATTTCACCGATGTTTCATGAATTAAAGTGTTCATAATTTAAGCTTTTACGAATATACATTCGATCTACATGCTACTACCTTCCATAAATTAATCAAATTCACAATTTTCAATTAATCTTAAGGTGTATTTGAAGCCCCAGATAACATCATAACAACATGTGTGTGTGCCACGTCTCTGGCCGTGTCGAAGGTATGTCATCGTGAGTTGTCAAATCAAAAAACAAAGTGGTAAACGGGGCCCGAGAAAAGTGTTGAACGTGTCCAATTCCAAGATTTCGGTCGAAGAGAAATTCATATTCCTGAATAGAGTGATTAATTTAGTGCATTAAATTACAAAATGAATAAATTGGCAATTTGTCTGATAGCAATCGTAGGATTCTGCGGAACCTTCTGTTTAGCCGGCGAGGGAGAGAATAGTGCTCGGCTCTTAGTTTCTAAGCAAATCCTGAACAGATACCTCGTAGAGAAAAGTGATATTGTGATTAAATACACTTTGTACAATGTAGGCTCTGGAGCCGCAACCAATGTGCAATTGGGTAGGTGACACACTCGGTTAAATCAAATATTCTGAAGGATCTTGAACTAACAGTTGTTTCTTATTCCAGCTGAAAATGGTTTCCATCCAGATGCTTTTGAGGTAGTCGGTGGTAAACTTGGTGTTTCCATTGATCGCATTGCTCCACAGACCAATTTTACACACATCGTTGTATTGAGACCAAAACTTCCAGGATATTTCAACTTCACTGTAGCTGAAGTCAACTACAGACCCGAAGAGGATAAGGAAGCTGTAAGATGATTTTTAATGTTAAGTGTCGTATAAATTGTGTGCTAACTATAGATTGTTCTTTTAGACTCAGTTCGTCGTTAGTTCAGAACCAGGTGAGGGTGGTATCGTTGCTCTCGCTGACTTCAACCGACTTTTCTCGTCACACTTATTTGACTGGATCGCATTCGCACTCATGACTCTTCCATCATTAGTCATTCCTTTCTTCTTATGGTTCTCATCAAAGAGCAAATACGAGAAATTAGTGCGACCGAAGAAGGGAAAATCAGACTAATTTAATTCACCGAAGAGATTCATCCATTAGCGAGTGTTAAACAAAATATTATCAACTTAATTGTTTAAAAGACGTTTTTTACAAAAACAATGAAATAAATAATTTATTTTCTAAGTAATTGTCGTTGTCAGTTAGTCACTTACACTGTATCCATTGGAAGTACATTATACAGATTACGCTTGTAACAGCCTCATTTGAAAGGAATCACTTTCCAAAATTACCGAATCCAAATTTATGAAATTCAGATTTCTTTTATAAGAGCCAACTACTTAGATGACACAAATTTATTGGTCCCATCGGAATCCACTGTATATTCACTGAATATTGTGATAACCCCGATAAGTAGGCTACTGAAACGGTTAATATGAATCCGGTTACTCCGCTTTTACGGCTCAAGACGCCGCATATAATGTCCATTTTGACAGCAATTATAGAATTTTTGTTTGTGTACGGTATTTTGATTGGATTTCTTAGCTTAAAATTATACAATACTGTGTTTTATTAATTGAAGAGGTTGAAACCTATAATTTCAATATTCAGCAGTTGTTGGAATGCCAATATTTCATTTAATTCCTTATAAACAACAAAACTTGCGTATAATACCGCTAACAAAAGTAAGTGATTAATTTCTGCAATTCTAACATAGTTTAATTATATTTCGCTTACAAAGCCTCTGATCATTTACATCTTTTTAGTGGCAGATGTTAAAATAACTCGGAAAGCATTCGGATTGATTGACAAAATTGAGATTCTTGAAAAAATTGAAAATGAATGTGGTGTATCTATGAGAAGTTTAAGTAAGAAATTGGGGATCTCGCGTGCCACTTTGTCAAGAATAAAGAACAATAAAAAGAAGTTAAGAGAGAAATGGAATAATCAAAAGGTGAAAAAAAACATCAAAAAAGAAAGAACAGGTAGGCAAAATTGTTCATATTATAACTGTTTTTTCGCGCATGTTTTAATTTAAATAATATTCATTTAGGAAAATGTCCCCTTGTGGAAGAAGCGTTGGTAAGGTGGTACTTTACAATGCAGGAGCGTCAAGAAAAAGTATCGGGGCCTTTATTAAGATCTAAGGCAATCGAATTTGCCGACCATTTGGGAATTGATGACTTTAAACCGACCAGTGGATGGTTTTCAAGGTGGAAGGCTAGAAATGAAATAGAGTATGTAATTTATGTTATATTTGATATACATAACATATTTAACAGAATTGGTGTTTTATATGTAGATTAACAACAGCAAATGGAGATAAACCATTAAAAAAAAAGATATCTGCGAATGATTGGCTATCAGTAACTTTACCTGGATTTATGTATGAATTTTATCCAGACGACATTTATAATGTTAAAGAGACTGGATTATATTATTGTGCAACTCCCGATGGAAATTTATATTTCAATAAAGATCAATTTCATGGGCACAAGAAATCGACGCAACGACTTATTATCCTTTTATGCACAAATATGACTGGAAGTGACAAATTGAAACCATTAGTAATTGGGAAGGATGCCAAACCTAAGAGCTTGAAAGGCATAAAAAATTTACCTGTTGAATATTGTTCCAATAAGCAAGTATGGATGACATCTGAGGTAAATTTCATGTTTTTATTATGTGTTAACAAAATTACTAATGTATATGGTTTTCAGATATTCAAAACTTGGCTTTTTAATTGGGACAAACAGTTGAAACGTTCGATTTTATTAATTTTGGAATCATGTGTAGCCCATCCAAAGTTGGAAGGATTAAAACATATTCGACTAGAATTTATTCCAAAAAATTTAGCTTTATTCACCCATCCACTTGATTGGGGAATAATTAAAAATATGAAAACTTTATATAGGCACAAGTTAGTTACGTTTATCAAAAACGAAATTGATAATCATAATTTAGAAACAAATGAGCTCGCTCATGTTATTGGGACAAAGATCAATTTGTTGCAGTCTATTCAATTTATCAGCGAAAGTTGGGATGAAGTAACACCAATTACAATAACCAATTGCTTTGGATATGCCGGTTTCAACATACCAGATCATCCATATGAAGAGATTGACGTATTTTTTATTTACAAATAATTTAGATAGAAATTTTTCTAAATGTAATATAATTTCAGATGATTGAAGAACCAATGTTTGGATTCCAGGAGTATGTGGATTGTGATGCTGACTTAGAATGTTACGACACAAATATGAATTTAGAATTGTCGATAATAGATTCAATGCAACCAATCGTTGAAATCTCATCGGGTAGTGGTAACAAGAAAGAGGATCTGGAGCAAGAATTTGATTTTGATGAAATCAAAAATTCATTAGTGAATCTAAGACGATTTATTAAAAAATCTACTGTGGGTCCACTAACAGAAGTAAACACTTGTATTCAATTTATAAACAAGAAGTGTAAAAAACAAGTCGTTGTAAATTCTATAAATATACGACATAGAAATAAGATATAGTTAATGAATATACCTGAATAATAAAACTGATAAAATGCTAGATATTTAACTGATCTCTTCTACTCGTTTCCGTGTTCAGTAATACATATATTTGTACCGTGGTAATCGCGGTAGTTAAAACCCCGAAAAGTAGGCTCTAAGGGCACAAAATCTGTTAATAGAATCAACCGATTAATTTGAATCCGGTTACTCCGCTTTTACGGCTCAAGACGCCGCATATAATGTCCATTTTGACAGCAAATATAGAATTTTTGTTTGTGTACGGTATTTTGATTGGATTTCTTAGCTTAAAATTATAAACTACTGTGTTTTATTAATTGAAGAGGTTAAAACCTATAATTTCAATATTCAGCAGTTGTTGGTGTGCTAATATTTCGTTTAATTCTGATTTTCTACCGCTAACAAAAGTAGGTAATCAAATTCTGCAATTCCAACATAGTTTAATAATATTTCCCTTACAAATCTTCTGATCATTTGTATATCTTTTTAGTGGCAAGCATGAAAATAACTCGGAAAGCATTCGGATTGATGGACAAAATTGAAATCCTTGATAAAATTGAAAATGAATGTGGTGTATCTATGAGAAGTTTAAGTAGGAAATGGGGGATCCCTCTTTCAACTTTGTCAAGAATAAACAACGATAAAAAGATGTTAAGAGAGAAATGGAATAATCAAAAGGTGAAAAAAAACATCAAAAGAGAAAGATCAGGTAGGCCAAATTGTATATATTATAACTGCTTTTTCGCGAATGCTGTAATTTAAATAATATTCATTTAGGAAAATGTCCCCTTGTGGAGGAAGCCTTGGTAAGGTGGTACTTTACAATGCAGGAGCGTAAAGAAAAAGTATCGGGGCCTTTATTAAGATCAAAAGCAATCGAATTTGCCGGTCATTTGGGAATTGATGACTTTAAACCGACCAGTGGATGGTTTTCAAGGTGGAAAGCTAGAAATGGTATAAAGTAAGTAATTTATTATATTTTTGATATAACTTGGTTAAGCGAATTGGTTTTTTATAATTAGATTTACGGCAGCAGATGGAGATAAACCCATAAAAAAAGAAATATCTGCGAATGATTGGCTATCAGTAACTTTACCTGGATTTATGTATGAATTTTATCCAGACGATATTTATAATGTTAAAGAGACTGGATTATATTATTGTGCAACTCCCGATGGAAATTTTTATTTCAATAAAGATCAATTTCATGGGCACAAGAAGTCAACGCAACGGCTTATTATCCTTTTATGCACAAATATGACTGGAAGTGACAAATTGAAACCATTAGTAATTGGGAAGGATGCCAAACCTAAGAGCTTGAAAGGCATAAAAAATTTACCTGTTGAATATTGTTCCAATAAGCAAGTATGGATGACATCTGAGGTAATTGTCATGTTTTTAATATGTGTTAACAAAATTACTAATGTATATGGTTTTCAGATATTCAAAACTTGGCTTTTTAAATGGGACAAACAATTGAAACGTTCGATTTTATTGATTTTGGAATCGTGTGTAGCCCATCCAAAGTTGGAAGGATTAAAACACATTCGATTAGAATTTATTCCACCAGATTTAACTTCCTTCACCCACCCACTTGAATGGGGAATAATTAGAAATATGAAAATTTTTTATAGACATAAATTAGTTACGTTTATCAAAAACGAAATTGATAATCATAATTTAGAAACAAATGAGCTTGCTCATGTTATTGGGACAAAGATCAATTTGTTGCAGTCTATACAATTCATCAGCGAAAGTTGGGATGAAGTAACACCAATTACAATAACCAATTGCTTTGGATATGCCGGTTTCAACATACCAGATCATCCATATGAAGAGATTGACGTATTTATTTTTACAAATAATTTAGATAGAAATTTTTCTAAATGTAATATAATTTTAGATGATTGTAGAACCAATGTTTGGATTCCAGGAGTATGTGGATTGTGATGCTGACTTAGAATGTTACGACACAAATATGAATTTAGAATTGTCGATAATAGATTCAATGCAACCAATCGTTGAAATCTCATCGGGAAGTGGTAACAAGAAAGAGGATCTGGAGCAAGAATTTGATTTTGATGAAATCAAAAATTCGTTAGTGAATCTAAGACGATTTATTAAAAAATCTACTGTGGGTCCACTGACAGAAGTAAACACTTGTATTCAATTTATAAGTAAGAAGTGTAAAAAAACAAGTCGTTGACAGTTCTATAAATATACAACATAGAAGTAAGATATAATGAATATACCTGAAGAATAAAACTGCAAAAATGCTAGATATTTAACGGATTTCTTCTACTCGTGTCCGTGTTCGGTATTTCAACTTCCTTGAAGACAAATAGCGGTATCGGCGCTAAGTAATACCCAGATAATATCTCGCTTCATTTCGAAAAGGTCGGATCAGACTAGATAATCTATTGAAGATAATACTTCTACTGATGGTGAATCATGCTATTTACATCCTATTTCTAGACGAATAAAATTAGGGAATAACCAACGAACAAGGTGTTCTAGAACTCAACTGAAATTATGAATACTTTAAAATATTGTTAACACTTTTATAGCAAATTAATAGAAACTCCAAAAAGCTGCTTACATCCTTTTGACATTAAAGCTACAGAATATTGCATCGCTGACTCGACCTTGCAATGTCCTCTATTCGGATACCGAGATTCGTATTCTTATCAGTTGTCTCGAATTGTAGGCACATCTTCTCTCATAAGCATCACTGGACTTAGTTAAGGATTTGGTTTCCGAGAGTGAAGTTGTTGAACAACTGCATTTGTTTATTAAAATTTCAAAATTTGTGCAAAGTAGTAATTAATTTTATTACAATGGTGATTAATGTGAAAATTGTACCGACAACTCCCTTTACGGATCAAAAACCAGGAACAAGTGGTTTAAGAAAAAAAGTACTGTTCATCACTAATGCTTGTGTGACCTTGTCAAACAGAATTATTCTATTTTTATCTGTTTAGGTCAAAGTATTCACCTCTCCAAATTACACTGAAAACTTTGTGCAATGCATCTTGGATGCCAATGAAGGCAATATTGTGGGTACAACTCTTGTGATTGGCGGTGACGGTCGTTACTACTGTAAGGAAGCGGTTGAATTAATTGTTCGAATTTGTGCTGCTAATGGTGTTAGTAGTTTATTAGTTGGCCAGAACGGAATTTTATCAACGCCGGCCGTGTCAAGTTTAATCAGGTCTCACAAAGCTTTCGGTACTTGTTGGAATTAAAATTACTAAATTTATCATTTGCTGTGTCATTAACCATTAAAATTTTACCAAATCATGATTACAGGTGGAATTGTATTAACCGCTTCACATAATCCCGGAGGTCCAGATAATGATTTTGGCATTAAATTTAATTGTGAAAACGGTGGCCCAGCTCCTGACCATGTCACCAATAAAATTTTCCAATTATCGACAGCAATCAAACAGTATAAAATTGTTGAAGGTTTGGAGATTGACATCAGTAAAGTTGGAACCAATAATTATGATGTGAGAAACATTAGTTATAATTTATTATGTTTAATTATTGCTTATTAAACAGATTGTAATTGATGATATGATTCTGATTTCGTAGGTTGCTGGTAAACAATTTAATGTATCCGTAATTGATTCAGTGGCAAATTACGTAAGCCTAATGAAGGAGATATTTGACTTTGATAAGCTTAAAGCATTTGTGACAGGCGTTAAAACTGGGAAACCATTAAAAATGCGAATTGATTCAATGAATGGCGGTAATTTGTAAATTGTTTAAGTCCAACATAACGATTTTTAATTGCAATTTGTTATTTAAGTAACTGGCTCTTATGTGCAGGAAATATTTGTCAATTGCCTTGGTGCAACGCCAGACAATGTTGTTCATACGACACCGCTACCAGATTTTGGTGGCTTACATCCCGATCCAAACTTAACTTATGCCAAAGATTTAGTAGTCACTGTTAGTGCTGGTGATTATGATATAGGAGCTGCATTTGATGGTGATGGTGTAAGTTTTACTTGTTAATTTTTCGTACATGGTGAGTGAACTACTTAATTGCGTTTTCTTGTTGTAGGATCGAAATATGATAATTGGACATAAAGCATTTTTTGTAACACCAAATGACTCATTAGCTGTAATTGCACACTACTTGAATTGTATCCCATATTTCCAAAAACATGGAATTCAAGGTTTTGCTAGAAGTATGCCAACGGCCTCAGCAGTTGATCGTGTTGCAAAGGCAATGAATAAGGAATTGTTCGAAGTACCCACTGGTTGGAAGTATTTCGGCAATCTCATGGATGTTGGTAGGCTATGTTTGTGTGGTGAAGAAAGTTTCGGGTAAATATCTTTAAAAGATGGTTGTGTTATATAGTATCTGAATTGAATTTTTGTAGAACTGGTTCCAATCATATACGTGAGAAAGATGGCATTTGGGCTGTATTGGCTTGGCTTCAAATTATGGAAGCTACCGACAAGGGAATTGAGGATATTTTGAAACAACATTGGACTACATATGGCAGAAATTACTTTACACGATATGATTATGAAGAGTGTGACTTGGATGCGTGCAATAAAATGATGGATGCAATGGAGAAGAAAATCACTGACCCGTCGTTTGTAGGCAAGGAATTCACAAGCGGTGGGAAAACATTCAAAGTGAAGGTTGCTGATAATTTCAGCTATACCGATCCCGTTGATAAATCAGTGGCTAACAAACAAGGATTGCGAATTGTATTTGAAGATGGCAGCCGTATTGTGATGAGACTTAGTGGCACTGGAAGTTCGGGTGCAACTGTCCGAATGTATATTGACTCCTATGAGGATAAGAATGTAATGGGGTTGGCACAAGATATGCTTAAACCGTTAATTGATATTGCGTTACAAATATCAGAACTGGCACAATATACTGGACGCAATGCTCCAACTGTTATCACATAAAGAAACGCTTTTCAATTACTTTGTTAACATACAACATGATTAATGAATAATGTACATAAAAGTTAAACATTGATTTTACAGAAGCATTATGCTTTAGATCAACTTTGTTTCGGTCTTTTGTAGTTTGACTCTATAGAAATAATGTAAATTTTTTACTTGTTTTATTCGTAATTGTACGAAAATTTCATTTATTTGTCTCTGTTTCAAATGAAAAATAAACTATTCGTTTAATAAAAATTGTTATATATAAAAAGCATGAAAGAAATAATAAAAAGCAATGTTTTATTTAAAAAGAATATCAAATTGTGATTAGAAAAAACTTTCAAACGATTGTTATGAAAATTCACTGATTAAATTGAAGCATTCAATAGACGCTCGGAAGGTGATTTTTAATGATTGGTTAACCGAACGTACAGGTGAGTGAGTGATTCGCGGTCTAATAAGTATTAGTGGAGGTGGAAGTTGTTAATGGTATTAGCGAGCGCGAAGACTCTCGTTAGTTACGCGATCTCTTCAGTTTCATTTCAAGTTTAGTTGCACCGCATAATCATATTGCTATGGTTGGTGTTTTGTGAGTGCGCAGTTTTAGTGTTCATCTCTCTCATAAATAAATAAATAAATTCGACTCAATCAAATTGTATTAACGTCACACTTTGCATTACGGAAAAGAAAACAATAACTAATTTGGATAGTTTTATTTAATTTGGCGGAGTGTTTTTAACTTTTTATTTAACGTTATGTTGGATTCATTTACTTAACAACATAAGACAGTTTTATGTGCAACAATTAGTGTGTGTATCCGCCGTTTAACATCAGAAACACTTATTATTTGTACCATACAGAATTTTAATAATCCATTTGAGACACGTAAAGTGTTGGATTCAATCCATAATCTTTAGTGAATGTTTATCTGAAGTGCATTTGAATCGATTTCTTCAAGTGTTGCAATCTATGACTGGTTGTGCCTTTCAATTGTTATTGTTAATTTGGGATAACTTGAAGAATAGTGGCTACTGAGAGTTTACACAGAATAATTTCTAGGTTTTCACTTTAATTAAGTGGATTTTAGTGTCATACGAATAAATTAAAAAGAAACAATTCACATAATTTAAAAACAATATTGATCGGATAGTGGGCGAAAACAAAGGAATTAAAACATGTCAGTATCCACAGTAAGGTCGCCGGTGCTACAGGATGACCAGAAATTTGCATTAATGAAGGTGAGTTTCTAACATGTTTTTATTAACATTATATCATTTGATAGTATTTGAGTTTAAATTAATCATTTGGAATGGATTGGGATTTGATTTGGAAGACAAAATATCAGAAATGGCGCAATAGAAAAACACAAATAAATATTTTAGTATTCCAATCAAGCGAATAATATAACTCTTACAGACTGGTCAAATGACTGGTTTCTGTCGACAACGACATAATCTTAATTATCATCTTAATTCAACGACATTGAAACATTCGAATAAAATATCGTACAATAATAAATATCAAAGAATTCTCCATTCCGATCGCATCGGTTAAATATAAATTAGTAAATTATGTTTATAAACTGTTTCGAAGCTGTATGATAAAATTCATTTTAAACATAATGAACTTCTATAGTTTCCTATTTACCTGCAAAACAAGTATTTACCAAGTGTGATGATTCACAGGAGGCAATTATAATGTATACATTTTATAAATAATTGATTGAAAATATCAAAATTGAAATGAAAACCAGAAAAGGTTTAAGGTCATTATTGATATTTTAATAATGAATTTCCTTATTCTCGTTGCATTGATAGATTATCAACAATTTCTTTTGACTTTACACCTATAAAATGCGTCACCATCATTAATATCGAATTACCAATTAAATAAAATCTATAATGATGATTCGACAAATTTTCCAATGTATTTCCTTTAATTAAGAATTACCACATAATGATAGAAATTAATTAGCTATTAATTAACACTGAAATACAATTTTAATGTTGTGAATTCATGTTCAACGATTTCAATTTCTACGCCATTTGAATGTCACATAATCATGTCTTATCTCAGTGATATGTTGAAGACACGCTAGTTTTGTTATCTTATGAGTTATAAAATAAATATTTATAAAGATATATGTATTCGCCTGACTTAATATTACATTGATCTTTATGCGGTTCATCGAACAGTCAATTGGGAGTCAGCGTTATTAAACAAAGTAGCACTTTACAATTTACTAGCCATTCAATTACACTGAAATTTACTTAGATTTTAATTTTATGTACTGGATTTCTAGACAGTGTAAACACATGCTGTGACTGTATCCAATCGGATAACTATTTACCAATGACCCACATTGATTTATGCAATGCATTTTTTTGCTCAGTTGCATAACATTTGGTAAACAAGTTTATGCCATCATGTTCTTCTCGTGCCCGAAAACAACATTTTCTTTATGGATTAATTGGCAATACGAACAAGCGTTTTCGACTTGGTTTTTTTTTAAATATTTAAATTAATTTGCACAAAATCACCACTGACACAGAACGATTGGTTCGATGGTAACTTACGAGTATAACAACTAATAACCGTTGACCAGGTGATGTGGAATATTTCATTATAAATTATAGATGACAGAGCAGATTGAATTTTATAATTTTGTTTTTTATGATCAAGATTCAATTTGAATTACTTCCAAGAAAATCAATATCATTGTGATTTAGCTGTTTATCTAATTTTCGAGTATTTGACAATATTTAAGACAATTGGTAATTTTATTTAAATCAATTTAATATACTTAAATTGTAAGCAAGCTTACAATAAAACAAGTGTTGATCAAAGTGCAATCTTCTCTTTGTCTTCGAATACTTAGAATTGTCTTTTATTCATTGAGCAAATATAAAAATTTGAAAGTAAATAATTTTTTATTTGATTCACCATTATATCAGTTGGATTAAGTACAAAAAATGATTGAGATTGGATTTATTGTATAAAAGGCGAATGAAAAAAGTTGTTTTGAAAAAAATAACACATTTAACTGACCAACATTAACGTAATAAACAAGTTTTTTATAATTTGGGAATTTTTTTGGTTTAAATTTGCTAATCTAATCATAACATTAATACGGTCGTTTGATAATATTTCATTGAAGAAGGAGAATGCAATAATTTAACCGTCACGAAATATAATTTTTAATGATTATTAGTAACTGAATGGTATAACATTGAAAGTGTTATAACGTATAAGATAGACAATTCTATTTGGAGAGTGATTGTTTAATGTTTGTAAACGAAAATAAAAATCATATGAAGCAAAACGATTTAAATGATTTGAAATGTAACAACAACTTGTCTTTCATTCATATGTTTTTTTTTCACACTTGATATAATAGTGCAAATTTTTCTTGTTTGATGAAAGCAATAATAAAAGAAAATTGTTTGTGTTGAGTAGAAGAATGTATTCATATGTTAAGTTCAAGTTTCATACGGATTTAGGTGTGTTGTTCAATTTGAACGATGTCTATGAGAAATACGATAATTAGTTTCTCATTATCTTTATCTGAGATCAAAGTACCATCAATAATTTATTTTATTGTCTAAGATGATTTAATTGAATTCAAGGTAACATAACTGAATGCATTTTATTTTGTTTTTTTGCAAAAATTAATGTTATGTTAATTGATGAACTACCAATAATTTATGAACACAAAGAAAAATGAATCTTTTGTTGTTTAACAGATTCGCATAATTTGAAAGACACGAAAAATTACTAAGCAACCGCATGATGAAAATATTAAGTGTTATTGTCTGATTGACTCTTGAATATGTACATTACAATAAAATTACTACTCATCAATTGTCGTCATAGACAATATCTTGCACGATTGAATGAAAAGTAAAAGTATTTGTAAATAAAATTAAAAACAAAATACTCTGTCAATATATTTAACTGCACATTAATTTGCTATTTATATTGCATAGTATACCTTTTGTCAATGACTCAGTATGAATGGGTTACATTACAATATGGGTAAATTTGAATACTGTATACATAGAAGTGATGAAATTTTAAATTGCATTCATGACCTGAACTTCAATCATGAGAGCGGTAGTCATCAAGTCACCAAAGATTATGTAAATTTTATTTCATTTGTTTTTTGACCACTTTAACAACATTTCATTAAGTTCAATAGTAAAAATTACATAATTCACTTGATATTGAGTACATTTAATGGCATATGTGTTTTGGTTGATTTGAAATTTACAGAAATACAAGAAACAAATGAAATATCGGTGAAAAATTCATTAGCCCAAATGTAAACAATTCGTATAGTTTTTATGTGACGACTTACCTTGTATGTACATAAAGTTTAGGTCGATAAAGCTCCGGTTAACTGAGATTTGCTTACTAAATACATCTTAAATAATTTACTGTATTAATAATTATTTTATGAATTAATTTTTATGATCAGTAAAACAGTAAAAACAGAAATTAAACATTTGAATCTGGAAATGTATTACATGGTGATTTGTAACACGAAGAGTACACATTTCGATGAGTATGTGATGTAGTTAATGTTGAACTGTTTTTGAAGGTCAACCAGTTACTTAAAATGAATTAAAAACTAAGCTACACACCATTAGATTATGTTTACATGTGATAAAGATAATTTTACCTGATGTTCATGACATAGTATCAAATCAGTCGGTTAATTAAATTGAAATTAATTAACCGTTATTTCTTTTTTCTTCTATTTACCATTTATAGTTTCGGCGAAGTCTTGCCGATATATTGAAGCCAGAAATGGATGATCACTTCTTAGTACGATGGCTTCGAGGTAAATGCAATTATACCAATTTAATTGAAATAAATAAATGAATTATATAAAATTAAACAAATTTTAGCAAGAAACTGGAATCCAACAGCAGCAGAAAAAATGATCAGAGATGTATGTTGAAACATTGCTATTTATAATGGTTATATTGATTATGTTGAAATTTACCTGTATTTGTGATTGTAGTCAATGAAATGGAGAGAACGATGGGGTGTGGATGAAATTCATAATTGGAAGGGACCACCAATGTTGGATCAGTATTGTCCGCGTGGTTTAACTGGATTTGATAATGATGGAGCACCAGGTAAATTAATTCTTTGACTTTAAATTGTCTTTCGTTTCTATAATTACTTTGGATTTTAGTGCTATTTGTACCATTTGCCGGTATGGATATGTATGGTGTACTCCATTGTGTTTCAAGAGCCGATTTTGTCCGTTTTACCATTCAAAATATTGAAAAATACATGAAGATAGCATATGAACAAAATCTTAAACATGGACCACAAGCTAGACAATTCGTTATCGTATTCGATATGGAAGGTTTCAATTTGAAACAATATGCTTGGCGTCCAGCTGGTGAAGTTGTGATATCTCTTATCAAAAATTATGAAGCCAATTATCCAGAAATCCTCAAATGCTGTTACATAATTAATGGTATGATCTTGGACAATAATACTATCGTTTCATATTTCGTTTATAAACTTAACGATATTTATGTTTCATATTACAGTGCCTAAGATGTTTGCATTCGCATTTAATATTGTAAGCAAATTCCTTGATGAGTATACGCTAAGTAAGATATTGATCTTTAAAATGGGTTCTAAGAAATGGTTGCCAAAGATATTTGCTCATGTTGATAAGTCTCAAATACCTCAATATTATGGTGGTACCTTAACTGATAGTGATGGAGATCCAAAATGTAGTTCAGTGGTAAGTGCTGTTCTCTCAATATGTATTGGTTACATGAATTATAATACATTAATTAATTAATTTGAATTTTAGATTTCGTGGGGAGGAAAAGTGCCTGTTGAAATGTATAAAGAACAACAGGATGATACAGGAGTTAAGCAATTAACAGAAGCAGTTATTAAGAAGGGAAATAAAATTAAATTGGAATTTAATTGTGAAAATAGTGGATGTTTCTTAAAGTATGTAACTCACATTATTAACGAGTAATTATGGTACTTTAGCACACATTTATTAATTGTTTTTTAGTTGGGAATTTCGAACAATCGATCATGATATTCGGTTTGGTGTAAAACGAATTTGTAATAAAACAAGTGAGGAAACAATTGAAATTCCATTGAGACGAGTGGCATCGCATCAACTGATCGAGGAGGGTTTTATAACATGCATTGAAGATTGCAAATGTAAGAACAATAACTTCAGATGCGTTATTTTCCAGGAAATAATAATATTTATCTTATATAAATTTCAGACGTTGTTGTGTTTGATAATACTTATAGTTACTTTAAGAACAAGAAAATACATTACATGGTGAATCTGACAACACCATTAAGTGAAATTGAAGCGGCTGCTGAAGCACTTGCGGAGTAAATATTCGAGTCATTAATGATATTATTATTATTTCTATTTTTTATTATGAATGATATTTTAATTTGGTAATTCTTACTAATCAAAATGTACTTAAAACATCAAACAAAATTATCTACTTCATCTCATTAAAAGGAAGTGAAAAAAAAAATTATTGGAACAGAAAACATGGTGATATGGACAAATAATTATTAGTTAATATACATTGTACTTATGTTTAAAAAATTAAGAATTACTCTGTGTTGTTTTGTTTTCCATCTTTCAACTGCATTCAAAGTGTATGTGTTATACTGTATTAAAAAAGACAATTTTACTTTACATTCTAATACCATTGGAAGTATAATTAATTTATTTATCGTACATCACTAATTTGGTCCCATATTACTGTAGCCCTGTTGTTGCGGTGGCATTGGACCAGATTGACCGACCGATTGTTGCATCGGCGATTGTACCATTGGACTTGCTACTTGATTCGGTGGTACTTGATTGACCTTCAAACGAAAAAAAAATATTATTAAACAATGAAATCACATTATGAGGAATTGAATCAAACATGCGTGTTGTAACATAATATGCATTATGTTTAAATGATTAAACAATACTCACCGTATTCTGTGGAGGCTGCGGTTCATTCGGTAGTGTTAAGGTCTTAGCTAATTGACTTATAGCAGGAAATAGGGAACATTCATTTTTCATAGATCTAAACATTTCGTCAAAGTTCCTCAGTAACATATAAATATTATTTAAAGCCATGGGATGAACTTGATCACTTTTTTGGGCCAATTGTGTCACATTCGTACTAATATCATAAACGAATGGTAAAACAAGTGACGGCATATCTTTCCAATCGCCTTGCATGTATGGTATTCTTGTCAATTGTAACTAAAACAAGATTGATATTATAACGAAATTCAAAATTTGAAACTGATCAATATTTACCAAGAAAAGAATTTTGACTTTGCATTGTATCACACCAGGTTGACCAACCGGAACAATTGGTTGTGATGACGGTGGTATTCTAAGACAAAATTGAACAGTCCATTTTAAATTCTGATGCATTTCCGGATGTAATTCCATATGCATTATCTACAATTTATAAAAACTCATTACAGATAATTGACTTCATAGATTGGAATATATATTATACCTGAATAAAATCTCGTAATACTTGGGGTGGAAGACAAAGCATTTTTAAAAATGCTGTAATTACATTGATGCGATAAGGTGGCACTGCTACACGACTTTCAAAATACAATTCTAAAGTTTGCAAATCATCCATAGTCCATTGATATGGTGGCTTATTATCAGGTGTAGGACCAGAATGTGGCATTTGACTGACTTTTAAGTGTAACGATTGCATAAAAGTTGGATGTAAAAAGACATGGTATTGCAAATTGTCTATTTTAAACAACAGTGATATCTTTTCGTTTGACTTTAAAACAATTATCTAAAAAAATATAACAATAAAATTTAAAATAAATTTCTTGTGACATGCCAATAGATATACTTACAGGTTCTTCGCTGTGAATGAGTCTTTGTAAATGACGTCTTAAATAAATACAACCTAAAAATCTCTCTAGGGGTGATAAATCAAAGCCACCAGTACCAAGTGGATTAGGACATGATTTGCATAAAATTTCTAATGCTTCGCTGGTTAGCAATGTGGGAACCGCACCAGCCCAAGATCTAGCTGGCAGTATTCGGGACATATGAGGGACGGAACCACCTTGGTTTTTATGCTCCGGCGACTGACCAGGACGAGAAGCAGGCCGTGGAATACTAGGAGAACCGGGCCATGTGTTACCAGCTAAAGATGGGGAAAGAGCCGTAAAAGGACTATTATCAAGGTGACCAGCTTGCATATAAGGTAAAGAATTAGGACCTGGCGAATTGGCCATAGGACTTGGCTGTGGATTTAACGGTGACGACGGCATCATACCACTTGGAGACGGATGCGGCAAATGTGGTGCTGGCGGTGAAGTCATACTAAAATTCGGATGGTTAGGATTTCCCTAAAAATTAAAATATATGTCACAAATTAATATAACACTTTAAGATCAGAATGTTTGTTATTACTTGATTGATTGGATGCGGACTAGCCGGTGTATGAGGGTTTGAGCTCGATGGTGGAGTCATTGGAGAAGCAAATCGAAGACCTGGATCACGAGGACTTTGAGGTGCGCGTCCAGATAAGAACTGTGAAGAAACTCCAACGGATGTTGGACCACCTTGGTCATCAATTGCCATAATCGGTGACGGTGGATTATCATCTTCTGTTTGTGACCGACGCTTATATACAGCCGTTTCATCAACGTATTTTGATAAGAAGCTTTTCAATCCCTGTGACGGTATTAATTCGCCTACAACACTTACTCCATCAAAGTGACTGAACGCTCCATCTCTAATTGAAACTAACCCACTACCAAGCAACCGAATTTCAAGACAATACACAGATTGAAAAGTAACTTTGATTAAAGTCGCCGATTGAGGCATAATGCAGAATGACAAAACCGGTATATTTGAACGCTAAAAGAATATTGTGATTATGCAATTTATAATCAATAACATATAGATTTATTTCCATTTACCTGTATGCCTAAATGGGGAATAACTGGCAGTTTTGCTATAGAACTTAATGATTGATACGTTTCATGAAGCATTTGAACTATATGAGCCAAATTCTGTTCTTTATTTAAGTGCGCTTGTAATTGATCTTTCATCATTGAATGAGCATTTATTGCAGAATTTCCGCCATTAAATACCTTTAGTGGAGAAAATAACAATTAACATAAAATGTATATTTTAATTACATTGAAATTACTCACCAATTTAAATTCATTGGATTTAGAGCACCAAAAAACATTTACTGTTACTTCAAAATTCGGTCCATAGTTTAAAATTAAATTTGTGTAAGTATACGATTTGACCGCTACAATATTCTGATAATACGATTTCTCCGAATTGTATTTCTCAGCAAAGTCATGGACCAATGTATAGAGATATACAATCTTCTGCCAATCTCTAATGAGGCTATCGACTGCACCATGAATGGAATTTATGTCATACTGGAAATAAATTGGTCTACGGAATCCTTGTTCTCTAGGATGACTACTTTGTAATGGACTGCTGAAAAATACCAATTCTAAATTCCACCACCGTGAAACGGTACGCGATATGCTTGAACGGAACGACACTGAAAGTAATCGACGTTCTAATGCTTCCCAGCATGCCATACTTATAGGTCTTGCTAATTTTTTATCTATAAAACTACTTTGTGGTTTGGGCAAAGATAATATTTTCAACACAATCGATGATGCGTTTGCCTCAATTTCTAACCCAGAATGAGGTATTTCTCTGTCACTTAACTCTCGTGCCAATAAAATGAATGGCATTTTTTCATCACACATAGCAACAACATGTGCTAAATCGGGAATAAAATATGCGGGATATATTGTTCTAGGCACCTTGGAAATGGGACCATTGTCTGTGGAAGCTTTTCTCTTTTGCCCAGGAAATTCTACAATATATGTCAGTTATTAGAAAGAGTTTTAATTCGTTAAAAAACATTACTCACCATCAATATAAGTGCCTGGTCCATGAGTACACACAAATGAATCTAACTCTATTAAACTCTCTACTTTCAAAAACACTTTTGGTACAACCGATGAATTTGTATCCTGTGGATCTTTTGATTGTTGCGCATCTTCGATATCGGTCACTTTCTCAGTCATACATAAAAAGAATTTATACAGAATGTCGCAATTATTTTCTGGATTTTCATCCATTTTAACAACCTAAAACAAAGGTATCATATAAAACTGTCGTTAATAGACAATTCATATATAAGTTTATACCATTATCACGTCAGGATAGTGATGCAGTCTTATGAAAATCTTATGTTTTCCTAGTTCCTCGATTATATGATCTGGCATTTTAGCAAATGACAGTTTTTCTTCAGCAGTAGCTGGTAAATGTTGTAAAGTCTTTTCACATCGTCGTTTCGTTATCCAGAAACGCAACTCTGATACATGATTTGATAGTTTTGAGTAATCATTGTTCAATGCTGATTGCAATTCAGGTACAATTGGACACTCCAAGTGTTTAGGTACATGACAACGCAGCATACCAGTGTGTGTGTCCACCGTAATGTGAACTTGTTCAGCCCGTAAACATGGAGACAATATTGGAATCGTCAACACTGCCGGAGTACCTTGAATTATAACTAAAATGATAATAATTCGATTAATTGTTTCATTACATAATCCAAATAATACCATGCAACTCACAATCAACGTCTTTCAATATGTTCATGAATTCTGCTTTTATGTCATTTAAACGACTGAGTGAGCGTATATACACAGTGTGCACCAACAACCGTTCCATTGACAAATGATCTGATCGTACAGCACGATCAGCTACTTCAGACGACTCTTTATTTCCTATCGATGGTAAATGAAATACGGCCAATGGTTTTGCCGTATCATTGGGATCCGTTTGAACGGTTAAACGATAACCAAGCTCAGATTTTGGATCTTTATTAGTAAGTTCTCGCCAATAAGATACTGTCAGTTTCCAGCCTGGAACATATTCATCAACATGTACATTATCTTCTAAACGGTCCATTATTAATCTCAAGGTTTGCGTATAGAGAACTTCTAATTGCAACGATTGACAGAAGAAATGAAGACAATTATAAACTTCGGCTAAAGCATTTTGATTGTCAACCAATCGCGCTTGTATCAATTGGTGGATATAATTCACTTGAAGCGTATGAACAAGCGCTTTGCCATCTAAAAATATATTTCATCAGTTTATGTAATTATAAATAGAATAATTTCTTACCTCCAGTCTCTTTATCTTCTACCAAAATATCAATGTCTAATAAACGCCATGGGACTGTGGGTGCATCTCCCATCACTGTTAGAGATACTTCAAATTCATGATCAACGTGAAATGTAACGCGACCTGCTTCAATTTTGAACTTTCTCATTTGAGGTAACAGACTTCCTGTCACCAATCGATGTTGTATCACTTGATTCAATCTGAGCAAGGTTTGCCGTTTCTCTGATAAGGTAATTGGGTCAGGAGGTACTATACGATCTCTTATAATTGACGGTAACCGTGCATACGAACCGGTTGTGAGAATTTCAATAGCTGCAGGTATATGAAAATTGGGCAAACGTGCGTGAACTAATGTTTCACGAGCCATACGCGCCAGCATATCTGCTGTTTCAACAAATAACATTGATTGCTTATCAAGGAAGCTCATTATGTGCTAGAATAAGAAATTAGTTCAATTCAATTCCATTTTACAATAATATTTCACTTACGGCTGATTTATCAACTTTCGATGCTGAATTGGCCCATTTTACCAATGCCAATAAACGTATGAACAGTTGCCTGGTCCTCGCTGAAAAGTTATAGATCTCAATCTTACGTTCCATGTCCGTTTTTCTCGGCAGTAATTCAGCGAGAACGGTAAGTTCATGGTAGGTACGTTGTATAATAAAATCTATTAGCATACTGAGCGAAATGGAGCCACCACGCGGAGCACTCTCCATACCGGTGGGCATCATAGCAGTACAAGGACCTCCTTGGAGGCTTTCTAATGGTTGCGGCGACATTGCTGAAAACTAGTTAAATCTCCTGATTCAATAAATCATTGGGCCGTAGCATCGAATTCCAATGGTTTCAAACAAGTTCATTCACTTTAATTGAGTTTAATCGAATTCATTACAACGATCCGACTGGCACTAAACCGAACACATCAACTACTTGGAATCCAATGAATCTGTACTTATATTTATGGTAAATTACTATTTCATCAGGGCTAAGGATTCCTCAAAAGCACTTAAATTAATTTAAAACTCAATTTCTTGTCCAATTAATTACTTTTAAAGAAACAAGCAAAAGAATTTATCAAATATGTAAACACATACGAATTTCATCTACTTCATTTATTGTCGCAAAACAATGATTCCAAAACCAGTCGAAGAAACTAAATGTTCATACTCCGATAGTATCGAAAGAGTATATTGTTCATGCATTTTAGTGTCTAGTTACGTGGTATCAGTACTATGAAGATATGAAGAAGAAAACAGTACTATATCTATATAAGAGACTCTCTGTATGTAAGAGCTTTCTGCAATATAGTGATTCACTGATTTAATGAAGCGTCGTTTTTTTTTTACCCTTTGAAGAAATGAAGGCACTCATGTGAAACATCTATTTCAATACTCTAGTTACATGGATCTTATATACAAGTTGTGCTATAGGTGCGAATCCCATGAAATTTCTTCCAACGCTCTTCGCTATACTATAGTACGACGGTATACTGGTTTAAACTTTAAACACAATCGAATATCATTGAATTTCAATATGTAAACTTTACTGTAATCGCATTGTACTAGAGAATGTGCAGTCTAGATCCACTTTTCAGGAATTTACAAGAGGAAGATGGCAATTGTACCGTTGGTCACTGCTGTTCACTGGTACTCATTTAAATGTTACAGTGCTGCCGGTACCAATTGTTGATCACATCAATTGTCAATTGGATCCAAATAGTACAATCGCGCACCTTTGTACCGTTTCGTTTTTGATTCTTTTCAGATTATAAAAATATCACTTCCATTCCAATTCCAAACTAACGGTTGGTCCATACATAATTATTACGGGGCAAATGGGACTTTTGAATTACCGCTATACCTGTAAATTGTAATTGAATGATACACCGATTTTCTTTTTGTAATTTTATTCTTGCATAATTTTTATATTGGAGGATTATACATTATGGATTAAAGTATTTCACATTCTTTCTCTTGTGTTTTTAGTTCATTTTCATTTTGGAATAGTTTTTAAATAGATTTTTTTTTCTATCTTTATCTTGTTGGGTATTCTTTTAAATTAATTCATTATATCAATTATTTTGCGCTAATATATAACCATTGTTCAGCCATTAAATTTCGAAGTTTACATAATTATTATAAATCATTAATCATATAATTAAACTTACTAATCGATATAAGATAACAACAACTGTGTATACGTGTATTCAGTGTTCAATTAGATAAAAGGTGCAGATAAATCTTTTATTTTTTGTTAAAGAGGGAAAGGTTAATCATTTAAGTGTGGTAAATTATATTATTTTTTTTTTGCTTGGTATTTCTTAATGTTTTTTTTTTTTGTTTTTATCATATAACGTTTACTTTGTAGAAGATATAGATCAGTTTCACATTAATTAAATAGATTTAAAAATTTATTCTTTAACTTTCACAATATCTTAATTAAATCTCATCTTTTTCATTTTAATTAATAATAATAATAATAATAATTAATAGTAGGAAGATTTCATTAAATACTTACGTCAATGATATATTATCTTATCAGATTATTAATCGTTTTATTCCATTGTTCAATTAACATCGACATTATAATTTGTTTTTTTCTTTTTTTTCAAATTTTAAAAATTACACTAAACTATGATAAAATGAATGATGAAAATTATCGAATTTACTTTTCATTGTTTTCTTTTCCTTATACCAATTATATATTTAATTTAAAATGTTCTCAAATAAGTAAAATGATTGATACACGGTTTGATCCACGCAAATTTTTTTTTTATAACAATTTTATATGTGTAAGTATTTGAGTCTTTAGTCACCACAAAAAATTTAATTAAAATATAATTAGAAGAACGAAGAAATTATGTGATTTTGTTCATTTAATATTGACTTCAGTTTTTAGCAGTAATTCTATACATATTTAATTCATTACGGCCACTATTAATTGACAATGAAACCAAATTAACGATTTCATTATGGTTGTTAATCTAAGCTATTTATTTACTTTGAACCTCTATTTTTGTGTTTCATCATTAAATCTAATGCAGTTTTATAAATCACTTAATTGATCAATAGATTTAGTATTAATTAAACGGTCAATTATATTCGTTTCAAAATGAATTCGTAAATGTTAAAAATTTTCAATTAAATCAAACAGCACGTATTATAAAACAAGATTTGATTCTAACAATAATTAAATGTATGACTCATATTTCGGTGTTTTTCTTTCTTTGCCTTAAATCTTATCAATTAGAGACATTTTACATACATAAATAATAGAGGTCTGATATTATTATGATTTACACTAAATAATTAAACGTTAAAAAATTGTATTTCGTTTGAATTTTCATTTCATTTACCATATCATCAAATAAATATTCAATTCATTGTCAAGTAAGAGATTACGTTTTCATTCATATGTGTGTTTTCTGGCATTATACTTGACAATGTTCATGATTTGAGATTTTATATTTTAGAATCACATAAGCGAATAAAATTCAATAACATTTTGTTTCTTTTGTTCTATCTCACTCTCAACAGCAGCACTATGGACACAAATTTCCATATAAATTTGTTCCGAATATTCATTTTTTTTTTAACTTTTCTATACAATCAATTACAACCATTATAAATGGAAATCTGAAATTCATCATTATTTTCTTGCTCCATTATTCCATTTTTCTTCATGTACATAATTCGGTATAATTTACATTCATAATTTATCATAAATTTTCATTAGAATTTTTTAAACATAGCAGTTTCATATTAATTTCATTATTTTAAATTGGATATTATTTTTGTTATTTCTTCATCTGTGTAACGTTCGTCGTATTAATGTTAACATATAAAATCAATATATATCTTATATATATTTAATTTGTTTCACCTTTAATTAGCATTTAAATATTTTGATGTTATGTTTCAATATATTAAATTAAATCTACTGTACTGCAATTTCATTTTTATTTAAATTTTCTATTAGCTATAGCTTCGATTTTAATCATTTAATTTTAACCTAATTGCTATTTATTTTAATTATCTTTTTGTCGCATTTATTTTTTTATTTGAATTGATTCAGTTTATAAGTCGTTTTACTTTTGTTTCTTGAATGGCTACAGTATATAAGTTAATTTGAATTTTTATTTTATTTTTAAATAATCCTGAATTGATTAGACTCAGTAAAATCCATTTCTAATTACATGTTTTGTTTCTTTTTTGAGAAATGTATCTTTAAATGTACTGGTTTTCTTCTTTTTTTTTATTTCCATTGAATATCTCAACGTGGTGAAAGGGGATAGCACACACACGCACACTTTTAATTATTAGGAAAAAGTATCCTTACAGTTTTAGATAATTTTCATTGAATAGTTAAGATTTATGTAATTTCATAATAAATATTAGTTTCATTTTATTAGAGCCATTAGAATTGTTAGTATTTATTGAGAATTATTCACGAGAAGAATAAAATTTGTATAGAGAATTGTGCAAATGTTTTTATTTTAATTATGTTTTAATTAACGAGTTTATCTTAGCTATATCAAACACTATTAGAAAATATTTTATTAGATATATCGGAGCTATTGTATTAATCTCATTTCAGTTAAAAATTAATACTTTTAGATTAGTGTTGTTTCATTATTATTCGCGGTTTAATTAGAATCAATCGATGTTTAAAAAGCTGTCTACTTGAAATTGAACAAAAGAAAAGTGTCGAATTTAACAATAAAAATAAACATAAGAGTATAGAACTTCATGAGATTCGTTAATAAAATTAAAAATGTTTGCTAATTAGAATCGATCAATTTTAATTAACTCACTTGTTTTTTGTTTTTTTGTCTTATTTAAGCACTCCAGAGTTTTAAAACTTATAGATAAGAATTATTAATAAAAAATAAAGAAAGAACTCACACCAAATTGGAAGCAAACGGTTCACAATCTCAATTATCTTAAAATAAATTAATTACACAATAGTTTTCTCCATTGATTCACTTGAAAGAATTAATGTAAACGTATTGAATATAAGATTTCTTTTAAAAATGTTCAATTTTTTACTTTCTTTTTCTATCTCATCTTATTATATTGCAGAGAAGCTATTTATAATGCGATCGATTTTATTCATTTTCTAATCATAAAGAAGTAAAGCAAATCGCTTGTTTCAATATGGACTGCCCGTATTTGGTTGTACATGATATTCTAGTAAAAAGGAAATTGAAAACCATTTCAAATGATTTCAATTTTCAATATGTTCCCTTTTACATCAAAAGCGTATTCATCAAAAGGAAATCAAATCTCCACGTTAAAATAATGATTTAAAGTATTTAAAAAAAAAAAGAAAAAGAAACTTTAATTACGCCATCCTCTGTTCATAAATTATTTGTATACGATTGATGAGTGTTTGAGTGCTCCATACACATAATTGAATGGCAGCCCACTTTCACATTTTGAATAAAAGATTTCCTTTTTCAATTAAATTTCTATGTCTTGTAAATACACTTGTTACTCTATAGTTGGTTGTATTATTTCAATTTGTTTGTTTTTCATCATTTAATTGTTCTGCGATTCTTTTAATTACTTAGTCATATTGAAAAACAAAAATCTCACTTATAAATATAATTAAATGTAAAAATAAACTTAAATAAATCAATTTCTTATATTCAGCAGTGAACCAATTATAATGAATCATTATTTTGTTACTTGTTAATATATCTATTCGCTTTTAAACGTATTAACTATTTTGAGTTGATGTGATTTCTCATCTCATATTTAATTTCTTCTTTTTGTATTTTTGTTTGTTTTCTGTTTTTCTAAGTTTAATTGTTATTATATTATAATTAAATTGGATTTATGTCCAGTTTAATTCTAAATAAAATTATGTTCATTGCGCTTGTGGATCACATTGTAATAGTCGTACAATCGATGGATCACTCTTAGCACCCTCAATGAATTCCTCCAAACTAAGTTTACCATCCTTGTTACGGTCCATTTGACGGAATATTTTATCAGTACGTTTCTCCGGCGTACTCTCATCCTCTGGCATTTTCATCACAGAACCAACCATTTTATATATTGCCTAGTTTGGTTTTTGTTTTCCATCATCCATATAACAAGAAGAAGGAGAGAAAATATTCAGCATTAGTAATTGGAAGGGTTACAAAACAAAATAACTATTTCTATTGACTTTGTATTATAAAAAATGAATATGTCAATACAATACAAAGTTCTGTTAAACATCTTGTTGATAATTTAACAGGGCACACAAAGTCAATGATCCTAAACATTGAAAAAAAAATCGTAAAATACTTACAGTGACAATTTCTAACATTTCTTGTCGTGATATATAACCATTTCCATCCAAATCGTACATTGAAAATGCCCATTTTAATTTTTGTTCCAATTTACCACGTGACGTAACACTTAAAGCACAAAGGAATTCTCTAAAATCTATTGTTCCATCGCCGTTAGCATCGAATGTGCGAAAAACATGTTCAGCGAACTGGCACAATTCAAAAATGTTATCCATAGTACCATTTTCAACGTTGGAAAGGAACGAAGGTAGACAGACATAACATTATACAGAAGAGAACACAATATAAAAAAAATAAGAATAAGGTGAAAAGTTAATTTATATGGGGCAATGTTCTAGGATTGGATTGTAAGTAACTCACCTTGCTAGCATCACCGTATGGGAAAAAATTTCCATAAATTTTCTTAAACTCTTCTACCGATAAATGCCCACTGGGACAATCCTTCAAGAATCCTTTATACCATTCTTGAATTTCGGCATCTGTAACAGAAAGAAAAAAAAAATTATCATGACCAATTAACTAAAGCCCGAAGCATTGAAAGACAGGTGAGAATGGTATAATTTTTCAACTGCGCTATAACAGTAAAGATAAATGATTTTCATGAAAAACATACCCGTGAATTCTGTATTCTGTTTCAGGTCTTCAAGGACCTCAGGCTTCAATTTACTATTCTGTTTTCCCATTATTTCCTATAACAATGTGCGATTATTTGATTCTACACATGTAACAATTCATGTAATTATATAGTATGACACGAAACAGATGTAATACATTTGATGGATCCACATGAAAAGAGATTAATTAGATCACAGCAGTTTAGTTAGTTTAACATATAATCGATGTCATAGAGTGATAATAAAATTTGACCGTTCATTTTTATACTCACTATAATAGAATGATGGATAGGATCCACTTATCGTAATTATTTTTTCCAAATCAATTTACAATTTATAAATTAATTTGATAATTTATCGGTTTTTAGTATGATTAATATTCAAATAATATTATGCTCGATAAAATCTGTTCAATATATATTTTGTTGGTGTTCCCGTTCATTAATTTATGTACTGATAAAGACTATTCATCACCTGTTGACCGGTCACGTTGTTTCAATTGTTGACCATCCAGAGTAAAATAACCGCACGATTTTCAATTGTTGTTCACTTTAATTCGTGCTAATTGTGTTCAACGCCCTAAATAAAAACAAAAACAAAAAACATAAAATTAAATTACATTAATGTTATTCGTTATACTACATGATAATGAGTGGCACTTCATTTTCATAATGAGTGCCGTTAGTTATTGATAAATCAATCAACAATAAATTGAAAAAAAATAAAAATTAATTATTAAATCACATTATTCATTTTTTTTTTATTCTTTATAGTAATAATATATGATTCAAAGCGTTTAATTGCGAAAATGCCACCATTGTATTTATGTTTTTCATCATATTGAAATGTATTCTTTAATGTTTTACTAAGTTTTTTTTTTGTTTCTCATTCATTTCTATCGTATAGATTAACCCTCATATTAAATTTGTTACAATTTTTCTTTTTCTTTAATTTAAATTAAGATTTTATTCGTCTTTATTTTTAAGTTTAACTCTATCTGTGGTTCTTATAACTTTATATGATTTCTAATGATTTATGTGCATTTTTCTTTTATTATAACCATTAATATTTAACTGACAAAATGATTTCTTTTTATATTTTTAATATAAATTTAAAGTTATTTTAATAAATTAATATGTTATTTTATAAAGAATTGATTTGGTCTGTTGTTACCATTTTCAAAATAAATTTTTTAATAACATTTCAATAATGTTGTTATTCACTTTAATAATACTAAGCAATAAAATTTGGTTTCATTTTATATTTAATTAATATGTTGAGTATGTATTCATAATGTGTTTCATTTTTCCCCCATTTAACGTGACAGGGAATTATAAAATTTTTAAATAATTCAATTATGCGTTTTATTCAAAATGTTGTTGATAATGTTGATTTATTATTTTCCTGGTATTCATTTTTGGTTAATTTTTATTTGTAGTTTTAGAGTATTTTGTATAATTAAATTGTGCTTTCATTTTGTTTGATCTATGTTTGTTTTCCATGCATATTTAATATCAAGTTTTATTTGCAAAAACAAAAAAAAAAAAAACAAAATGTACGTGTCTCATATTTGAGTAACTGAATGCCAAAGTGCGTTTCATTTAACATAATTTTCTATTGAATTACAGTGAAAATAAATTGAAAATTTTTAAAAATATAATTATTCTCATATAAACAGAATTATATTTATATGTTAATATCAAATGGAAACGTTTATGCCGTTCTTTTATTACATTTGTTTTACTACTTCACTTTCGAATTGGAAAAAAAGTAAATTAAATTAATTTTCACGATTAATTATTAATAATAATAATAATAACAATAATAATCATTATAAATAAAAAGTGTATGTATTTGATATTTGAATTTTATATCATACCATTTTCACAATTATATGTATCTCTTAAAAATATATACATAAGAATAAACATTACGTAGTTATCTACATCGAATTTTAAATGTTTGCTTTTTCTTGATGAAATAACAAAATCACTGTGCCATTAATATCATTCCAAAATAGATTCATCTAATTACATGTAGTTAAACGGCAAATTTACGTTATAGTATTTAACTATTCAAATGAAAATGCAAAAACATAATTGATTTCTATGTATTACATTTATGCCAAAGAACCGATGCGATTGTTATTAATTTATTATTTTGAAAATCGATTTCATATTTGGACGTTGCAATCGCATTTTGATTGATATGGATTTTCTTTTATCATTCAGAGAGTTCTATACCAAAAAATTGTGTCCGTCAATATGACGATGAATCTCAATCAATGTTAATTTTAAATCAGTAGCCATTCAACGAAAATAAAGTTCTTGGCAACAGTAATTATGGGATATTGTTATAATTTTTTCTTCTATTATTGTTGTCATTTACCAATTGGAATGTATTTTATTTTATATTTGCCAGAACATTTTACATTTACATAACATACACATTCTGATGATAATCGTGATTTTATTTGATATTCAATTATACAATTTTAATCTCAACATCCGATTAAATTGATTGCTACATATTTGTTTATCATTTATACTTAATAAATTTCCGTATTTTTCTTAATTGTGAATGGTGATTCCATTCATTTATGTTCTCTTTGATAACATTCATCTGGTTCATATTTTATCTTCTCCATTTTCATATTCAGTAAACATATAAAATACCAATTATTTGAATGATGAACATCAATAATCATGTAGAATGTAAAATTGTAACATAAATATATTTATATTCTACAATTTTGTAAACGATTATGTTTTAATAAAATTTATTATTTTCACTTTTCTTGTCTCATATTCATAAGTATTACATAAAGATACGAGCATAATTTCACATAATTTTTATTCTAAATAACTACTGTTAATTATTAAATGTGACTCTTACTTTTTTTTGGATTTTCATTTTGTAAAATTTTTACTCTTGTTGTATTCCAAAATGGTTATTAATTTTTAGTAATTCATAAGTTGGTTAATTTATTTCTCGGGGTGAGTAATTTAAATCTGTTATTGTGTATTTAATTTTCGGGGTTGAATAGAATAAGTAATAAAGTAATACTCTTTTACATTGTACAATAACATTTTTATAGCCGTTATGATTTAATTTCATTTAATTCGTAGTTGGTTTGAATGAGGAGTGTTGACACACACACTCATTATTAATTTTTAGGACATTCAATTGAACCATAAGTGATAATGTTTCCATTTACTATTTTATGCTGAGCTTTTTTTTGTATGTTTCCTTGAATTTCAGTTAATAATAAAAGTGCCATACCATAGAAATTATAGACTAATATTCATAATTAATTTTTGTTTTGTTGACGTTTAATTAATTACTTACTTTTTCATTTATTTTTATAGTTTTAATTAGCTAATTTCACTTTAATTACAACTTTTTTATATCGTTAATCGTTTTTTATTTAAATAACACATTTTCAGTGTTTATCCATCGTATTTTCATTAAGTGAAAATTAACAGAAAATTATTCGACTATCTATGCCATAATAAAGTAGAAATATTAAGAGATATGTTGCCTTATTATTTATGGAATTTATGAAAATTGTGTGTGTTTATTTTTAATATTATGCTTGAATAGTAATAACCGATGAGTATCACTCTCATTTGTTATTGTATAGTATTAGTTAAACGATTACTTCTATTCAAATAGACGTGCAATCTCATATATTGGACAGATTAAGAAACATTTTTATACGGTCACTATAGATTCATTAATTATCAAATTTTATATGATAATTATGTCCAACATTATCTGTTATCTATAGAATAATTTTTGCTTTTATATTTTAATTCTTTTGTCTTCAAAATCTTATTAGTTATTAATAGATTCTTTTTAATATTAGATTTTATGTGTGTATATTGAAAAAGGATCAGTATTATGTGCCAAGGGGGAGAGAGTTAATATCATGAAACATAATTGACATATATTGTCTCTACCATAAATATGAGTGTTTCACTGAATCCGAGTATTTTGTTGATTTTTATCATCTTAGTTTCATATCAAAATATAATGTTGATATAAATTACAAAAATATTAAATCGTTTCACTGTGATAAAACGCTCCTTTATATGTATTTATCACCCATATCTAATGCAACTGCTGGTGTTTAATATGCACATTCTCCACTCATATGCAAAATTAGTTTTGGCATAAATGAACATGAAATTTAGTAATTTTCTAATTTCATCACTGTTATGATAATAACAGAAGAGTGTAATAAAAACTTATTACCAAATTCATTTGGATATTTTTATTATATAAAACGATTTCAATTTATGATGTGAAATATTATACCGCAATCAATATTAGAATAGTGAAAACATTAAAATGAGGACGTTATCATCGTGAGGGTGTCCTCAACGATATTATATTTTCAAACAAAAAATTATGATTTTCGTCCAGAACATAACAAAATTAAGTGTTAAATTTTATGTATTCACATCAAGGAAATTAAAGAGAATGGAATTCTTGGTATTTTTTTTTCTTTTGCGCTTATTTTATCTGATATTGTAGATCATTGACCAATATAACAATTGGAAAATATTTAAGAAATGTTCATAGTCTTTAATGGCAGGTTAGATTTCACTTGTTCTCTATTACACTAAGTGTGTAAGTGAAAAAATGAACGAACATTTTGTGTGCTATTACATTTAACAAGGGATGATGATCATTTAATGTTTATTATTACAAAGCAACGGGGTCATATTGAATGACCATCATTGAAACGTATTAAAAAAATGTTCGTTTTGATCTGTTCTTTGTTTTCATAAATATTAAATGAGTTTTCTTTTGTATTTTTGGTCGTTATAAATGCTGGAGAATGTGTATTCAGATGGTTCATTACTTTATCCGTTATTCATTTTTTGGGTTGAACGATATCAAAATACCAGAATGTTTAAGTACTTTTACAAATAACTAGGAGATTGGTTTCACTCTTTCATTTTCACTCAACAGTTCTCATAATGTGGTGTTACATCGTGTAACGAACTATTCAATACAATTCATATACAATATTAAATTGTTCATATCGTTTACATATAAAGTGTTTCAATTAGAAGTTTAATTAATTAAAAAGACCTGCAGTTTTAAAAATGTCCCCACCGATTTTATAGTATAGATATAGAGGCAAATATGTGTTACATAATATATCAAACATATTTAACAGCATGATATTAAATTCGTCCGTATTCATTTTATTCTTTTTTTTTCATTTTCAAACTGTAATTCGCCTTTTTATAAAATAAAAATGAATTAAACCATCTTGACCAGCATGTCTGGTATTTTAATGTGATTAATTAAGAGTTTCTTTCATTGTTTTGCTAATAATCTCTCTCTCGCTGTAGCTATGATCCTCTTGATTCATAATCACATTCTGTATGTTATTAAACTCACTTTTCATTACGTTATTCAATTATTTTTCTCTCTCTCTCTCTCTCTCTTAATAATTTTTATTTTATCTTTTATTTATTTTGTTAAATATAAAAAAGCACGGTATTGTTGCCTGATTGTCTGGATGATTGAAAGGTGATAAAGTATTACATAAAAAATAAATATCGGTTCAAATGGAACTAGAGAATTAGAATAAATGCAAACTACATAAATTTTAAATCTTAGTTAAATACCGATTAAAGAGGCTTTTCTACATTAAATATGCCCGAATTTCCACTTAAAAATTATCTTTTTTTAATCCACCATTTATCAAAAGAAAAATTGTTTTTTTGTTATGATATTATCTGAGATATTACATATACAATTATGAATGGCTAATCCTAAAAAACACATTGAATCGATTAAAGTAACACATGTAAAGTTATATGTGTATGGTGTGCAGTGAAAATATTCTACAGGTTGTTTCCACCATTCAGTTATTTCCTACCCATATCTTCTTTGTTATTTTCTTCTTCTTTTATTTTTTTGGTTTACATTAAGGGTTTCCTAATTATGCTTACAACGGGGTGTCGCGATATATCAATAAATATTATGTTTCTCGTGTACTTAAATTACAACTCTTTCACTGTGTGAATTTATTTCTATTCTGTTCTATTATGACGTGGTGTGTTAAAAATTGTTTTCATATCCGACCTAATGAGACACTTCACATTCATTAAATAGTGATTTTAATTTATGAAACATTTGTATGCAATTATTGACATACGGCATAATGTAATAAGCATAATTACACATCATACATCGGATGTTCATTAATCATAAACCAATCTATATGGAATTTTGTTTTTTTTTTTCGTAATCTCTTAAATGAACATTGAGGATTAAAAATATTTAAATAAGCCATCGTTTCAAATATGCATACACTTCCTCAACATATTTCAATTTGTGTGTATTTTAATTTTATGCTGTTTAACTTTTCATGTAATTCACTCGTTTTATTGTATGTTTACCATCGAAAAATGTTAAGCCAAATAATTTAATTTAAATTTATTTCTTGTGTTATTCTGTTTATGATTATCATTAATGAATTCTATGAATTTCTATCGGCTCTTATTTTTAACATTATTTTTGTTTTTATTTATCTGTGTGCATCTAGTAAACTGATTTATATTATTAAATATTCTCTTTCATTCTATTTGCTTAAAGTTAATTTATTTTTTCCCTAATACTGCAAGAATCTTAAGTTTAAAGTTCTTTTCATTAGTTTATTCATTATCTTTTTTAATATAATTTCTTCTTATTTTTTAATTCATTCAAATTTTTGATCAAATATGTTCTCTTGGCTCCAAACAAATAGCAATATAATAAGATTCATAAATTTGAACGTATTTTTTTTTTGTTAGATCTTAAAAACTGCTTTAAGGTGCCAACATTTTTGATAATTCTTCGTCTTGCAAACAGCCTTTCAAAAATTCATCTTGTGTTAATTGACCATCATTATTTTCATCCATCTTAGCGAATATATTTTTTGCACGTTCTTCTGCTGAATCAGCTGGACGATTTGATGAACATGCGCCCAGCATATCATAAATAGCCTAAAAACAACAGAATCAAATAAAGAAAAAAAAAGAGAACAACACGAAAAAATAATTAAAATTTTTCAATTAGTTAACAACATAGCAATTATTGTTATTTAGCGACAATATGGTATGGCATAGAAGAAGAGTTGCCCGTAGGGTTCATTTCACCCCCAACTACATATGGCGGGCTGTATTACTACTATAGCTATTTAGCTATTCTAATTATGGCTGATGATAACAGCATGATAATCATTATTCCATTAATTATTGAACACACACGCCAACAATATGAATAGTAAGTTAATATCACTCTGCTATTTATTTTAATATCAAACAGAAGCAGCAGACGACAGCCCACCCTCTTCTTCTAATATTCATTTATACACATTCATCCATATTCTCGCTACATTTAAATGATATTGAGGTGATTAGATTAATTACCTGAACTATTTTAGTCATTTCTTGAATATCTATGACACCATTTCCGTCTACATCGTACATCCTAAATGCCCATTTTAATTTCTCTTCTGGCGTACCGCTGGACGTTACATCAATGGCCAATAAGAATTCCTGTAAAAATAAATTAAAGCCACCAATATTATTAAACATAATTAATAATCCAGCAACATATTAAAATAAACTGCAGTTTAAGCCTCCTTCAATAACAAAAAATTCATGATGGTATTCATTTTAAATGCGTCACGGATAGAGAATTTACTTCGCCTAAAATTGGACACAGGAAAAGCTTTACGTATAGAACACAATTCTACTGCATTATGATTCTTAGAAGATGTCAACCCTCTCTTTGAATTTTGTTATGCTGTCTCTATTTGTCAACATCATACAATTCAGAGTCTTCATTTTATGGAAAAGTTAAATATTATACTCTGCATTCAAGTAACAGAATATGGCCAACAAATTTTTCTTCTGTCCATAGAGTGCTATTATTAGAGAACCAGAGAGTAATGTGTATCGTCTTATCAAACAACTGGGCTCAATTTAGTGGCCATTGTATCGGTATCAAAAACCATAATATCTAACTCGTTTTCTTATCATCGTTTGGCACACAAAGTACTCTTACTTCCTTCAAAAGTTTCCTTTAGTCTTGAATCAAGTCTCTTCTAAAAGTCTATTCCCACGTTCAAAAACCACCCTCATTCCAATTGAAATGTGAATACCAAAACAACGAAATACAATCTAACGGTTTTGTTACCAAGACAATTTCTCTTATTTCATACCATTATACATTTGACATTTTGCTGTATTAAATATATTAATTAGGAGCTTAAGGTTTTCCCAGATTATATGAATTTTTCGGTACCCACTACGGTTATTCACAATATACTGTTCTATATCAATCGACAGGATAGATAAATATAAGGAAAACCACGGTTACTATCACCCAATTTTATACGACATTTTTCAACGAAAAACCGAATTGAATATGGCAGGTTGTACATTAACGCAATATCCATTTGGTGTCCCTATCTATCTGATTCCTACTTAAAAGCACATGAGCGTGCCCGATATAAAGACAAAATTGCAGAATAAAATGAGTGTCACACTGATCTTCGTGCTGATGGCTATGAATTGGTCTCTATGCAATACATGCCAAACATACCACCAAAATCACTATGGAATGTTACCCCAGCATAAAAAAAAAATATGCGGAAAATGTGAAAGACGGCGACAATCTGATTTTGATATTAGAAAAGTGAACCAAAAGGAACAAAAAAATTAAAAGAAAATCTTGGCAATTCCTTCACCATCAGCGATTTAATAGAACAAAAACTATGTGATAGACAGAATGAAAATTATCTTGTGCTGTGTTACTTCCATGATTTCTTTTTCCTGTGCCTATATTATGCTTTAAAGCACACGAAGGATCCATAAAAAATATATATAAATTCTATCTAAAAAGACGATGATGTGTAATCGTATTTTCATTTCGCCTATATGACATCGTGAAATCTGCACAATTTATTTTGTTAGAATACACTGTATTCCACGTTTTGTCTAAACAAACGCGTATTCTTCGAGAAATTTTCAATTTTAACATTTCACCTTTAGCCACAGGGTTGATTTCCATATGGATGAAGAATTGTTAAAGCTACAAAAGTGTGTGTATAAACTGAAGCCTCAGAGAGCTCTCTATTAAAATAAACGCACACACACCATAAGTGTATCACTTTTACTTTTCAAGATGTGATGCTTTCCTAACAAATATTGATGAATACATCTCTAACGTCTGTCAACCTCTTCTTGATACTCATTCATTCACGAGTCTTTTTCGATATGTACACAAAAGCGGTGATAATGTTTAACTGATTGTGATGCAAAAAGTTAGAAAATTCGTATTTTACCTGGTAGCTATACAGAACCTAAGGGTGAATACGATTCGTTGTATTAACTACCCTCGACTAGTATGGAAATTTATCATTCCACAGAACCAAATTATACGGAAATTATATTGTAAATTCTCATTTAATGTTATTTTCCTTTTATTTTGAGGGAAAAAATATCATTAAGATCTTTGCCTATTTTATTTGTTTCATTGAATTGCCAAAATAAACTCAACCGAATAATAAGGAAGAATTTAAAATTGTTTTTCATTTAAATCTAATTTAAAGTGGTAAATATATTACCAAACAGATTCCACCATACAAATGTATAATATTGGTCTAAGCAGGGGAAATGTTATTAAGCATTAAATACTTCTGGTTCCCGTAAAATAAACTTTACTTTTATATTCGAATTCAACAAAATTAGCAAATATACACAGAACAACGTGAAATTAGGATATTTCTACTTTTATTTCATTTTAAGTATGGTAAACCATCCAAAAAACGAAAAGTAAAATGGATCAATTAAAAACCGTAAATGGGAAAACAACATTACGAAAACAAAAATATGAATAACATTGAATTTATTATGTTTTTGTTTGCTCTTTGTAATGATAATATTTTCCTATATTCGATTTTACCATACGTATGTGTATAATATAAATTTAGTCTCAGCCCGCCTGTTACAAAACCAAAAGACCCAAATATCCTGAATACCGACACATACACACGAAAACCCAGCAGGTTACCGCTGAGAGGTCCTCAACAATCAGGGTGAGAATGGTAAAAAAAAAAAACTTCTTCAAACATTTTTTGCCATTTCTACTAAAGCACTTATCGTTTTGCTGGAATATCCAAACCACCTCCAATTTCATTCAAATGCGACACTTATATAATTCACATATTCATCAGTTCCATTAACATTATAGTATACTCGTACTACACATATTAAGTATACTGGAATAACATAACATAATTTTCTATTATGTGACACTGTACCACTCATATATTCCCATCAGAGTATGTTGCATGTTTAACATTGGCCCATCCATACAGCATATACACATTTTATTTCTATTTAATTTTCACACATCAAATATATTGAAATGTATGGGATCAAATATATAGAAAATGTACAATTTGTATCCAAATGGATATGAATACAACACTGTATACAATTCCGTAAAATACTCTCATTTTAGTGTGACATGAATGCTGAAAACTTTTTATAAAATTCAATATAATATTATTATATAAAAGATGTGGATACAGGAAATTTTCACCAGAACTTTATGTATAATTTAGAGGAAATCGCACCTGGTAATTTCACCCTTAACATCAACTGCACCCCTTTTTTCATTGCTAGTTTTTATTTCAAATTTTCCTGTATTTTGTTCAATGAATGAATTCACCATTCACCAGCAAAAAATAGAATGGGCAATAAATATGTGGTACATTGGAGGCCAAGTGATGTTTGCCTGACTCAGTGTATATCAAGCTCACCATATTTATTGTTTGTAGCAAAAATATTGTAAGTCTTGATTTTATATAGAATACATAAACCATGTAATGTGTTATATTTAAAATTGTCTAGAGCTAATGACTTTCACCCCCAGTGTGCTTCTGATATCAACACAAAAATTATGAATAAAATTTTAGAATATGACGCGTATACAAGTTGATTTGTATACCATACTGACGGCAAAAAATACCAACCACCTCCCATATCATAAAAATATTAAATTTGATTTTTATCCATTATACAATAAAATTCAATTCATATCAAACTTAAACTGTACATTTAAATTCAACCAGTAAAACCACCCTCAATCGTATGATTTTGAATAACAAAAAATATTGTGTTTAATCAGTTAACCAATCTAATTGCATGTTAGAATCGCATTAAAGAATACATGTAATATGAAATATCATAATTTCAAATTCTAACAAACGGGTTGTGTATTCAAAACAACAATAGAAAAATATTGAATTTTTTATGTTTAAAAAGCACAAATAACTGAACTATAATAAGCAGAATAAAAATAAAACGATATGAACAGAGATTCATTAATTATGCACTCAACTGAATTATTATGCAATTATTTAAAGCCCGAGTACTTAATAAATTGTATTTGTAACACTATGGGTATATGAATTGTCGGAAAACGCCATCCTGTCGACGTGCTACTAATTTTAACAGGAAAATAGAATTTATGAAAAAGAACATGGAATTTTCTGATTTATATGCAAAATCAAACACTGATAAAAAAAAAACGAACTTTTGAGTTGATTGCCAAATCATTTTAATTCTATCTGGTTAACATAACCAGAGGAGATGGCTTAGATTTTAACACTCATTTTCAGTTTGGGTATGGTTGGTTGTCAGAGTCGATAAAACCCCAACAAAGAATGGCAATATAAAATGCCTAATACTAAATACACCATAACACTGTGGAAAAATGGAATTAATTTGTAAAGAAAAACAGAACAGATTCATAATCCATGGGAAGCTTTTCCATGTACTTCCACTGTCTTCTGCTCTGATAAAATAAAGGTGTTCTCTTTATGGTATATTTAGACGTTAGTCAGTCACCCTGTGGTGTTTAATTCTGTGCTTTTTTCTATTTAATAGTTATATTTTCATTTCGCATAAGGTAACGTTTTTATTTTTTTTTTAGTTCACTCGGTTTTATATACATACGATACATAAACTTACACACATCAAATTTTCTCGGGGGCTCGATGAAAATTCATCACAGCCAAGAAAGAAAAGTGTTTCACTATGGAGTCATGATGAATGAGAATTAAAATTGGATGAAATTAAAAAATGAAAATGAAAAAAAAAAAAAAAACTCGTTCTAGTTTATTATTTTTCTTTCATTTTATGTGTCGTATATTCAGGACTATTTTTTTATGCTGTAGTTTAGCTTCCGTTCCATTCACCACAAGCACCAGAAATATATAACGGAAAACCAGAAGAAAATATAATACAAAATCACAGGAACGTTGACATCCTAAATGAGATTCGTTTGAGATGGATGGTGGTTTTGAAGTTTGCCATCAACATTTCCCATGAACAATATAACTTCCATTTGACCAATATAAAAATAAAAAGTATGACTTAAACAGGCATTTTTATATTTAACATTGTTTTGATTTTCATCTGGGAAATTAACAATATTATTTCAGTACACATAAAGGAGTCCAGCACCTGAACACAGTTAGTTTGAATAGCATAGCACATTGATTTAAATACCATTGGCAGTGAAAGGAAATGGCCACGAATTGAAATAATAAACAAAAGCACATCCCTCTCAGCAATGCATTAAAGAACAGAGAAACTTTCTTTAATTTTTTTGTTTCGTCTCTTTCGCTTTCACTGGTAGAATTTTATTTTCCATTTCTATTCATCATTTTCATGATTTCACAGTCCAATTAAATAAATTGTGCGTTCGGTATGTTTGTAATATATAGGAATCAACGATACAAGCAAAAAAAAAAAGAAGAATTTAAAGAAAGAAAACACCATTGCTTTTATCGAACTTAAATGGTGACTTTGTGAATCAAGGAATCCATGTCATGCTTCTAAAAATTGTAAACCCTGTGTGTGGTTGGTTGATCGTTCAAATGGTTTTTTTTCTTTTCTTTTTTTTATTTATGTTGGTATATCAGTAGAGAATTGTTATTTTCAATGCTCCCAATTTAATGCATAAAATAGAAATTCGTTTTACTTTTCTGTGTTTTTTTTTTTCTTGTTCCTTTCTAAAAAGGAAAACCCAGAGCATACTAATTTAATCACCATCAGAATCGATTTTCCATCAACAAATATACATACATACATATAAACCACCTACCAAATACACAATACAAATAAAATACACACAACATAAAAATCATCGATATAGAAAATTCTTCTTTCCTATACATTTAATATTATATGGGAATATAAAATACTTCAATCTAATGTCATAATGAACACAGGTGGCATTCATATAACAATATATGATCTTTTATCATACTCAAACCAAATATTCGTTACCACCTGAATTCCACATTTATTGTCAATGGCATGGCTCTGTTGTCACTCTATTGGTACTATGAATACACAAAATTCTGAATTTTCTCGTTTAGGCTGATTGAAACTATCTAAAATTCTCTTATGTGCCAAAACTTGAATAATTAAAATAAACATACACACAAATTGTTTTGGCACATTCATGTATGGTGTGACGATTTCATCATTCCTAATTTAATTAACACCTCAAATGGAGTGTAACAAATATAATTAACTAAAAAGTTTAACAACAATCACAGTTGATAAATTTTTACCAGTAGAACAATTTAATGTACTAAACGAGCCAGCAGTACCATCCCATTAGAACGAAATTCTGTTCATTTTTGTATTTTGTTATATTTCGGCAACCAAAAAAAAAAGCCATTGAAAGCATAACGTAAATTGACCACACCGGTTGTTAGCCTTTTCACCTTTTCTAGGTGGCTGAAGCAACACACACATCGACACAAAATCAGTGCAAAATAAAATCAAAGACTTGAGGGAAATCAATCGAAAAGTTTAAAAGTCACACAGCCATAATGTTAAATTACCCTTTTTTTGCCAGTGTTACTATATACACAGAAGAAAAAAAGAAATCACCATCAATCTATAGAATAAGATTGTTAGAATCATTTACGACATCCTTTAGCGTTTAAGTGACCCCCAAACCCACCTTTTGTCCGAAAATAAAAGAAAACCATTCATTTTTAATAATGCCGCAGTGTGTTCAAATAAAACAAAACAACCAAAAAATCGGAGAAGAAAAATACAAAACATAACAACCAAGAAACACATAACGATTCTAAAAAGAAAAACTAAATCCCCATAAAAGAAATTATGTTTTTCCAATTGGTCATTTTCCTCTGACACAAAAAAACATTGAAGCATTTGACTGGTTCTTAAGGCCACTTCTTTGAAGAATTTTTCCATTTTTTTAAGGTTTTCTAACTCAATGATTTTTCGCGTGTCCAATGTACAAAAATTCCTTCATCTATATCCGTGCATTCATCACAGTACAATAATATCCATAGCCAATAACAAAATTATAATTGTTATATTATATGAATTTGTTGGATATAAATAAATTTGTGACTTTGGAAACATTTCAATTAGACTGTTTTTCATTTTCAGTATGTCTCTAATTTCAAAGAAATAATTTTTCTGTTTTTCCTTACCTTAAAATCGATATAGCCGTTCTTGTCCATGTCAAACGTTCTAAATACATGATCACAAAACTCTTCAGCATTACCAGATGGGAAAAACATTTTATACATATCAACGAATTTGGCTGGAGTTAATCTTCCGTTGGGACAATCTTGCTGTAATTAGAACCAAAAAGTTAATTAGAGACTGAGGTAAATAAATTTTAAATCAATAACATCAATTATCCATATCAAATAATAATTATGTATTTGATATGATGTTAAAGAGTTTTTTGAAACTTTACCTTAAATCCTTTGTACCATTCCTTTATTGTGGCTTCATCATATCTGGTGTGTGATTTTAAGAATTCCATATCCTCTTTAGTGAGGCGATCCTTACTGCCTAAACAGCCCATTTTATAAATCTGTTCTATGTACTTTTTCTAAAACTCTAACCCAGTTAGACTTTGTCTTTCACTTCTATCAAACGATACAGTTATCCGTTATCTGTAATTCAAAATAAAAAAAAAAGAAGAATAACAACAATGATTGAATAGATACAGTGATATTAAATTACCAGTCCATCATATACACAACATAAAACAAAGTAAAAAAGGTTAATACTAGATGTCTAATTTATTTATAAGATATCGAATAAATTCGTTGCCAGAATTTTGATCTTTTTGTATTCAATACATTTACGAATAATTTAAAGGTAGAAATTTTCCTTTTTTCATGTCATTTGTGTGTCTTCGGTTGACATCTCTTTTATGTGCTTAATCAGAGTGCAATTCATACTTGACAACGATTTGGGGACAGGTGAAGAACGTAACATACACATACTATAATACCATAACGTATAGATTGGACAATATACGATCGTTTATTCAATGGGGGGATGTTACACAGAATAAATAATTGAAAGGAAAAATCAATCCTGCATTATAATGTATATATCTCTGGTTCAAGTTATTCTTGGCGCACCATAATATCGAATCAACTGAATAACATAAATAATTGGGCCATAATCCTGACTCTGCCATATATAAAATGAATATGAGAGAATATGCTAGAACCCTCCCCATCACATACCATCATTGGGAACACAATGAAAATACAAGACCCCCAGTCAACTTGGCGTGAAAAAATGTTTGCAATTTTGATGTTTTAAAATGAACAAGAAAATAAAATTTATTTGATTCATTCAGTATATGAAAAATACAAAAACAAAATCAGTTTGTCCATAAGACTGTATGTCTATGCTTAATGTATTTTTGTTGGTCCCATAATATTTCCACATCTTAATTATTATGGATGCCAGCAATTTTTTTTTCTTTTTTTATTTATAATTTGGGTTTCATTTTTATGCCATAACAAATGGATAAAAATCCATAAAAATGAGACTACATTAATTAATGATAAGTAATAAAACATAAAATGAGTGGTGAACTCTCTGTGTATACAACTAAAAAAGAGATGGTAATAGGACATACAGCAGTATATACAGCTTGATACAATTTTCATAATTTTCCATGGGCCCGAAAAAAAAAACGTGTATGAATGAATGTATGTCGCCTAAATAATAATCATCATGTTTCATGTTTTATTTTTCTTCACTTTGCTTCTATTCATTCCAACATGGAATATAACTTGAACGAATCATTTTATTTGTTCCCATCCACAAGTTTTCTCTATGAGTTATTTTTTCTCCACCGATTCTCCACTAATTACTTGAGGGTAGATTTTGTTCTCATTCCGTAACAAAAAAAAATTCAACTCACTATAATTTAAATCGCATGGTATTCTATAAGTATTCATGTAAATAAAGTAAATATGCTTATCCATTTACATATCCAAACTCTTCTCAAATGAATATAAAAAATAGAGGATTAAAATTATACTGGTAAGTCTATAGATTTTTGTACATTTGCAATGCAATTTAAGATCCGCTTTACGCCAATTTTGTAATTTTTATATGAGAATAACTTGAACAAAGTCTAGTTAAATAAAGTCCTCCATTCAAATAAAAAGGAATGAAAAAAAAACACATAAAAATGGGTCCAAACTCTGAACTCTGACTTTGTATGAATAGCAATCAAATATACGGTTACTTTTACTATACTGTATAACAACCATCGTACTTGTAATAAGAAAAAAGAAAAATCAATTTATAAAATCCGGAATAAAAATGGAAAAAAAATGAAAATATTTTTGATCAACATCATCGTTCTGTTAACACATACAAAGTAAGAGGCCCGATTATTGGTAACCTTATTCAGAGTACATTTTCAACTAGAATTTTCCTCAAAATCTGAAGAATAACCGAATATTTATATTTACAATTAGTGAAGATGCCTCATTCTCTATGCCAATTTACATATTTTCCAATTAATTTCCCATAATATTCAAAGCGTCCCACAATATTATTCTAGTTATAACCCATCAATGCTTAATATCAATGTGTACAAATCAATATACGAATTTATTGTATAGTTAGTTAGTTTTTCTCATGTTTCATCTCTATTCAAAGCGAACCTCTTTACGTCTACAGTTGGTTACGTTATGAAAATACGTATAGAACTGAAGAAAAACCTAACTAAGAGCATTGAATCCAGTAGTCATTCGCTTCGGTTCTCTATTAAATAAATGATAATTCAGTTGAAGTGTCTAGAGGAAAAAGAACCTTGTGACGTGAATAAATTTTAATGTAAACATAAACGTATTCGTTTGAGATAAAACGTGGTTTTATGCAACGAACCATATATACCTTCATGTATTTATGTTGGATAATATAACACTTACATACGGTAAATGTGCTTTAGTTTTATCGTTTTGGCCCTCGCCATCATATTATGGGATGAATATTAATCGAATCTACGTGGAATAATAGAATATACACACATACCAAACTATACAATAAAACCAACAAAAAAAACGGTGGCATCCACACAAAATGATAACAATTCAATGGAAAAGTTTCACTCAATGGGTGCGCTTTTCCCTTCTGTGATTTCACAACCATTTTGTATTTAAACATTGATTTTCATTAAATATAGAAGAAAAAAATACAGGAAAATTTCAATGAATCCATCTACAGCTACAATACTGTTTTCCCCACCGTTTTCCTATTCAGAATCTCAATATCTCGTTTATTTTGCCTTTACACGTTCCATTGTTATGGAATTTCAATTGAAAATTGATTTAATTTAGTCGCATCAGATCCCGGGAGATTGAATTTAATAAAAAAAAAATCAGCAACAAAATATAAAAAGGGAATTATTACATCGATTATATCCCATGCACATAGATTAATGTATAATGTATTAGTTAATAACGAACAGTTCAATTCAGTAGCCGTATGAATTAAAATTCAATATTATTATGCTATGCCATTTGTTGAAAGTTAATGTACCAACCATTGTACGGATGTTTAATAATTCTGGATGGATTTTACCAATTCGATAGATAAAGAAAATTCACTAGTCCCAATGAGGATAGCTTCAATTTGTTCCATACATTAAATTCATTTCTTGTACTTCGATCATCAACTTTTGCTACATTCTTTTCCAATTATTGGTTTTCAACACCTTTCTCAGAAAAAACAATCGTAGCATAATTGTGACACCGTCAAGCTGTTAGCATACAAATGAACCAATTCCACTTCTTACAAACAATAACTCTTCATAGGTAAAAAATAAAGGGAAAATAATATCACGTTCCAATCAATGTAACCATTTTATGGCTACCAGACTCTATATTTTGTCTTCATGACTATTCTATCATTTACCGAAATTATTGATTTAACGAAATCCCATATTAATTATAGATTACATGATTTCCAAACCCAAAAAAAAAAAAACGAAAATAACATTACAGTCCAATACCAAACCAATTTCCAATCAAATTTACGATTATTTAAGTTCAAATAATAGTAAAATTGAAAACTTTATAGCGGAAGTATTCGATTAATTTCAATATAACAAAATATACGAAATATATAAAATATAATATTCATTCCGGATAAAAGTTTTCCATTCGTATTATTGCTGTTCATTGTGAAAGCAATTAATGACATTAATTAGTTGAAAAATGGTATTTATACATTTTTATATTGGAATAAAAATGAAGAAAATAAAAATCAATTATGCCAAATTAATTGCATTGAAACATGCAAATTTTGTTTTATTTTATTCTTCAGCTATTTATCAATCGGTTCTTTTTCATATTTGGAATCGAAAACATCTGATCAAATGATGCAATTGAACATTGAAATTTTATTTTTTTTATAATAAAAGAATACCCACAAATAGTGTGAGAGAGTAATATGCGAGTATTATAGATTATTCTGTTCGAAAATAAATTAAATATTAATGGTGTACAGTACGTAGCAATTTGCATAAATATTCCCATTTTAATTTTACTATACGAAACCAATAAATTAATTGATTTCGGTTAGTTACCTGCCAAAAGTAGATCGATTAAACATGGAAAAATCAAATCAACATGGAAAATAATAATATTATGCCGTTTGTATGAGAAAAATTGTGTACAAATGTTATGCCATGGCTGTACATCAATTCACGTTAACGCGATTTTCATTCCATTACGCGAATTTTTCTCTCGCGTTTTCATATTAATCAAAGAAAAAAAAAAACAAAAATTACGTATATTAGATCATGTGTTTATAGCCGACAAAAACAAATGAGAACCAGACGATTATGTTGGCAGCTCATAACTTACATCTAAATTCAATGTTCGTTGGAGAATACACAACAACAACAACAACAAAAATTATAACACTTGAACACAGAGAAGATAATATATTGTATACCATTTATCCAGGTAATATCTATTAGGTATGTTATTATATTATTTTGATGGTATTATACAGTTATACATTTTCCATTGAATTATATTTTGTTTTCCTTCTTTGAAACAGTCAAGAGCATCATCAAAATTGAGCCTCATATATAAATTTTTATTTTTATAACTAAAATCGATTATTTCATTTGAAATATAAAAGAAAACGCGGCATTTTCCTTTTTTGTTTAGTTGTTTCTGTACCGTTAAGAATCACCATCGCTAACGTCTCACTGATGACGGTGTTAAGGGTGTAAAATATCGGTGTATAAAACGCACTACATAACAAATATAAATTCAGTTTATTTTATGTGTTTTCACCATCAGTCTGTCGTTGTGTCATTAAATCACACGTGGATAATGTTGAGGACTTTCTAATACACCTGAGGACACTCGGGCACTCCACAAATATTATCCGGATATGTATACATCCTGAAGGGAACCAAAAAAACAAAAATAAACTTTTTCCGTGTCCCCATGTCTTAATCCATATTTTATACGTTCAATATACTTGGAACCAACACATTCCAATAACGAAAAGATATACGTATATGGTGAACAGTTGTGCTCACAATGGCAATCACCTAATAAACATTAAAGAGCATAAAACTTATGCAAACAGACGATATTCAATTGAGATGTGAATTGCATTAAATATTAAAATTCCCACAGCTTATTAAACAGTTGTCCATTATTATTACAATGTACTTCCGTTTCATTTGTGTCCAAAATCAAATAAGGAAACAGAAACAGACAAGACATTGTTGTGATGTGGCGCAAAGGGAGTACCAAAATACCTTATGAAATCTATTTTATAGAATAATATACTTTATCGTTTCACTCTCTATTTCATACCAAAAATTTTACATTCATATTTCACTCTCTGCTACTTACAATACACTACCCTAAAGTGGAATTTAATTCATTGATATTTCATCACTTTACATTTTGAACGAAAATCATATCATATTCAGTTCTTTTCAGCTATAAATGAATAACAAATATTCAATAAATCAAATGTATGGATTGAAAATTTAACAGCGCGTGGAAATCCCCAATTGATTCTTACTTTATTCAGTGTATTTTCTATTTCTTATTCTCATTCTCATTCTATTCGGTTGATTTTCAATCTCTATCCGGGTGAGTAAAAATGGTCATGAAATTAAAGGGAATTGGAAAAATAAAAAGAAAATCATTTGAAGAGACGAGAAAAACGTCAATATCAGTCTTATAACATATTTTCCTCATACCAAAATCAGAAAAACCTTATTAAAGTTTTTCACGAGTTTGGTCGCTACACTCAAACCGTTTTAATATTGGGAAAACCACTTGTGTTGCTTTTGCAATAAATCATCATAAGATGAATCTATTAAAATTATGATAGAGAAAATACAAGATTCAATGGTTGTGTGTGTGCGCACTATAGTTTTTTTTTCATTCCTGTATTTCTTTCCTTTTACCTCACATCTATTTGATATGGGTATTCTAAGAGGGTGATGAAAATCCAAATGAAATTCTGCGCGCGGTTTAATAAGGAATACCTGCCAGCATCCGGTGATACCCGGTTATTAGATGTTACTAATTTATGTAATACCACACAGAATTATTGAAATTCTGATAACACTATTTGAACTGTTACAAAATAGTTATTCATATCATTTCGTTCAAACTCTACGGGTTGTTGAATTCACCCAAAAATAAAATAATAACGAAATTGTTTTTAACTCCCAGTAACTTTGTCTCGGTTATTCATAAATCATCTTGAAATTTTCATCAAAAAAAGAATTATACGTTTGGCTTTCTGTATGACAACTATTCCCATTACGACATCTTTTCATTTGTTTCACAGAAAATTATACGTTACAGTACAACATATTACAAATATTTTAACCAATAAAAATAAAACTGTAGTAATTTATGGATTACCACAAATACCTTGAGTATTACTGGGTTGTTATTTGTGGCACCAACAATACCAAAATTCCAGGTACAAATTGAAAATACTCATCCAACACATTGTTATTGTGTTTTTTTATCCATAACACCATACCATTTATGATCGTGTAACGTAAACACAAATCAATTGGTAATTACAAAAATGATGGGAAATGATAACCATATTCATTTGAAACCAAAAGGAAAAATAAAAATAAATTAAATATGTACCAAATACAATTAATATGAATTGAAAGTTTATCGTTCACATATTTTCACATTTTATTTTATGTGTCAAACATAATAATGATTGAATTACAGACACTCTTTTTTTTTCATATTTAATATCACTTTACAATAATTTCGTATTCAATGTTCACAGTTGATTTGCGCATATGTTTGTAATCGAACTTACTATAGATTTTATACTCATAAATTTTTACGGAATATTGAAATTACATTATGCCGTTCTACATAATATCAATTTTATTTTAACGCTCTGATACTTTTATTTATATTTTGGAGGATTTTATGCAACGAAATAATAGTGAGAGTATATCAATGGATAATACGTGTACAAAATTATATTCAATGTTAAATCATACAGATTCCCATAAACTGGTATTTTACATGTTTAAGTAAAGAAAAAAAAAATAAAATTTCAATTATATTACAATCAATTCGCTCAAGTACTCTCGTTTTTATTTTTATATGACAATAAAGAAATTGTCTCTATGGTATTCATATTTATAGTATACATCTGGTATACATTCGGTTGATAATAATTCTCAAGTCGAAATATGACTAGATCAGTTGAACGGTTCAACAATAAAGGTAAAAGTTTTCAAAAAAGAAATAACGTAGAAAAGGTAATTGAACAATATATAGCAAAAGATTGTATCTCCATAAAGTTTCTATTATATTTATTCAAAGTCTCTACTGTGTATTCTCATAAAAAATCTCAATAATAAAAACAGAATAGATGTAAATTAATAAATTCATAAAGTTATAAATAGTTATGGCAACCTTGTTAATTAATTTACACCTGTGGCCTGTTAAAAAGCTCGACAAACTTTTTAATCTCTCATCGTTTCGGGACGGTAAAAACCATTACCTTATTATAGTTCAAATCGTAGTTATGTGCGTTCAACTTAAATCAATTTTTATTTATGATTGTTCTAATTTGAATTACCTACTCATCCAACAATACCCGTGAATATTTAAAATTTCAATTAGATAGAATTAAGTTAATACCTCGATCATTCGTCCACCGATTCATGTAATCGATTTACCTCGAATATCTTTTTTTATTTCGACACCATTTATATTGAAAAGTTACAGAATGATCACTAACACCATATCATCTAGTTAATGTCACATAGATTTAGTACCATCATATAATAAAAAATGATGCACGAATATATTCAAATTATTATGTAAATGTTGGATGACTGATTTCCAGTTCACAACTTTGAACAAAATTTTTCATCATTATAATTCAGCGCAGACAAAACTGAATATGATAAAATCCATGATTATGCTAAACTATTGAGTGTCGAAAAGTTTTACAAGCAATAATGCTTTTTCTGGTTCTTCCTTCATCGTACATAAAAGTCTGTTTATTTGTTTCGTGGAAAATTTCATCTTAATATTGAATAATATAAGAGAAATGTGATTTTTGTACAAAACATTAAATTATATTTTATTTTCATCGTACATAAAATATAAGAAAATAAAAATAAAAATCATTTAATATAGTCACACAAACTTGTTCAGCATGTATAATATAAAAGTTTTATTAGGAAAATTTCCATCATTAGAATTGAGCCAACGTATCGTTATCAGCCACTTAGTTATGCGACTTGCACTTTAATATTTTATTATTCCTATCAATATATTCGCTACCACGAAGCCAAAAAAAGATGAAAATGAAAAACAAAAAAAGTGAAAGAGAAAACATTGTAAAGAGGCGACTGTATAAAAGATGAAAATTACGAAGGAAAATATCCTCTTTACTTGTAACGATTATATTTATGTATTTGCTTCATTCTAAACGATCTATTGAATGATATAAAAATAACAAAACACTCTCTCACGCACCATTCCCTTATCACACTTTTACTTAGTCCCTTTTTTTCCATGAATCTTTAACTGTTGAGACTATTGTGTTATGTTTATGGCACACTATATTCTCTCAGGTAATATTTACCAATAATGTATATCTGATCAAATACAATGTTGTTTGCCACCCCTCGAATCTCTTAAGCAAAAAGAAAGAAAAATGAAGCAAATACAGAGAAGATATTTGCAAAATACAGAACATTTCATTTTTCTCAGTTTATCCGCTATGAATTTCCATGGAAAACACAACAAGAAAAATACGGATGATTATTATGGAGCGCGATGGCAGACATCTCGCTCCCTTATATTTCCGTTTCTGTTTTGTGATGGCTTCTATGTCGTTACCAGTGAATACACTTTTATTTATCTTCATATTTTTTTCATATTTAACTCCCGTAAATGAATAGTGCAACTGATGATGATATGCGAAAATTTTTCATTCAATTGTAAGCGATTATAAATATTAAATGGAGTGAATTTATCGTTTCAGACTCGAAAGACCACAAAAATCTTATTATAAACGTAAAATACCCCTCCAGGTTTTTTGATTCATTCTTATACGAATTTTTTTTTTTTTCATTTCTTCAAAATAAATTAAAAGTAAAATAACGTCGAAATATGAAAAGTATTACAATGTCGACTGAATTTTCATATTTTATTAATTAATTTCTTATAAAAATAAATATTCTTGTTTCCGCTCTATTGAAGATGCAATTTTATCCTACACTTCAAAATAGAATTTTAATTTTACAATCAAAATTCTTTCATACCCAAAATTGTATATTCCAAAAAAAAAAACAAAAAAAAATATTTAAGTATTCTTTTTACTTGTGATTGGTTCCTTCCGTCAGATGAAATTTTTGTTTCAATGTTGTGGGGGAGTTGATATCACCAGCCAAAAATACAATAAAAACTATGACATGCAATCAAGTGATTAGTTTCCTTCTTATTTATTCCTTTATACTGTTGTGACACATTTATAGAAATTGCATATGTGGATTATATTTTATGTTCTCACAAAAAAAAAATTTCAATCAAATTTTTATTATTCTATATTCACTAGTCTTTTTATTAACTTTTTTGTTCTTTTCACGTCGATATTATTTTAAATAACAAAGTATTATTATATTTCGATACTTTGAAAGCTGTACGACAGCTTTTCTTTTTTATCTTCAATGGGGTATCACTGTTTAGTGTCGTTACTTATTTATGTTGGTTCTTTTAAACTCGTCGTTGACGTTATGAATCGCAATTTATCCAAATATAAACCAGAATCTTTTTATTTTTTTTTTTTGGTATTAAGATAAACTGATTTAATTCCCAATTTACAAATATTAAGATTTCTTTAACCAAACTGGATCTTAATTATAATTAATTATTTATTATTTCCAGTTAAAATTCATTCAAGTTATTGAACATTATTTTGCACACACAAAACCGAAACTCTTGACTGACAGTCCATTCAGTTAGCCAATCACTTTGGAACTGTCTTCACTTCGTTTATTGTGGATACAAAACACCGTGTTTGGCCACCATGTCTTTTAAATCCTATGCATACAAATTATTGGTTTGGAAAGTCACTAATATATAAAATTTTGTATTTTTTTTTTCTTCTTTTTAGCGTTCACTCATGAATATTAAACACATTCATATGCAATTAAATTTGTTTCTTTTTTTTTTAATTCTGGAAACCTTCTATGTATTCGCCAAATAATATTTATTCCTTATACGATTTTTCCAATTTGATATTTTAATAACTTATCTTTGTGATACTTTATTTTTGTGCTGTAATATCAAAATAAATTATCAATTATACCATATGTGACTCGTAGTTTAGATCACCGACTAATGGTCAAATAGTTTGCGTTCACTTTTTTTGTAACCCAGGTAATGATTAGGATGCCTTCTTTATTCCAGTCGTCGGAATTTTGCGAAATTTTTTTTTTTAATATCGCTTAGCCCGAAATCAAGAACACACACAGAAATTTTCTAATAAATTCTCACTATACGTTTGATTTTTCTTTCTTTTCTACGTAGTCGATAGAGAAAATGATTCCAATATATAAAAAGAATAAACCGAACTACAGATTTTCATTTGCTTCTTTCCCTATGACGTATTGCGCATCGGATCATGCGTTCAGAGGGCCAAGTCGCCTGTAGAATATTGAACATGCTGGTACGGATGACTACCGAATATCCGAATATAAAAGGCTTTTCTATATATTTTTCCATTACTTTTCATCTTTTAAAATACGAATACACATTACGAGCACCGACCAAACTCAAAATAATGTTGATGTTGATGTTGATGTTGATGTTGATGTTGATTGGGGAAACAAAATATTTCCATTTTTTTTTCAACATTTTCATTACTGGGGCGATAAGCTAACGCTCCCTGTAAATGAAAGTCCATGAATTTCTACTCAATTTGCCCGGAACATCAACAATCAGTATATTTGTAAAATAGCGAATTGGAAAAACACACACAGCATTCAATTCCAGCTGGTAATGGATCAATTCTGTGCACTCAATCGATTCAATATTATTTTCCATCAGTGTTTCTTTATTTCTCTCATCTGCTCTAGTTTAATACCAAGAATATAAAAATTATACTTGAATCTAATGATTTCATTTTGAAAATAAAATAAATAAATATTTAACATTGTCCAGATACCAAACATATAAAAACAGAGACAATGTGATTTTTAACGACATTTTCTAGCTGAATCTGTACCAGCTTCATGTCTATTCGCTAATCATTAAATAAATACTATATTCTGGAATCTGAATTAAATTTTTGTTTAGCTCTATCTTCAGTGAATCCCGCAATAGAGAAACCATTGAATTTAATTATATTTTCACCAATATTGCCGAAACGTTTTCATTTATTTATCCAATTCGCGATTGTCATCCACCCTCCATGTGAATAAATTGGATACCCCAAATTACATGGAAACCCTGATAAAATTCTATTGATTTCATATTGTAATATCACATCATGACATAAACGATTCAACCCAATCAAAAAGCATTGCTATAATTCGACAAGACAACCGGTAAATTTATTGGACCAACTTGGATCCCATACTATTTCAAATAATTTTCTTCGTTTTTCACCAGAAATACAAAAAAAAAGCTAAATGCAAAGAAAAAAGGAACGTTAAATTGTAACCTTCAACCAAATGATTTTTTAGGTGAAAAACTTTTCTGATTACCATCATATTATCGCATAATGTTAAATTATATACGACAGTATTATATATTGTGGAAAGTAATACTACAACAACGTAGACGTATTTTGTTGCCTCAGGACTTTATACACATAAACCGTATTATGCTTCTGTTGCTATTGCTATTGCTGTTCAGATATATTGATTTTAACATAATTATATCTCTCATATTCCGCTTAAAATCGTTACCGAAGGGGTTCTACGAAATAGTCGAAAAGCGTAAATTTTATTATTTTTTTCTCTCCATTTAATAGTTGTATTGTATCACTCAAGTTTACTATGTTATAATGTATGGTCATATACAAAGTTTCATTTTTCACTTGGTTTTATTGGAATTTCTTGTTGCCCTTCTTAACAATCAAACTTTCCAACCAAACACCCGCTAGCCTCATACCACAACCTAAAAATAATAACCATCAAATGGGTGATTGCCAGTTAAACTTGGTGTTATTACAATTGTAGTCCTGGATACGCGTTTAAATGCAACAAATGGATAAAAATAATTCCAAAACAGTTTACATTTCGTATCCAACCAAATACTGATCATGCAATCCCAGTTGGTATTGAAATATTTTTGAAAAACATAAAATGGATTTTAGTCTCATTTATGTATTCTTTTTTTACTATTTTCAACTTGAATACTAATAATGTGTCATGTTAATCCTACTCCACCTCGTGCTGTGACCGTTACCATGCATCTCCCCCCAATATTGTATTAAAAAAGTTGATGAACTGACACTTGTAGGATATGAATTTCATATACACAATATCTTTTTCATGTTACAATTTAAACAACAGTAAGCACTTGAATGCCAGTGCCATATATATGTAGTGTTTTGTAATAAAAACAAACTATTCTTTGAAATGATGATGATGGTAATCCGGAATGAATATTCGTCCAATGGAAAAACGCACAATTGGTTACCATTCAATTTGAAATGGATCAACTCTATCTTCTCAATTCAGTGGGTATTCACTACTTCTGTTTTTATATATTTTTTTGTGTTGTTTGTCGTTAAGCCGTGATAAACATTTACGAATTGTCTATTCAATAGTGTTCTTTTATTAAATCAAACGCAGACGACACTCTGTCCGTTAGATCTATGAAATCTATTGTGCATAAAACGTTGCATATTCTTTGAAACGATACTTCACCATAGATTATACGTCAACGTTGTTATTGAATTCTAAAATATTATGAATTATGTTATGAAATCTAAGTGAGACCACTTACCATAATCAGTTTGGCAATCGTTGAACACCATAATTCCATACAAGGTGTACATTTTTCTCTTGCTATATCTATATAGTGTTTTCATGGTCGCTATCGTCTTAGGCATTTCCTTGATTCCTATTCATTTACAATGTTACGATTTATATACCTAAAAAAGAATCAAAGTAAAATAAAATCAATGCGAAAATTCAATTATGGTAATGCATTTAAGAATACTTACTCCGTATTACGGCAATTGATGGTGCTCAAAAATTTAATTCAAAAATATCTCCGTTGTTATTACACCTTACCTATTTCTAATCTAATATTAATTTTTAAACCAATTTGCATAGCTGAGTTTTACAATTTCATTACAAAGTGGCTACGATCTTAGCTATTATAAATAACTTACATATCTCTAGTACATAATTTACATTCACAATTATAACATAGAAACGTGGTGCCTGTATCATTTCCTTAAAATCACTATGAATTTGACATTAACTAATTCATTCTTCTGTTATTAAATTTGAACCAAAAAATGAATTCATAAATATTTTTTGTATGCTACAATTACTTATGACTTATGATGCACATTTATACCGTTTCGTTCTGTTATTTACAATCAGACTATTATGAAATTAAAGAAATAAAATTATCTCAATACATATTGTTATTTGGAATACATTCATTTATGTAGAGTGAAATTTTATTTTTGGTTTTCTTTCTAATATTATTTTCTTTTTTCTTTGGCATATAGAAATTATTATTTTTAGAATTTTTAATTTATATAGGAGACGAGTTAAAACTCATTCTTCTTTTATTTCTATTTTGATTATTCACGATATGTAATAAATAGGAAATTTTCTTAGATTAGTTAGAATGCCTAATTACGATCAATGTACAGCCAGAGCGGCAGCCACAGACCACACATTACATATTTTGATTTCAGTGATTAGTAAACATACAATAATAACTCCTAATTAATTACATTTATCGCACACAACAGCATAATCAACCAGTAAATGAATGATGACGTTCGTGCGATGGTTAATGGAATACCATAATCTCATCGCTAACACATTTGTAATTAAAACCCATTAATAAATTTTCAATGCAGTTGCGATACATTCATATCCATCATCATTATTTGTTTCATTTTAGCCAAGTTGAAATGTATTAAGACTCTTCTTTCTATTCATTTTGTTTACAAATTAATGAGCCATCGTTCTCTTTGGCAGTGCACTTTTTGCGGAAATCCATTTCTTACTCATGCACTTGTTCAATTAACATAGAAATCATATAAAGTTAGACTGTAACATGTTATCCATTCAAAATGAAATACCCTTCGGGGTGGTTTCAACCATTGTTTTCTTAGAAATGCAAGAATCTCGCATTGAGTTAGAGGTGAAATGAATGGAAAAACTGGTGGTACTTATTCTCGTTTTTGCCAACCAAATCAACGTAATTCGTTCTGACTGTACCAACATTCTTCTTGTTACAGTGCGAAATCGATGCAAATTTTTTACAAATATCATATTCCCTACTATTTGCTAATAAACATAAATTATACTTTACGGATTTTGATTCACTGTCTTATGGTTGTGGTAATTTACACGTTATCAATTGGGTACACATTTTTTGAATTTATTTTTGCTGCAATTATTTAAAACACTGTTTGAAAAACACTTTGGAAACTTATTCGCAATTTTATATTTAGCAATTTGTTTTTATGTTAAAGAGACGTATTGTACGAGAAGAAGAAGAAGAAGTTAACTCATTGGACGTTTCGAGCTAAGTTTTTCCGCGAAAATCGTCACAAGTTCAAATGTTGAAAGACTACTTATTAGGAATACCTAACTAACTAAAGACTTTAATTATTTTTCATATGAGATGAATTAGAATATTAGAATTACTTGAAATTAGACACAACAATTAAATAAAATTGATGATAGCCCAACAGGATTTTATCGAATGTGAATGGGCGCGAAATTTCACTTTATTAAATACGTCGTAGTAAAAACAGAAAAACTAATAATTGGAAGACATCCTCAGTTGGAAGCCAGAAAACTACAAACTCAAAAATAAGATTTATTTCATCGAATTATGCTTAAATTATTTAAAATCTCTGATTTCATGTACCAATGTATTATCAGAGCTAGCTGCTAGCTGCTACTTTAATGATTACATGTATATGCTATCATACTTTCAAAAATTTAATAAAACCTTAATATTTGTATTAATTACCATTTATTATAAGACAATTGCAATGTAATTTGAAGAATTTATTATTCTTGTAAAATGTCCTAAACAATGCAATTTAAAATTTTATATCTATTGTACGGCTATTAGCCCATAGGATTTTGTTGGGTTATGTTTTTATTTTGCTTGATCCGAAATTTGTTTAGCCGGTTTTAATCGTTTAAACAAAAAGTTAAAAATGAAATTAGTGAGGTAATTTAACTCAATTTGTAGCGATAAAAGTGGTCATTAAACGCCTAATATGTTCCATTTCATTGTAGATTTCTGATGAAGTTGAGTCATGAGACGGTGACCATCGAATTGAAGAATGGCACTCAAGTCCATGGCACAATAAGTGGTGTCGATGTAGCGATGAACACACACTTGAAGTCGGTGAAGATGACCATCAAGAACCGGGATCCTGTGATGCTAGACACCCTTAGTATTCGTGGCAACAATATTCGGTATTACATCCTGCCCGACAGTTTGCCACTAGAAACTTTGCTGATAGACGATATGCCCAAATCGAAGGCTAAAAAGAAGGACGCGCGCGGAAACAATCGGGGTCGTGGCCGAGGTACTCGCGGTCGTGGTGGTCCCAGAGGTCGGGGAGCTCGGGGTCGTGGTCGACGATAAATTAATTGAACAAAAGAAGTTACTACTTTAAGTTAGGCTTAAAGAATTCTCTTATTCAATCGAACACCGAAACACACGGTTTTCAATTTCATTGCAACAAGAGCATTCTATTTTTTCCACAAACAGATTTGAAATGTTCTCAACATAATTTATGCTCCGGTTATTCATGAAACTTTAAATAAGAATAAATATTAAAATTCCAAATAAACTAAATGGCATATCATATCATTTCTTTTCTCCCGGTTTCTGTTCAAATCGTGTTATGGGTTATGAACTGTGGCTTGCACTCGACAAATGTCATATAACTGGCCATTTGTAAACAAACAAAACGTGTGTCGAGTTGAGTTACTTCTTGTTATTTCGATTTTATTTCGTAATTGCAGCCAGATATTGTGATAATTACTGATAAAAATGGCTGGCCAGTATCCAATGGGCGGTGGAAACATGGGGAACAATCGTGGTAACTTCAATATGCCAATGGGAGGACCGCAAATGGGTGGTCAAATGGGTAACCAAGTGCCCGGCCAAATGGCACCGAATCAAATGATGAACATGAATATGGGCGGCATGGGTGGACAAATGAACATGGGTCAAATGAGAGGATTCCCGCAACAACAACAACCAACTGGCGGTAATAATATGATGCAGGGAATGGCACAACAGTCGATGGGACCTCAACAGATGCAACAACAACAAATGGGACAACAGCAAATGGCACCGCAGCAGATGCAACCACAACCAAATCCACAGCAGAGTATGCAGAATATGCCAATGAATGCTGGCCAAGCGATAATGAGTATGTCTGGCGGCATGAATTCAAGCAACCAGAGTCCAACTCACAGTGGCATGATGCCCCAACATTCCCCGATGAGTGCACCTATGCAACAACCAAATGCTGGCGGTTCTATGCAAATGGGACAAATGAATGTACCAATGTCACAACCAATGAACGGTAACGGTCAACATCAGCCATTACAGACACCAACGACACCGAACGTTAGCACTGCAGGTGGCATGTACCAAAATGTACAGCAACAAATGCAACAGAGGCAACAGCATCAGTCTCAGCAACAAGGTGGACCAGTTCAACAGCCTGGAACTGGAAATGCGCCTCAACAAAAGGAATTCAATGTTTTAAGTTTATGTAGAGTAGGGCAAGAAACAGTACAAGACATTCTTACTAGATTCTCGGAAACATTTAATTTATTAAATGCTGCAGTTCCACCAACAATGCAGGGCGATCAAACGAGTGCAACAAATGAGAAAAAGATTACAGAAAGCTTTAGAACAATTCGATTACTCTTTAAGCGACTGCGGCTGCTGTATGAAAAGACCTGTGAAGGAAGCCATCCATTACTGGAGTACACACACATAGAAAGTTTAATTCCACTTAAAGATGGAACTGAACACAAATTGGAACCTGTCCACACGGAAGAGTACAAAATATTGCAACAGGAGAATAGAGATTTGACTGAGACACTTATGCTAAGGAATAAACAATTGCGCGAAGTCATTGGTCGAATTCGGGTGACTGTGTGGGAAATCAACACAATGCTGGCAATGAGAAAATCTTAACTTAGGTTAATTAGATATAATGTCCAATGAATGTACTGTATAATAATTACAACAAATAATAAGCAAATTAAGTAAAAATGAATCTGTTTATTTCGTATCTCTGCTGTAATTTTGGTATGTGTTACATGATGGTAAATTAGTACCGTTTATACATTGTCCTCAAAGAATGTAACTTTATCAGATGCCGTTTCATTAATTTTGTTTACGCTAACCTCAACTATGTGATTACATTTTTAAAATCATCTGATCGTTTTTCATCAAACAAGTTGGTGTTGCACGAATAACACGAGTTTATCTATTAATTAAATTATTCCTATTTATTTTGTGAAATTAATGGACCCTTCTGTTTGGATTCGATTGTAAAATCGGAAGAAACTTTGTAGAGCGAAAATTGAATAGTGGTCGAACTAACGATGGATCTGTTTCAAAACACTCTCCAAGAGGTAATTTCGTTGCAAAGGTTCATATCTATTGTGTTGAACTTATCACACGAAAATATTTTTAATTCTATATTAGGCATTGCAAAAGAATGAGGAAGAGACCGCACGTTGGACCCGATATAGTGCAGAAAATGGTGATTTAGAGAAAAATTTGAAACATTACACTAAGCATTTGGAGGTAGATGTGATGGTTCCCATTGGGTCGAAGGCTTTAATGCCCGGCAAATTATATCACACTAATGAAATTCTGGTGTTCCATGGTAGTCAAGTGTTTTCAAAATGTTCAGCCGATCAAGCGATCGAAATTAGTAAGCGTCGTCAGACACTGGCTCTTGACTTTTTGAAGAAATTAGGAACGGAACGTGATTTATTCAGGTAATAATAACTAAATAACAAAATTAATTGATCGGTATCATCTAAATTCCACATTTGAATTCATTCAGAAACAAAACAGAGCTTCCGTTTACGGAAGATGCGTTTGCTGGAGATGGTGGGAAAGAAATCATTGAAGAATATAATGAAGAAAAAGAAGCTGAATGGCGTATAGAACATAGACGTAAAGTGAAGGAATCCAAATTGAAGGAGGCTGCAGATCGTAATAAGAAAAGGGAACTAAATGATCAAGATATTTTAGCTAGATTAGAAGAATTAGAAGCATTGGAAGAGTTAGAACAGGAGCTAAATGATATTGAAACAAGTGGTGACGATCAATTACTAGATATCATGTCAGGGAAAATAGAATTACCGCCACCTAAGAAAAGAATAGCTCATGAACGTTCTGGTACCACTTTAGAACCTAAATTCTCTACAGAGCGATTAGAGAGTGTTGACCGATCGTCCATATCAAGCATAAACTCGGATGATGATTTGTTTAGCCAACGGTCAGATAGTCCTACTAATTTCGATTCAGAATACACCGAGTTGCGTGAATTACAAAATCAAATAAAGCATTTAACTAAATTGGAACAGTTAAAAGCCTACAAGAAAAAGATACAAGAACTACATGAATACTTGGATACTCATGAACCAAAAAGTATTGATGATCTTGGCGACGTTGCAAACAAAGAATCATTTCTTGATCTACTAGTAGACACCGTAGCCGATTTACGTGAAGAAATTCAGGCAGAACGATATGAAGAAGTGCAGAAAAAATTCAATGCTGAATTGGAGAAAGACGGTGGTTGTTCATCAACCAAATTAGATGAAGATGCTACAGATCCTGATAGTCAATTGAGTAAGGGTAGGCGCATATCGTTTGCTAGTCAAAACAGTTATAATTACATTGAAAACCGAGAGGATAACATTTATGATAACCATAATTCTGATATAGCAAATGATAATATTTTACGCTTTCTTCAGTCACAAGAATCAATTAGTTCAGATCAGGAAGTGCCTGCACAAGAAACAGATGTGAAAGCCTATACTCTTGAGTTAAAATACGCTCATTCCAATCGTGTGTTTGAACCTCCAAGAGAACGGAATTTAGAAGAGAGCGCATCAATTCCTGTAATTCAAAGTCCTGTTGATATTTATAATCAGTTTAGTCATTGTTTTCCAACAAGCAGATCAATAACAAATACTTCAATTGCTACTCCACTGACTGAAAATATTAGCCAAATACCAGTTGAACCAATAAAATCAATTCTGAAAAATAAGGATGCTGTAAAGCAAGAACCACATTTTACGACATCCGAGGAATTAATTGACGATTCACCAAATAAAGAATTGCCTCTACCTCAGATAACATCGATTGTGGGTGATGTTGTTGAAAAAACGGTTGATACTCCAGAAACTGAAGACACTAAGTCTATTGGAGCATCGACTTCACAAACAAAATCAATGTCATTGTTCCGGCGTGCCAGACAAAAAAGGCTGTAATTCATATTGTATGATATTCCTAAACAAAATAAAAAATTCGTTTTCATATTTTTATATATTAAAGATCACGCGATTTTATTTCTTTCATGTAATTCCTTTTGTATTCTTAGAACGAATGAGGTGACTTCAAGATAGCTGTAACATTAAAACATGTGATTTCCAATTTAATTATTAAATTAATTTTGTTTTAGCAAACTAAAAGTACTTAATACATTCCATATTGTCAGACAGTTTACATTTTAATCAGTTTTCTTTGATGCTATTGCTCGGAGCATTCTATTGCCAGCGATGAAAGTGAATACAAGGAGCGGTAACAGATACCGAATTGTTTCAAACATATTTAGTTCTAACCAGAATAAGGTAAAGAGCCCAAATATGGCTCCCAAACCGATGTGAAAACCTAATGCACTTAAACTAGTTGGGATACTGAACTTAACTTTGAGTTTAGCCCAAAAAACGAACAGTAGTAATAGTGGAAAACCACAGAGGATAGTGAAAAATGATGATACAACAGCTGGTGGACGTTTCTCTGGCACTCTGAATTGATGAATAATTTCTTGTTTGGGCTGGTACATACTTTGTTGAGTACCTAAAAAATAAATGCCAGTATTAATTAGACAATTCACATATACAGTTCTTGTATAAAATACTTACCAGTTGTGTCTGTTGATACTGCGCCTAGAGATAATGACACATCAGCTAAATGCCACAGGAATGAATTAGAAACATCAAAATCACCAACAATCAATTCCACTTTGTAAAGTCCAGTACCATCTTTGAATATGTTCGACTGTGAATCCAATTCCTAAGAAGAAATTCCAAAATATAAATATGATTATATTTCAAAAACAATTAATTAAAAATCTTACAATATCGAATTTATACGCTTTAGCTGTATCAGGTTCAGCCACAAAGATTATTTCCTTTTGTGGTGAGGACGGTTGTTGGAAACGTACAAATACTTGATGTAAACTAATTGCTTTGCTATTTTCATCTACCAAGCTTACGCGAATTTGAATCTTTTGTTGTGAATCAACTTTCAATACTTCATTTAGTTTATTGGGGTATGTAATGGTTTGTTTTTTCATCGCGGAGGTATTGTCAACATCACCTATTCCGAATTCCAACGATGAAACTGAAACTGTTCCCAACAAATTGATGGTAATCTTTTGGGTATGGGTACCGGCTTTTATGTCAACTACATAAGTGCCACGACTCAACTTCTTTGGCTTTAAGTCTATACTGAACACTGAATTATCAGAACCCTTTTTGGTCATCGCAATGCTAGATACCGCAGCCGATCCACCTGATTTGGCAGTTAATGAGGCAGAGACCGATGCAATAGCCCCAACCGGCTTACCGACAATATCTACTATTTTCACCAACACTTCTTGTGATTTCGGATCTATTTGACCATTACCAATTAGCTCAATGCAAACTGGGATCTCAGATTTAGCGTCTTTAAATGATTCCAAGGCATCAACAAGAAAGCTAGCTCCTTTTGCTAGTTGAACAGATTTCCTTGATAAGAAATATGTGGCGAACTTGTGCAATTGTTCATCAGTAACGGGTAGTGGTTTCCCCAAAACTTTGCTGAAACTGAAGATTAAAGACAAGTTATAAAATTATTCGGACAAAATAAATAAAATCTTTAGTCACATACCGAACAGAGCCGGTGAAAATCATAGCAGATACACTGAGACCTCCTTCGAATTGTAACATTTTTCCATCAACTTCATCAGCCTGTTCTATCGTTTCTTTTATTAAAGTTGATAATTTTTCTGCTGGTTTACCGATATCAGCTGCCAACAGCAACGCATGTCCTCTACTGTTTAATGTGTCTTCCTTTTTCAATAGGTTTTGTAAATTGCTAACAAATTTTGTTTTAGTTGCTTCGGTAACAGCTCCAGTTAATTTTCCACCGAAATAATTGAAATATAAATCTTGAACTGAACCAGCATCAGCGGCTAAAGATTTTGTAATCTTGTCTTTGGCTCCATTGAATACTTCAGCTCCACATTGAAGGTTCTTGGCTATACCAATTATATAAAAATTCTTTTCGCTCTCCTAAAAAGAAATATCATAAAATGTATTAGTAACTGGAAATAACTATTCATAATTTACCATACATTAATCTTTGAATCACCGGCAATAGCATTCAATTTGCCACATAATGCTTTGCCCTCGCTACCACCGGCCGATCGTAACGTGGAATAATAAATAGTTTGTAGATCTAGGGACTTTAATCCTTCGGCATAAACTTGATCTAGTCGCTTTCTATCTTGGTCCGATAAATGTGATTCTACTGCCTTGAGTGCCTGCGATGAGGCAATTACGGCCACCAACAAGAAAACACCTATAGAATAAAGATACGTGTCAATGTTTATACTTTTCATGGTGCCGGTATCCGACTTTGTGTGTATTCAATAAAATTCCTCTTCATTTAATGAGTCGAGTCAATAGGAGTCCTCTAGGGTCAACTTAAATTGCAATTTATAATAGCCTGAGATTCAAATTAATTGGAAACAGAGGAATTTATTGAAAACAACAACCACCATACACCCATCTGCAAGTATTGCAAGTAGACCGGTGGAACTATATTTCACTATAACTACAATAGTCGGAGAATAACTCACCTATTTTGAACATGATTAGTTGGGAAATTCTTGTTAAAATTCACTGAACTAAAATAATCATTTAGAATCCCCAAACAATTCTGGCTTAAGCAATCGAATTCAGGACTTAAATTAATCCAAATTTTCTTCGGCTAATCGGCTGTAATTCGACGACACGTCATTGGCGTAGCGACAGCCATCGATTGACAGTTGGATATATAACCTCAAATCGCGAATCAAATTGATCCAAAACAAATTCTGAATATCATCGTCGCCTTGTTTTTGTGGTAAAAGTTATTCAAAAAGTTGCTTCAATTAAAACCATTTCGTAGGTCTCGTGAAAGTAAATCCATTGCCAAGATGATGCGATTTGAAGATTTCCCAGAGTATGATATTCCTGGTGCCAAGAAGTTCGATTTCAATCCATACCAATCGAACGGAGGGTAAATATCGAATCTCACTAATCATGATTAGTTACGCTTAATTGTTTCATTTTTGTATTCCATTGTAGAAGTGTAGTTGCAATTGCCGGTGATGATTATGCTGTAATTGCAGCTGACACTCGATTAAGTTCTGGATATTCAATTCACAGCAGAGACCAGGAAAAGTTATTCAAACTATCAGACAAAACAGTATTGGGATCCTGTGGAACATGGGCCGATACTCTATCCTTAACCAGCTTGATGGAGGCTCGCATGCAAATGTACACCCATACTCATAACAAAGTGATGTCAACAACGGCAGTAGCCCAAATGTTGTCCATTGTGATGTACAGTAAGCGTTTCTTTCCATACTATGTGTCTAATATAGTGGCCGGTTTGGATGAAAATGGGAAAGGTGTTGTCTACAGTTATGATCCAATTGGTCACTGTGAGCTAGCCCAGTATCGTGCCGGTGGTTCAGCTGGTGCATTATTACAACCTGTGTTGGATAATCAAATAGGATTTAAGAATCAAGAAGGTGTGAATGAAAAGAAAGTAAGCCTTGATCGTGCGATTCAGGTAATCAAGGATATGTTCATTTCGGCCGCTGAACGTGACATTTACACTGGCGATGGGGTCTCAATTAGCATCATCACCAAGGATGGCATCAAGAAGGAGAAAATTGCTTTGAGAAAAGATTAAATTATATTGATTTCATTTAATATTTTATAAATAAAGGGTCTTAAACTAATTGAAATAAATACAACATTGAAAGTTTATCATAAAATTTAAGCAGATATGGTTTATTACCGCATTATTCATATCCATTCATATGAATTATTGAAAAGGTAAACTAATTAACAAAATTGAAGTGTACAATTTAATCAAGATTGTTCGCTTTTTACTGGAACCAATTATTAAGAACGGTCACTGAGTAGTGGCTGATTAATTTAACTGAATTGATTAATAATTAGATATTAATTAACAAATAATTACGGTTCATTCGTAGCAACTCTAATAAAATTGCACCTTTATACCTAATGAGGATATCAATCAATTAAATGAAAAGAAAATCATACAAATCAATGGTAGGTATTTCAAAACAACCGTAAAAATATCATCAAATTCGAAATGGTAATTTACACACCCATATTGGAAATCAATAGGATTCCCAAAAATTACATCAACCGATGGTTCTACAAATACAAAAATGTTAATATAGTTTAGTTTTGTTTATCGCTTTAATCCTTCATATTATTTGTAGATAAATAGCATTTTTTTTTTTATTTTTATATCTTTTTTTTTTTTTTTTAGTGAAGTTTTAGAAAATCAGTCCACAAAATGTAATCGAATGTAAGCGAAATGGTCAGTTACAATAATCCTATGAACAACATGTTGTGGTGGTCATCATTATGTACCAAATAGAAAAAGAAGGATCAATTAGTCTCGATCGACGTAAATGCATTTTCCCCCATTTATATAAGCAAATGCAATATACTTAGTCTGTAGATTAATTTAGAGAGATACAACGGTCACACTTCATTGCAATTCACTCATTAGGATACAGAACAAATAAATAATCATTCAATGGATTATCATGAAAGGATAATTTCGAGATAATTGTAAAATTCGAATTGTTTTAAAATGATCTTGATGTAAAAAATTCTTGCACATTGTGTGGAACTAATTTTCTATAGATTTTCAGCCCCCTGTATTCACTTCTTTGCAGGGGGCTGGAGCGGGGTGCCCCGTTCCTTTCCACGTAGTTTCAATCCAATCACCCGTTCAATTTTGCCCAATATTAAGTTATTTGGTATGCCACGACCAGATTCATAGTCTTGAATGATTTGTGGTTTCTCGCAGATTTTCTAAAATGATGAAATTCAGTTAAAAAATTGATTCATCACCCACATTCTACTAATCAATTAAAGTAAACATCAAGTGGTACTGATAAACTTACTGTTGCCAGATCCTTTTGACTCAGACCTTTATTTTGGCGACCTTGTTGGATGAGTTTTCCAACGTCCAACGAGACCTTCTCATGTTTCAGTTCCTCGGTTTCACGGTCCAACTTAGCAGTATTCTTGGTTGCAACATGTTGCTTATTAGTACCAGCACCATCTGATAAACAACAAGAATTGGACAACATGAAATTCGCATACGGACTACCGATGGTAATGCCTAGTTTCCTTACATTTTTGTTGTGTATCAACTGGTACACCCTGGCGCCGGGCCTGATTGATGGCTCCTTCACTCTTCATGGTGGATGCCTTCGGTGTGCGCTTCCTCAAAACAGTGACAGTGTCCCAGTCAGACATGTTACTTACAATTTTATCACAATCACAGAATACGAAAGCAAGGAATACGGTTTCTGGAAATATCTGCAAGACAATATATTATTGTCACTGTCACGTAAAAATTTCCAAATAAAGTTGCTATTAGTCTAAGGTTCGAACAACCGGATAAAATTACCTTTTCGTGTTTGCACGCAGATTCTTCTATTAGATTTTTTTATATGAATTTTTGGGTACGAAAACGAGGAATCTGACAGAAAATTGGGAACAACGCCACCTATGGTGCTACATGAACATTATTTGAACAACAAATGGAATGGATATACGGAATTTGATTACCTCAAAGACAATGATGGCAGTATTCTAAATATTATAGTAATATATACAAATGAAAGTATGTAAATGTAAATGTCAATAAAGTTGAGTCTGAATCTGTATGGAATTTGATCCAATCGGCATGTTATCTGCAGTAATATATCAAAAGAAGATAAAGATCCTGGCCAGTATGGACGATAAGACCGAGAAATTGATAAGATCCAGGCATAGTCCCATAGAACCTCTGTATAAGAATATTGTTTCTACCTTTAGCTCGAAATGTAAAATTCGTATACCAGTTCAATATCTTTTACTGTTCTACGGATGATAAATTATTATTTCAATTTGTTTGCCAAATTTAATCAAAACCCAGCTTGAAATCTGCTACTTTCTCTCGAAAACAATCAAGGAATGATTCCAAAGTAAAATTCTTTCATTTATTTACACCCAATATCACTCATATGTTTAATTGAAAAGTCAGTTCAATTGCCGCGCGCCATACTGATTCGTCGATCCAATTGTCAATTTGGTTGCCGATGAAGTTACGACTTCTTCAAAAGTTAAAATTGAGACGACGTATTGAGTCGAAGGAAGGCTTGAAGCGACCAGAAGTGAGAGTTGAATTGAATTTTTTTCGCCTTTTAAATTGGTAGAAGCAGCAAATATGTGATTTTAATTGCAATTTGAATCGAATAATAGGATCCAAACAGTTTCGAGTGTCCACAAAGTGGGTGATACTAACGTTAATCAATCAGTGGTACGGTACAAAGTGTTTGAAGGTGGCTCAATTTTTCCTTGAATAAAAGTCTCAGTGGAGGTGCTTGTTTTGTTGTACTGTACAACAGTGTTTTTTCCCATACTCCAAATTAAAATAAGAGGAAAAAAATAATAATGCAGTAATCTGCATAATTTCTCAAGGCAAAAGGGCAATTGGAAAGTGCACTGTTACAAGCAATTTATTAGGCTGCGAAGGATTTTGTAAACCAAGTGATCTGGCTGCAAATTACTTCGGGTGGTGAAATCGGTACTTGCTTCTTAATCAAGAAGACACTGTCTGACAAAGACTAATCGGCAATCGGTAAAATTATTAAAGTGTTTTTTTAGTTTTGATATTTCACCCTTGGAACAAAGGATCTCTTGGCTAAAATAATAATTTCGGAAATTTCCAACAACAAGATACCTTTAGTTTTATTTAGAAGAGTATATAAATAGTTTCGCTGTGCCAAAGTTAATATAAAGTATTAATAAAAAAAAAAAAAATCGGCCAAAACAGTGTGTTAGTGATTATTAATTGAGAGTGAAGGCAATGGTGGTTTTGCCATAGGACGGTTATGTTGTGTTCCTTGTTATTGTGCAGCAGCGAATAATGGGGGCACAACAAGTCAAGGAGCGGTCCAGTGGCGAACGCTCCTTGGGAGCTGGGACCTCAATTCGTTCTAGTCGAATGAAACCGCGAGTACCAAAAGATGGTCGCCAGATTGGATCAAATATATTTACAGAACATAATGGTGAGCATTGGAAACATTAATTTTATTTATGTTTTATGTTAAAATAATATCAGTAGGAGTTAAATTATCATTTAAATAAAAATGTGTGTCGTTCCCGTTCAAAAGTGGCCGGTTTTGATAACTTTTATTCATGTGTGTACAGTATACGAGAACTGCACCATGATTCAATTGTATCAGATTTAGCTGGAACTGAAGAGGAATCATCTTAATGTTATAAACGACGAGAATGGGATAATTAACTATAAATAGATCGATTTGAAAGAAGTGAATGAGTAAACGAAGTTAAAACATAAAAGATTGTAAAGATAATAATTTGTTGTGTGTTTGGGCCCGTTTAGAATCAGTCGCTTATAAACATTGGGAGGTGAATTGAATAAATTTAGCCATGGTAATTTTGTATAAAGTATGGATGATCATTGGTAGTACCATCACACCACCTCTTCCAGCTGTCTGTTATCTATTTTATCATTCGTATTGTTGATTATATACAAGATTCTCTTGATCACATTCAATATATCATTAGTACATACTTATTTTCATTCAATGAAATTCGTTTAAGATAGTTTTTATGTTTATTATGCATATAAATTTTCATTGAATGTTGTACGTTTGTTATCAAAGATTTTTTTTTTTTATTTTATGTAATACCAGTGGTGTATGTAAACATAAAAACAATACTGTTGAAAATAGTAGTAAGAGTGCCGAATGACTCACTTTGGTTTCTATAGTCCATCTATTTTTGGGTTTTAATTCCGATACAATTGAATTGTATGCGCTTATGTATAAACAGCATACGTAAGAGATACAAAAACTTCGTAATTCAAAAAGACTCATAATCATTAATTAAGACTTGAGTGGATTTGAATGAATTCCTTTTGATTTCTATTTAATGATTAATTCTATTAATTATTTATTTGTCTATGTCGATTTGCAAATAGAAAAACAGTTTAAATCGAATATAAACTATGATTTGTATTCAATATTCTTTTCATATTGATAATCAATTTGTGTCTATTATAAACTTTTAATATAAAGTTTTATATTCTGTTTATTGTGCGAATACATAAGTTATTATTGGCACAGAAACCAACCTCAGTGTCATTGTATGGTTAACGATGCATTTCATCTTATCAGACATCTGAAACTGATATAGTACGAACAATGGTATAACAGTGAAATTTAATTACGTAGGAGGTGGTGTATTCTATTTATGAACAGAATGGCCTTCTGTTTTGGAACTGCAAAAAAGAAAAATATAAAATAAAACTAGACCGTGATAAAATGCATGAAGGCAAAGTGAGCGAAAAAGAAAGAAAGAAACTTAACTGTATGTAGTCTGCCATTGATTTTCACCCTCTAACCATACGGAACAACCATTGTAATCCCTTAGTACATAGAATTCATTTCAATTTTATATTTATCGATTACTAGTAAACTTTTCTATATGCTATTCGTTGAACGTTAGAGACAGTATTGAGTATGAGTGAAACTATAACGAATTGTTGGATAGTTTTCTTATCAACTGATTCCAAATGAGAAATAAAATGTCATTGAATATCATAAACATACGGAACTGTTGGTATTTTAAATAATGGTGAACCTTAACTAAAAGACACTAAAAATTTATAATTTAAATTTTCTCATAAGTACATTATTATGAGTGTGGCCGAATAAAACTAACACATAAATATCGATTTGAACTTCCTTATTAGGAACTGAAGAAGAATAGAATGATTGTATTATTTAATCTTGATGGAATTGGTTCTCTATGTGTGTTTCAGTTATGTATCTACATTGTCTATAACGTAATCAATGCAATGCATTCTGTGTTTCATACTATTTTCAATACTCAACTAGGGTAATTTCAAGTAATGGAACCATTTTTATTAATGGTTCCTGTTTCTACTACGCCCGTAGTGTATTTTTGTTTTCTGTTGTTTTATTTTCACTATTTTATTTTCTGAAACAATTAATCATAACAGCTACACCATGTTTTACTTTATTTATTGTGATTTTGTTGAGAATCTATTTGCTTCCGAGTTTTGCACCGGTCTTTTACTTTCTATCGTTATGTTACGGTGCCGAAGGTGAGAAATTTTTCTGGTTGCATATTGCCACAATGCAAATATGCTGCATCCAAGGCTATGAATCAAATGTACCCATTTAAGTGGTATTAAATAGATGTTTATGTACACTGAGGGAATAGCAGTTGGTATGGGATCTCTATTCCTATCACACATATTCATCATAATTTGCAACTCTCTTTCTCGGTCTCTCTTTCTCTTCATTTAGATCACTTGACTTTCATATATTCACGATACTTGAGGACTGTAAATGCAATGAATTTTCAGATTTTTTCATTTTTTCGAGGAAAAAAATAATATAAAATAATAATGAACATTGTATGAATGTAACATGAACTGGTACTTGTAAATCACTGATTATGTTATTGCTTAAGCCTTCAAAACACCGGGAATTTTTGATGTACAATAGCAGTGAATTTGATGTTAGAACAACATCTGATGATGTCAAGAACAGTATTAGTTGGGCATAGGCACCCGATATTAAACCAACGCTGATGATATATGATTATGTTGATATTTCCATGTCTTTTGAAACAAGTAATAAAAATAAAAATGTCATTGCGTTTGCAATCTATCCGAGCCCTTGACTCGATTTATACCTATTTTAATCACACTCTCTTATGGTATAATATGCAACATGCAATTGATTGTGGGGACCTCTTCTACTATTGATTTGTATGAGGAACGGATCTTTTGTGATAGTCACACATTGTGTACTTCTCCAAGAGTCTCTTATTCATATTAATATGGATGTGTTACAACAATGAAAAATGTAAAAATGTTTATTCTTAAAATGGTTCAAATGATTCTATTTAAATGAAACAAAAATAATAATAAATTGTTAAACGGAACAATAATTTCATATTGCCAGAATATGGTGATCAAAATTATCGTTTAGTTATTTGTTCGTTTGTGTTAATAAGAATTGATATGAGAAAATTAAAAAATATGTTTGAAAATATGATATAAAAGTATTGGTATGGGGTATCATTTTAGCAGTTAAAATAAAGAAGAAAAATACAGCGAAAAATAAGAAGGAATCCATATAATGAGTATAATAAATGTTGCGTTTACACACGTACACTCGAAAATTAAAATATTTCAAGCATAATATTGCTCCATATGCAAAAAAAAAAAAAAATAAAAAGAGTTACGAATTATTTTACTTTATTTTGCAATAATATAAATTTTTTAACTGTAACTTAATACAAGAAGAGGAAGAAATTAAATAAAAAATACACTGCATCAAATTAATTTTATATTTTGATTCACAGTTTATGGTAAAAACACAACATTTTGTGAATGTGTATTTTACTACAATTAAGAAAATAAAACAAATTTAATTTTTATTACGTTTCTAAAGTACATAAAACGTGAAAATGAAGAGTTCTCTTCCCATTTGAAGGAAAAATAAAAAACTTGGTAATTTGTACATAACAATTTTGTCTTGTTTTTTATTTAATTTCTATATGTAATTCACTGATTACCTAAAATGTTTTAATAATTATATAATTTTTGTGTTGTTTCATGCAAACAGCACAAAAAAAAAAAAAGCAAAAGTTTTTATTTTTACCAGTTGACGATCATTAAATTAAATTACAAAAATAAAAATTATTTGAAGATATACACATCGAGGGGTACAATGTGAATCAAGTTTTATATTATTTTCAGTCATCGCATGAAAAACATAAATGTTTGAATTTTTTCATATAAATTAATGTATTGAGATAGATTATTAATTTAATATTTTTTTTTTTTTCAAATTGAATTGCATACCACGTCTACAAATGGTATTTAATGTGTGGTACACAATGATATTGTTACTAATATGGTAAATTGAAAAAAATTTATTGCTCCAACTGATAAGCATAATTTAATTGATTGCTATTGAATCAATGAGATCAGCCAAAAGAAATGTAATGGCATTGGTTAATATCCATATCTAGTATTATTGAAGTGGCGGACAAGGCAAATCAAGTTTAAAATTTTTGTATTAGCCGGAGACTGTTAATGTGGCAAGTTATTAGAATCGTTGCACGACCAATGATAATCCACTTAAAGAGGAAGAGATTTATTTGTGAGATGGGAATAAAATTTTTATTCGTTGTTGTTATACCATTATTGAATGCGTAGAGAAGATATTATGTATTATTACTTTTTTGATATACAAAAAGTATGCTAAGTCATGGAGCGTGTAATTGTAAACAATTTTCTTACGGCATGGAATTTTTCTATTCATCAACATCATCGGCCTGTGAAACAGCAATGAATAAAACAATGTTGGATTTTATACTGTGGAAAAACATTAATTTATGCTTCCCAAATAATTTTATTTTGTATTTAAATCCATACGAATCTCACCGGTTGATGAATTAAAAGTTCCTCTTAGTAGGTAACAACCCTCTCTGGTTCTAGTGAATTTATGTGTTATTCATATTGTTTTTGTATATAAGAGTATAATATTATATTACGGATTATTGTTACTATTTTTATTTTTGTTCGTTTGAATATGTATGACTCAATAATATTGAAGTTGAATATCATACTGATTTATCATACTGTTATTTTATTTTTGCAGAGGCACTTTTGCAATCAAGGCCATTACCTCACATTCCACCTACTGGGTCTCCATTAATCACTGATACTGAAATTAGTAGCCAGCATCAAGATGATAATATAGCATTAACACAGTCAACCGTTCAACAAACGATGTCAGGCTTTGAATCGGCCAATCGATGGACTTCAAAAGAAAATTTATTAGCTCCAGGACCGGAAGAAGATGATCCACAATTGTTTGTGGCTTTGTATGATTTTTCAGCCGGCGGTGAGAATCAATTGAGTTTACGTAAAGGTGAACAAGTTAGAATTTTGTCTTATAATAAATCGGGTGAATGGTGTGAAGCGCACTCTGATAATGGTTTGGTTGGCTGGGTGCCATCTAATTATGTGACACCAGTGAATTCATTAGAAAAACATTCATGGTATCACGGACCAATATCGCGTAATGCAGCTGAATATTTGCTTAGCTCTGGTATAAATGGTAGTTTTTTAGTACGTGAAAGTGAAAGTTCACCAGGCCAAAGAAGCATCAGTTTAAGGTAAATAATTTATTTATTTTTATTATATTTGTTTTTTTTTTTGATTGTATTGATTTTTATATGAATTAATATTAATATTTTAGATTTGAAGGCCGAGTATATCATTATCGAATATCCGAAGATCCTGATGGAAAGGTATTCGTGACTCCCGAGGCCAAATTTAATACATTAGCGGAGCTAGTGCATCATCATAGTGCCCTACACGAAGGACACGGTTTAATTACACCATTACTTTATCCGGCACCAAAACAAAATAAGCCAACTGTATTCCCATTAAGCCCGGAACCCGATGAATGGGAGATTTCTAGAACGGATATTGTAATGAAACATAAACTTGGTGTCGGCCAATATGGAGAAGTATATGAGGCAATATGGAAACGTTATGGCAATACAGTAGCTGTAAAGACACTTAAAGAAGACACAATGGCTCTTAAAGATTTCCTCGAAGAGGCTGCAATAATGAAGGAAATGAAACATCCGAATTTGGTACAACTAATTGGTGTTTGTACACGCGAACCACCGTTTTACATTATTACCGAATTTATGAATCATGGAAATCTATTAGATTTCCTACGTGCTTCTGGCCGTGAATCAGTTGATGCTGTAGCTTTATTGTATATGGCGACCCAAATAGCATCTGGTATGAGCTATTTAGAATCTCGTAATTTTATCCATCGTGATTTAGCAGCTCGTAATTGCTTGGTGGGCGATAATAATTTAGTAAAAGTGGCTGACTTTGGTCTGGCTCGATTGATGCGAGATGACACCTATACAGCTCATGCGGGTGCCAAGTTTCCAATAAAGTGGACAGCACCCGAGGGATTAGCATATAATCAGTTCAGCACAAAATCTGATGTATGGGCGTTTGGAGTCTTATTGTGGGAAATCGCTACTTACGGAATGTCACCGTATCCAGGAATTGATTTGACTGACGTATATCCCAAAATCGAATCTGGTTATCGTATGGATCGTCCCCAAGGGTGTCCAATTGAAGTATACGATTTAATGCGACAATGTTGGCAGTGGAAGGCACATGAGAGGCCTACATTTAAAGACATTCATCATGCTCTTGAACATATGTTTCAGGTATGGTTTTTCTAAAATATTTCTTGAGTTTTGATTAATTTTTGTTATAATCAATAATTTATTGTTTTAGGAATCGTCAATAACTGAGGCTGTAGAGAAACAATTACAAGGAACAATAATTCCTCCACCAGCTTTAACACCACAGATGAGTAAGAAACATTCGCCAGGCGGAGCTCAGCATACTGAACAGCAACAGCAAGTAATTACTCCATTGTCTGATGGTGGTTCAACATTATCAAAATTGTCGACATTTTCATCAACTGGCTCCAAGCCGGCTGGTGTACAGATGCGACGTACAACAAATAAACGAGGAAAAACAGCACCAGCTCCACCAAAACGAACGAGGTAAGATATACTCGGTTGAGTCTTATCAATTTGGTTACAAAGAGAAAATAACCAATGGCTACTTATTTATATTTTAGCTTACTGTCTACTAATCGTGATTCCACCTATCGCGATGATGAAACACGTCCAACGGATGAACTGAATAACACAAACGGTACACATATACAAAAATCATCATCGTGCAGTAGTTTTTTAATCGATGTATTATTCAGAACTATTTTTAATGGCAGCAAATATGGTAAACATGATACAAACACAATACAGACTGGGTTTTATAGTAACAAGAAATGAATTGATATTATTGGATAAACAGAAAAGAAAAGAAAAGAAACCTACTGACAATATGGATTGTAGACTACAAATACGTGTGAATTATTTCATAATCCCAGTTATAATACCATCATAGCATAATCTTATTTATAAAACGATTGTTGGTTGTCATAACTCATTGTTATGAGTTTTTATTTAATTTTAGCGCTAACATTTACTACATGACGGTAATCCATTAACATTAATTGCATTGGTTTTACAGTATAAAAAAGTAATTCTTGTTGATTAGAATCCCTCCACTAAAATATTTGGTTTGCTCAAAAATAACATCTGAATAATACATACATTTGTTTTCAATAGATTAATATCCATAAAAACAATTGCCTACCTATACTAATATATAAATTATTATCTTTAGGTAACAGTCGCGATGTCTTGCATATGGGCAACGATAAATTTGTTGACTCTGAAAATGATCAGGCCGAAATAACACCAGACACAGATAACGATAGTCAGGATCATTTAATGTTTACCAAGTCAATGTCAACTCATAGTTCATTTAAACGACCGTCTGGTTCAACGGCTGGCAGTCGCAGTGGAGACATTCGCAATAGTAAACGGTTACAACATTATCCACCGTTTCCATCGCCTACATATCGGAAAGAACAGCAAACGAGTGGTCAACCAGTTGGTAGTGTTCAGCCTATTGGTGGTGTTCCCATTCTGCCACAACAGCCACCACCACAATTTCAACAACATCAAGAAATTACGGTTGCAGCCCTGGAAGTGCAAAACGTTAAACGAGCTATTAATCGTTACGGTACTCTGCCAAAAGGGGCTCGCATTGGTGCATATCTTGAATCATTAAAACAGACTGATGGCAATGAACCTGCTACAATTAATTCAGTGCAATCGACTACAAATAATTTGGTGTCAACAAATGTGCCGGTTGAAATGCAATCACCAGTTGTGAGTGGTATTCAGTCGCGTAGTGCTGTTAAAACACAGCCCCAAATGATTAGAAGTAATTCATCTGGCGGTGTAACAATGGCTAATTCCGCATCAGCTAGTTTAAATAAATTGCAACGACATCGTACTGCCACCGATGGTACAATGATGCAATTTTCCTCATTTCGAGGTACGTGTGGTAGTCCGAAACGATCATATCAGCCGAGTTTGGCAGATTTAGAATTTCCACCGCCCCCACTAGATTTACCACCACCGCCAGAAGAATTTGATGTACCACCGAGAATAATTGAAGGTCAACCGCATCATGTAATTGTCCCCAAGAATGTGGTAAATGATGTTTCAAATACAGAACCAAGTGTAGAAGAGGCAAGCTCTAGATTTGGCGTTAGTTTACGAAAATGTGAACCATCTACAACTGATTCTAGCAGTTCATTAAGCAGCCCATTAGAGCATACCGATTCGAATACATCAATACCACGAGAAAAAGATATTGAAACTAAATTGGTGAGTGAAATCAAAGAAAAAGCTGAACAATTGAAACAAAAAAGCGATAACAAATTCAAGGAGAAGAGTTCCAACGATTTATCAGTCAACGAAACTAGTATACCAAAGCAAATGGATAATTGTAAGAAGAATGAAACTAAAACAACGACTGGTTCAAATAAATTTACCAAACCTGATCCGATGACGAAAAGTTTAGTGAATCCTTATAAAACGCAATTGAAGAAAACTGAAGTGAAAAAAGTTGATAATAGTGGTGACGTCTCAAATTCCATAATCGATTTAAAGTCACGTTTACGTAAAGTTGATACGAATACAAATCAGGATGATAATCGATTAAAATCATCAAAACCGTCCGATGTGAATAAGACAAGTTGTGATAATAAGGATCACCATCAATCAATTTGTGACGATAAATCAAAGAAGAATGAGATTATTAAGAAAAACGGTGATAAGTGTATTAAAGTAAACGAACATGACAACAATTTGGATACTAACAATAAATGTAAGGAAAAAATTATAATGAAAAAGACTGAAATCAATATTGATATAGGCCCACAAGACCAGCATGAAGATAAGAAACGTGAAAGTTTAGAGGGTAATTCATTGAAGGTGGATGACGATGAGAAACGTCGTAGTACGGGAAGTATAAGTAGCTTGAAGAAAATTTGGGAGGCAAAAGAGGGCCATGTAGGTTTAGTCACCGAACAGCAATTGAGCCCAAAATTGGGTGTTAAAAATATCAATTGCCAACCAAAAATAATTGATTTAGAAACAAACGAGGACAATCATTTGTCGAATAAAAATAAACCGGCTGTACCAGTGAAACCAACAAAACTAACGTCAATTTATGCAACACCGATTCAGACCTCGTTCACCGGTAATCAAAAATTAATTGGTGACAACGGTTCAGTAAATCAAATAACACGTGAAGGTATCTTAGAATTAGTATCTCTGATTGAAAATAGTCTGAAATCACCAGTGAATTCAATATCGGCTACTCAGTGGGTACAGTTCAGTGATAAATTGAATATTTTACAAAATTCATGTACAGCATATGCTGATAAAGAGCCAATGGCGCCACATCAAAAATTCCAGTTTCGAGAATTGGTTGGGCGCGTAGAAACTCAGTCAAAGTCATTACGTTCAGCCGGCTCTAAAAATATCCAAGACAATGAAAAATTAATTAATGAAGTGGGTCAATCTTTAAAACAAGTGTCAAATGCATTACATAAATGAACTGATTATAATTGATTATTTTCGCACGGTTAATTTTCTATGATTTACGATTATTAGGGCCATAAAACAATTAAATGATAAAAACTGAAGAAAATACAGTGCACGTGAGAATCAGTGTGGATTAGAACAATGCTATTTTGGAATTGTGACGACCGGATGAACGGATATTTTTTATGATATTATACCAATACGCGATTTGCAAAAGTACAGGTATTAATTCAAATAATTTAATTCAAAATGAAAAGCCTGGTTAAAATGAATGTATAAAACAAATTAAAAATTCTTAAATTGAATCATAATCTTTTTCTTGTATGTATATTTTTTTATTACTTTCTGTGTATTCTTCTTTTGTTAGAGTTAAGAATTAAAAATCGATCAGCTCAATATTAAACATGTGTGTCATTTTTCAAAAAAAAAAAAAGTAACTTTTTAACTTGAATGAAAACCAGAAAACAAATTATTCTAAGATTAATCTGTGTAATTGATCAGAACTTTCCTTGTGTTCCATGAGATAAAAACTGTGATATGTTTTGGAACATAATTAAAAAATTAAAGAAAGAAAACATTTGAAATTTAATTGAATTCTAGTTTAGATATCCAATAAGAATTTTGGTACTAAGAACTGATTTAGAAACAAAAGGGTCGATTACTGAGCGGTGAATGAAAAGTTAACGTAAGAAGCGGTAGGCTAAAAGTAGCACTTAATTTTTTTGTTCTTTTTTCTTTGTTGAATATTTTGATCTTATTGAAAGAGACTATTAACAAGCATGTAAGAGTTCACAATGAAACGATTATGTTAAATTAATCTTATCCCTATGTTTAATGAATTTAAATTTAAAGTAAAAATTATCATGAATTAATTCCGTCAAAGTGAAATTTGGCATATCAACCATTTAAAAATAAAATAAATGAATAAAATAAAGAGATGAAGTATGAGAATGTAGAAAATTAAAAATAAGATGAGGAAATAATAGTAATAATAAGCATCAAATCAAGAGTATATTTTTAATATTCATAATAATAAGAAAACCAAACAGTTTAACCATACATAAATATTATGTTATAGCAGATAATATTTCATAACGGACTTTTTTTTGTCACTTATAATTGTGTTTAGTATTTACAATTTATATTATTTTTTGGCCACCACACGTAAAATTTGAAGTTTAATGGTTGTTTGAGGTAAATTGTGAAACGAATATGCGATTAATGACATGTGAATTGATCATTGGTGGACCAACCATTAATATTATTAATTAGAATATTTAAAAGCGGATATCATTATGAAGTAATAAATTTATTGCTTTGGTGTACGTGAAAAGGATATTAAAGAAGACATGATAAAATTTATACATTTAGATGATCATAACGATGCTATAATAATTAAAATACAAGTAGTAAATGTGTTTTTGGTATAATCATAATCAATTTATAATTAAATATTAAATGCTAGTCTTGTATGTTTATTAAGAGATAATGATTTCATATTTTATGTTGTGAATCGTATAGAACTTAATTACTTGATATAATAATATTGATGAATACAATAGTATAATACCTATTGTAAGCTTTTGATCAATGGTCGTTTTTCAATTCTGAATTAATTTGATGACCGGAATGATGATCAATTATTATTCAATTTCCAATATACAATATAAATAGACGTTTTTAATTCAAAGAAGGTCATCGATTATTAGTTGATACATATAAAGGCACCGAAACATGGTAAATGTAAACATTATAAAATTCCATTAATACCATAATGTAATCTCTGACTGTTTTTTTTTTATTCGTGAATTATGTTTTTATTATATGGAGTTATAATGAATTTATTAATACATAATTATAATATTTCCAATAGATTATTTTTCCACCAACAAGATGATATTCCAAAGAGTTATTAGAGTACACTATAAATAGTTATTATTAAAAAAATATGATGAAATGATAAAACCTTAAGCTTAAATTCGATAATGAAACTAATTGAAAGAATGAAACTTATAATCGATCGATGTGCAGGTGAGAATGGGCTTTCAAATTAAAGTGTTGAATGGAAGTAATGTTTAAGATCAGTTTTCAATTGAATTTAGTCAGTCTCTGTAAGAAGACAATAAAAAGAGTTCATACACTAATTATTAATTCCATTTACCCAGTAAAATTTTATGTGGATACATGTGAAAATCAAAAAGAACTGAAAAAGACTAGAAATATAAATCCGATTTTAACTACCATTAATTTACTTAGAAATTGCTCAATCTTAACGTCAAAATTAACAACATTGATAAACTACAAGATATCGAATGCTTATCACTGTTGTACATACATAAATAAAACATTCGGTGGAAGCATGAATCGATTGTTATAAATCATTGTAACGTCTTATCTTTTTTTCATTAATTTATCGCCTTGGATAGTAGAGAAAGAGAAAATATTCCTTTTAACATAATTGGATTTTATTAGAAAAGTATTCATCACTATACTTCAATCTCTAATTAATTTGTTTAAGAATACTTTCATTACATTTATTTCTTCAATAGAGAGAGAGAGAGAGGACGAAGTATGATCTTTATTCGCTATTTTCTTAGTATTTTAGTCTTATTTACCCCTATTGTATTTACTGATTCTATGATATTTATTGTGGCATTTTCCCCATATTTCATAGTACCAATTTATCATCTTTATCATTTCCATTCTATCCAATTTAATATTTCTCTGTTTATTAATTTTTGATTTTCTCTAATTTTTATTTCTAAACTAAGACAATTATGATTAATAATGAATGAAAGTAACGATATAAAAAAATTGATTTAAAATGTGTGTGCTCGAAGTAATGAGAATATTGTAATATTCCTATGATAATTATTAAAATAATATGGATAATATAGTTTAACATAACTCTGAAGAAATATAATATAATGAAGGGAAATGAGAAAATAAAATGAATGATAAATTTAAATGAAATTCAAGTAATTAAGTGACTAAATTAGAATTATAATAATTATGATATATTTAATGATTTTTTTTATATTAGACGCCATACAAATTTGCAATACTGGTATTAAACATATTAAAAATTATAATACAAAACAGAATCGCCTTTTTATTAAATAGTTATCAAATATACATTATTAAAGATGTTCAACAACTGTAGGATCTACTTGACGAACAGCACGAGAACCATCGTCAGGATTGTTTCCTTGATTAGCTGGCTCAGATGGTATTATAATGACCATGCCATTTTGCTTGTCATTTTCTGATACATTTTCACTTTGAGGTATTAGCTGATGAGCGGAATCTTTGTTTTCATTGGAGCCAGCTGCAAGTTTTTGTAGAGCAGCCTTATCTATGGGCTCAGCGATTACAAATGCCACTAGGCATATGAAACAAATCTGAAATAATTTAAATTTTATCTCATAGTTTATGGGTACTGTACTAAGCAATATATAACTTACGATTTTGAACATTTCTGATTTTTGTTGCAGTTAATCTCTGACTATTCTAGCAAGAAAGGAATCCAGCCTTTATATACTCAATGGGTTTTAAAAAAATCTCCCGTCTTTATTAACACATTCATATATCAATTTGCAAATTTAAGGTGATTCTTAATTAAAAACTTTTATATTGTTTTTATATTCGAGTAAATCTATGACGAAGTCTCCGATTAAACACAAGATAACTAACCAGTTCTATGTCAAAGATTATCAAAACTATAATTTTTTTTTGTTTAACATTTAATAATATTCCAATTAAAAATATTGGTCAGAGCAACATTATAACTTGACATGTTAATTCTATTCATCGTTAACCCCCGAACATCGAATACTATAGATATTACCGCAATATCAATAAATTGACTAACCTAAGAAATCCAGAACCAGCATTACAAATTAGATTATAAGAAATACTGTAATGGTATAAGTGTAAATCAAGAGTAAACAAATTATATTTTCGTCCAAATCAAATGTGCTAATTCGATAATTCTTTCATTATGGCTATTAGCTCTTATGGAGGCAAAATTAATTACAAATCAAACAGAATTAATTTATCAAATTTTATGTTTATCATTTCCACTATAAGGATGAAATAAAAACCATAAAATTTATTTATTTTACGAATTTGTTAATGAATAATTACGATTTTTAATTGATTTATGAAATTAACGGATAAAAAATTGATTTAAATTGGCATTATGATTTCAGTCAAACCAAGTAATATAAATCCTTAATAATTAAAGGTATGAAATCTTAATTTTTCGTAACAGCAGTTACTGCTGGGGCATCATGAGCTATATGATGTTCAACTGCTTTGGCTGTTGTTTCAGTTGATGATTGTTGATCTGATTTGGTATTAGCATTACTATGAATTTCTGTCGGTGGTGGATTCTTTACAATTTGATCTACTGGCACTGGGAACACGAAACTTGGTGGACGAATTTCATCACTACTTGGCCTAATATCTGTATTGATTTCGGGTCGTCTAGTAGTTGATGATGATTCATGGTGGTCATTAGATCTCTTGTGTATCTTGTCTTCATGGTTGTTAGCACCTTCATGTTTAATTAAATCATCAGAAGCGTGGCTGATTGCTGGATGTTGATATGTGCTTTGGCTGAAACCGTCTTGTTTGTGATTATCAACTGGAGATGCTGGGAAACCTAATTTAATTGGGATTGGTTGTGTTTGTTTTATGTCAGCTGCAACAGTGTGTCCTTCTTTGGGTGCTTGATCTTGTTTCTCTATAGGTGACCGCTTGACTTGTTTATTTTCAGGTGCATTAGTGTTTTTTTTTGAATCCTTATGTTCTTCAGAAGATTTTTCTTCAGATGAATTCTCTTCAGAGGAATGATGGTGAGGTTCTCTCACCAACGGTACCGGAATGTCACGTTTCCTTAACTTTTGATCTTCCTTATTTTTCTGCTGGCTAGTTACTGGGGAGGGTGTGACAAAGATGTCTTTGTTTTCTTTATTATCTGATTCATACGGGATTCCGATGGTCCGTTCATGATGTTGCACATTTTTCTTGCCATCTTCTGATACAGTTTCACTATGAGTAGTTATATGATAAGTGGGATTATTATGTCCATGGGATTCAGATGAAATCGATGTTCGGTGTAAAACGCTTCCATTAGGATCATTACCATTTGACTTCTCTGTAGGTGCAGCAAATGCAACTGCTATTAAGCATATGAAACCAACCTGAAATAATTCAAAAGTTCGTCGTATATTTTGTATTATGTAATCCACAACAAATGTACTGTTCAGTATATCACTTACGATTTTAAACATTTCTTGAACTCTGATTTAATGGCGCACTGGACTAATATATCACAATATCGAATCTCTGACTGTTCCAACAATGAAGGGACCCAGCCTTTATATACTAAATGGCCATGTAAAAGTTCCACTTCTCTATTAACACGTTCATGTATCAGTTTGCACACTTGAAGTGATAATTAATTAACAACTTTAAAGGTGCTTTCATCGCTGATCATACCCCTCTCGGATTCTCCGATTAAATACACGAAATCTGACCAATTGTATGTGAAATCAAATTATTGAGATGATTAATCATACCAATACTATTGATTTGGTGAAATGCTAATAAATATGCTAATTTAATTGATGCAGAACCTTCATTATCAAATAGATAGTAACATGATATTGTAATTGTATAAGTTTCTAGTTTAAATCTAAATCTAAACAAATGAATATGAAATCCTATGATTATTCACAAAATTCTATTTTCATCGTAAAAGCAAATTAAAACTAATCACATACAGAATTTATTTGCCAAATTTTCTGTTTACCATTTCCATTATGGGGATGTATAAAATACAATAAAATTGAATAAATCAACCACAATGACCGGTTTCCTATTTTTACCGGCTAATTAACGAATATATTGTAAGAAATTAAAACTTATTGCGAAAATCATCACGAAGAGACATACTGGATTACATTGAGGAATAACTACTTTTTAATTTATGACGGTTTATTTGCTGATTTTATTTATGAATAATTACCGTTTTTCAGAATTTTTGAATATATTTTCATTATTTGTTTGATGAAAACATTCTAACATTTCTATTATAATTGATATTACAAATATTATTCATAATATTCTATTTAGTTCTTTTAGCAAATCGATTGATAAAACGAGAAAAAAATTTATGAAAAACTCTACCGAATTTCAAGTTATAATTATGTGACTAAATTAAGAAAAATTTTAGTATATTTAATGAATTTTATTATATTAGATACCATTCAAATTTGCAAAATTGGTATTAATCATTATGTAAAAACTTATGATATAAAATAAAATTGTCTTTTCATTACTTGATTTCAATTAATCAAAATAATATTAATAATTTACAATTAGAGTCATGAAATCTCAGTGGTTTTTAACAGCAGATGCACGGGTATCCTGAGTGACTTGGTGATCAACTACTTTGGATGTTGTTTCTCTTGATGATGGATGATCTGATTTGGTTTCAGTATGACTATGAGTGTCTTTGTGGTCATCAGATCTCTTGTGTAATCTGCCATTATGGTTGTTGGCACCCATATTGTTGTTATTATGATAACTGGATCCACTACGTTGATTTGGTTGAGTTGACCTTTGGCTGTTGAAACTATCTTGTTTGTGATGATCAACTGGGAAAGTTGGTGGTGTTTGCTTATTTTGGGATGAAGCATCATATCCATCTCTATTTTGTTGATTGTACTTCTCTACAGGTGACCGTTTAACTTTTTTCTTTTCAGGTTCATTGTGGGTTCTAGTTAAATCCTTCTTTTGTTCAGATGAATCTGCATGGGAAGAATGATGATTTGTATCTTTTGTTAAAGGTAATGGAGTGTCACGCTTCTTTAAATGATGATCGTCTTTAGCAGTATGCTGATTAGTTCCTGCATATGGGGATCGTTTTTCAGATTCTGATGGGTTTCCGAAGCTCCGTTCATGGTGTTGAACTTGTTTCTTGCCATCCCCTGATACTGTCTCTCTGTGTGAGGTCACACGATGAGTGGGATTATCATGTCCATGGGATTCAGATGCTATTGAGGTTCTCTGAAGAACACTGTGATTCTGATCGTTTTTATCTGACTTCTCTGTGGGTGCAGCGAACGCAACTGCTATTAGGCATATGATACCAACCTAAAATAATTTAAAATCCATTATAACTTACTATATAATTCATTGCTAATGTTTTATCACTTACAACTTTAAACATTTTTTAGCTTTGTTTTAATAGATACTCAATTAATATATCGCAATATCGAATCTTTGACTGTTCTAACAAGAAGGAACCCAGCCTATATATACTAAATGGTTACGATTAAGTCCCACTTTTCTATTCAATTGATCATGTATCAGATTGTATACATATAGCGATGATTAGTAAAGAACTGTTTGGTTGTTTTCATCTCTGGTCAAACCTCTCTTGGTGGCATCGATTATACAGAAGATATCTGACCAGTTATGCTGATTCCAATTGTTGTGATAAATAACCATTCCAATACCATTGACTTTGGTGAAATGCTAATTCATTTGCTGACATAATAGATCCAGAAGCTTCATTATCAAATAGATAATAGAGGATACTGTAATACTATATGCTTGGATCAACAGTAAACAGATGACTCTGAAATCTTTAAATTATTCTCAAAATTCTATTTTCATACTCAAACCGCTAAAATCATATTCGCTAATTTCTATCATTATACAATTTACTGATTCGCAAAAACGGCAACAAGTAAAATAAACAGAGATTCTGTTTACTATTTCCATCATGGAAATCCAATAAAATTGAATAAATTGATTGAATTGACCGATGGGAATCACATGTTTCTCATTATAACCGGCAAATTTATGAATATATTAAAAGAAATTCAAAATTTATTGTGAAAATAACGAAAAGAGGCAAACTGGATTCCATTGACGAATAACCACTATTTAATTTATTATTGTTCATTTGATTAGGCAATATTTTTGTCGATTCGTTAAAACCAATATCGACGATATTTATAATTTCATATATCAGTTGAAATGAGTCATACCAACTGTGGTATCATAACACTGGGGTTTACTTTCCAGTTTGTAATTATCAGTATGTTATTGTCGTTATTTTTGTTTTCTTTTGAATGAGCGTAAGATATTAAGACTCAGGTGTGAATTGGCTATTATTAAATCTGGTGTTGGTAAACGGTGCTTACGGGATCGCAATATTTACAATACTTGACTGAGGAATGAATTTTGTATGTATATGAGTATTATTTTCCTTTAAATCAATGGCATAGTTTTATTAAATGTTCTAGAAATTCACTGCGTAGAATTTTTCAGGTATTACCCAGTTGTCAATTGAACTAATACCAGAAAGTATACATACCTGATAGTATTGATAGTAAAAATAAATTATGTGGCCGTTAGAATATAAACTTGCCGGATGTTCTTAACTTATAGCTGCAAGAAACAATTGCGGTAAATTCCTGTAGAAACCTAATCCGCTTATTCCAAAAGCGTTTAAACCTTTTCTTTTTGATTTTTATCAATTCAACAATTTCGAGAAATTCAAGTGATATTGAAGAGTTTCAAAGAATTCATTGTAATAATTAAAGAATGTATATTTCCTTATCAATGTAGGCATTGAATTAAGGGAAAATGGAGGAATACTTAATTTTATCACTTCAATCGCTTACTCGCTATTCTTAAAAATATGCGAATAATCATTTCTTGCGAGTTGAATATAAAACTCAATGATAAAACACCGCTAAATATTTGAGTTAAGTCTGCAGTTACAATCTTATGTAGCTCAATTGAATTAGAGTTATAACAATTCAGTCAGCTGTGTCTTGAGACAATAAGATTAATATTAGAAGATCATATTCGTGGTGCAATATCGGGTAATTTTATGTCATTCTAAAAGCAATTCGTGTTAAGAGATAGCTATTAATGAAAGCATTCAAAGAATCGTAAACACGTATGAATGTTAATTAATTTACATCTAGTTACACCGAACCGAATTTCAATTCAAACAATTGAGGCAGCTGTAGTAAATTATCAAATACGTGTTTTCATTGAAAAACTTGAACATAATAAAATGTAAATAGTTTTGCGGTTTTCTTTTAATGGAACATAAAAACTGAGTTTATTGACAAATAAAATAAATATCGATTGAAAGTGAGTGCAATTAAAGTTATAACAAGCAAGGGGCTCACTTCGGTTTTACAGTGATCCAGGGCATTGGGGTGAAACTACAGTGTAGTGCCGTTGTGGTTCCATTAGCGCAAGGAACTTATTTGCTTTGACGTGGTCACCTCGGACTTTGACTCAAATCACTTGCTTCGTGTGTGGTAAGGACGGAAGTGATCAATTAAAACCAATTCCAATAGATGAAAATATATTTCCATTCAATTATCATTCGGTATCATTTTTACCAATGTCTATATTTTTATTCCATCGAAATTATTATCCACACTCTATTATTTCATTTACTTTTCAGTGTCCCCAGAAGAATCCTTTCAAGTTGTGATTGACTATGAAGACGTGTCGTTGTAACCATCAATAATTCCACATAACTAATCTTACGTGTCGCATTGTTATTGATAATATTATGTTATGTTATTTGTTGAAAATGGGAACGGTTAGCACACTAGCATAGGATTTCAGTATTTCGGCAGCGGTATGTTTCTTATCAGCAAATGTTATTGCTACCGGATTCACCTGTCTAAATGTTTTATGTAGAAATTTTGCAATTCGAAAGTGTGAATAAATTATTCAATCGCGATTATAAATTGACACTAAAATTACATAACTAGAGAAGAGGAATTAAATTAATTATGATTCATATAAGAAAACTATAGATAAGACAAATGGTGCGCTCATATAAATTTCTGTTTGTGCCAGCATTCATAATTGTCTGGGTTATCGCCACATACTTTATATTGCGTCAAAGTATGGAATCCGACAAGGAGGTGTTGGGCACTTTAATGAAAAGACTGCAATATTTGGAACAAACATCAATGGATGATGCTACGAAATACAAACGAACAATGGAAAAACTTGAAATTGTTATGAAAAGATCCGAATTATTGTTGCAGCAGTTGAAAGCAGAGGCGACTCGCGAAAGTCTGTTAGAAAAGGCATCAAAAGACGGGGTGGTTGAAATTGAACTGAACAATGATATACAACAGCCACATCTCAGAGGTCCGGGAGATTATCCGGATCGTGTGATTGAAGAGAAGCAATATGACAAATTACCAGATATTCCTCATAAAACAGATTTCAATGGGCCAGTAATGCCGATACTAGTATTTGCGTGCAATCGTGTTTCGGTCACTAAATGTTTAGACAATTTAATTGAATTTAGACCGAACGCAGAACAATTTCCAATAATTGTATCACAGGTAAGGTCATTTAATTTTGCTTATTATTTCCATAAAATTCTGATTTATTTCATGCATTTTTAGGATTGTGGTGATGAAGCTACACGAAATGCAATTTTACATTATAGTGATCAAGTTACCTTGATACAACATCCGGATAATTCAGATATCGAAATTCCACCTAAAGATAAAAAATTCAAGGGGTATTATAAAATATCGCGTCATTATGGATGGGCACTAAATAAAATATTCGATCATGGTTACGAAACCGTAATTATCGTTGAAGGTAAATCGGTCACTCCGAAGTTATAAAACTAGCAGTGAAATAATGAATAATTTATTTTAGATGATTTAAACGTGGCCAGTGACTTTTATGAATATTTCTTGGGGACGTATCCTTTGCTAAGGGCTGATCCCTCACTATGGTGTGTTTCAGCGTGGAATGATAATGGAAAAATTGGGTTAATTGATGAATCTAGTCCAGAATTATTGTATAGAACAGATTTTTTTCCCGGTTTGGGGTGGATGATGTTGAAAGATTTGTGGCAGGAGCTCGCTCCAAAATGGCCAAAATCGTGAGTATTAATTGGTATATAACAGCCTATCGTTAATTGTTAATTTATTATATTTTTAGATTTTGGGATGATTGGATTCGGCATCCAGAACAACGTAAAGGACGTTCATGTATTCGTCCAGAAATATCTCGGACCAGAACTTTTGGTAAAATAGGTGTTTCGCAGTAAGTTTAATTAATTTTACGGTATCAGTAAATATGGTAATGTGTTTTTTATTACAATTACAGTGGATTGTTTTTCGATAAACACCTGCGTTTCATTAAACTAAGCGATGCTCACATTGAGTTTTCCAAAATGAATTTAACTTATTTACTACAAGTAAGTATGGTTATTTAATTATTTACATATATAACTTTGTAAGCATATAATTGTCTTTTGTTTCGATTGACAGGAAAACTATGACCGAACTTTTGTTGCTAATGTGTATCAAACAAACTTGGTAACATATGAAGACCTTAGAAGAAATTTAATAACGACTGATAAGCCAGTTCGTATTCAATACAATACAAAGGATCAGTACAAAAAAACAGCCAAAATGTTAGGTTTAATGGATGACTTTAGAGTAAGTATTGATTAATAATCATATCGATTGATCAATTTGAATAATTATGTGTTTGTTTGTAGAGTGGTGTGCCAAGAATGGCATACCATGGCATAGTAACATTCTATTATAATGCCCATCGGGTACATTTGGCACCGAATGCTAACTGGAAGGGTTACGATATTTCGTGGAGTTAACAAAATTTAGCGTATAAGAATATTTAAATATAAGTATGAATATTGTTTTCCAAATATCCACCAAAAAAGAGATAATGAAGATGAATCAAAGAGAATTCCTTAACCAATTTACTAACCACAGAAGAGAATGAACACAATTAATTGTTTCTCACTATGGGTAATTCCACCGTTATATATATGATAATCACATCAGGTACGTATAGGTATTCCAAAATTGTAACTTAAAATGCAATTTATTTATTCGAGTGACAATTGACTGCAGTTGTTTAGTGTGTCATGTGAATTAACTATAAAACACCGGGTTGCAAAATGATTTTCTAAACTAATATTTAATAATAATTTAATAGCTGTGCTTCTGGTTAAATAAAATCATAAATAACTATTTATTATAATTAGTAGAAAAATTATCCATAAACATAATTATTTTTCCGGAACACATGAAAATCTTTACTGAATTAATGTTTTGTTCATAACATTTTTCTTTGTATATATATAATTTTTATTTGTATATTGAAATAAAAGAATCAAGCCTCTTTGGCTGTGATATGAATTATAAAATAATTAGACACTGAACTTATAATCATTTAATTCATTCATCTAACATTTCACAGTCAATTTCACTTGAACATGAGTTTTCATCAGTTTGTTCTGTTTTTATTTTATGCACTTTAGTTGTATTTATAGCCGACGGTTTATCGTTATCATTTTCCGCTAATATTGGAGTACGATCACCAAATGCTTTTTCCAGTTCAGCTAATCCATTGGACACAGGGAGATCGGTATTACCAGTCATTCCATATTTTTCTAAATATAATCTGTCGTCTGCTATACTTGATCCGTCGGAGTTTATGAAATGATGCGGATATCGTAAATTATTTAAGATATTTGGTCTTCCTGATGTAGATGGATAGTCATACCGCGAATTCAGTCTCATGTTCGAGTAAGAATCAAATGACTTTACTGGTGCTGAGAACGGTATCATAGGTTTGTTCAATCCATAGTTCAATGGTTGACCACGCGCTATTAATGCTGATCTAGCGGAGTCCATTAAATTCGGAGGTGCTGCACCATTTACTGAATATGGACGGGATGCAGGATAATATGAAGACATAGATGGGGTGCTACTCAATAAAACTGATTGAACAGGTGCTGGACCATTTGGTGTTTGATTGAATAGCCATAATCGATCACCAATCACCATCGGACGTGCTAATCCACCAATTCCCAATTGAGCGTAGTAATGTGAGGCCAATGATTCTACATCTGATGTGTACTTTCTTTTCCATTTTGTTCTTCGGTTTTGGAACCATATTTTAATCTGTTATTGAAAGAAAATCATTATATCAGATGATAAAATGAATTCTTGAGAAAAATACCTGAGTTTCGGTTAAATTCAATTGTTTTGCCAATGCTGTACGTTTAGCAACTGATAAATATTTCCCTCTTTCAAATTCAGTTTCAAGTGATTTTATTTGGGCGGCTGAAAATGCTGTTCGAGGACGTTTTTTTCGATCATCGTTATGGTCTGAAAGGTCAATTGACATGATCAGTTAAACACAGAATTGTAAAATGATCAATTAATACGTATTTGGTAGACGGAAAATACGGTAATTAGGAGAAATGAATATCTCTGAGAAATGTTTTTCTTCGGTATTCAATAGATTCTAATTATCACTGATTGTCACAAGACTACAAGATTATTTTCAATGGCAAAATCGGTTCTGGGATAATTGAGTTCATCAACTACGCCTTCACAAAGTAATCAATCATCTGATGAGATCAAAGACAAATTTACTGTTAATGACAATTGCATGAAAACATTTCTGAAATATTCAATCTCAATTGTTAAAATTTTTGAAACTTATTTGCTAAATTAAGAATGCATTTTTGGTCCAGATATGAAGAAATTAGATTTAGGTTTAATCATTTGTGGTCATTGACTGTAATTCCCTGTACTAGATTAGATAACAGATTGCTAAAATTAGTGAGTTTAATATTTCTAGATAGATGCGATAAACCTAGACAAATTAATCATTTAAAACAAGACATCAGTTTGCATCAAGTGGCTAAGGTTAATTTGAATATGTAACTAATTTGGCAACAGGAAAGTAGCCGTGTAAATATTTTCAACAAATGCACTCAGTTAATTGGTGCATAGTTAACGTATTAAGGTAATTAATTCAATTAAACGAGATTTTGATTACAATTTATTTATACTAAAAATCTAATTAGTCGATTTTTAGTCGAATAAATCAAGTAAACATGATTTACTGTCAAAATTTAGTTAAGGAATAGCAATTAATTCTTGTGTGACATGAAGAATCTGTTGATGGGGACATTCTTATTACAAGTGTAGAGTAATTAACGGGAAGTTCTTGTAATCTTGTAACGTTAGGGAGAGCATATAGAAAACCACAGTGACACTCATTAACTTAAACGGAGTTAATTGTTTTCAAATTACATATGCTTTAGGATTGATAAATTACTTTACTTACGATTACTATATTCCGATATACTGTCACTGCATTCATCGCAATGTTCATCACTCCAACTGGAGTCCGGAACTGGAGTATTTTTATTATTGCACAACACATCTGAATGGTTTGAAATTAATCCATTGGTAGTTAATCCATCATGTGATATGGTGTTGAGTGATGTCTCCAATTTATCAATATGATCATTAACACTTGATTCACTAGACACTATATCTATTCCATTGGATTTAAAACGATTTGGACGCGAAAGAATATGATCAATTGAAAATGAATTCTTTAGTTTATTAGAATTTTCATCCTGTATAACGGATGTATCCATAGTGAACAGTTAACGAGTTTAAAATTTGAGATCAACCAGTCACTACCAGAACAGAAATGATACTGAAGATGATCACAGTCAAGTGAATTCATTGAGAATATTATTTTTGGGATCGTAGCCAGCAAGGATGTGACATCTTTGCGCCTAATTAGCTAGCGTTTTACATGTGAAGATCGTTAAACGGCAATTTAATAAACTCAAATGATCACTTAATACGATCAGTTTATGTTTCGGTGGTTCATGGGTAACGCCTTTTTGTGATTTATGTGAATGAAACAACAAGAACACATTTAAATAAATGAGAGGGCGTAGTCATTCTTATAGTCGCGTTGTGAATATGTGCCAGCTAACTGCCAACCTCTTGTGAAATGGATCACCAACAATTTAATTGGATTGTTCAAATTTCAATATGCGATAATTAGGAACCAGTGAAACGGAATTGGGGGTAAGGTGATGATAGTTGAACTGTAATTTCTTAATTAACGGTGAAAATTGTATGGTATTAATAACTTGTGACCGGAAAATTAATGATAATTTATTACAGTTTCGTTTCATAATTAGTCAGCGAATAGTCAGTGTCACAGTTATTGAAGTGATTTTATTTCTATCGTATCTCCTACGCAACAAACGACTAATTACCTGTATGAGAATTGAAGTCAAAGAATTAATTAAATTTGTTGAATTATTCACCTGAATTAAATGATATTTCTTGATACGAATGATTTAGAATAGTAATCAATAAATCATTCCTTGGATTTGGTATAACATATTTTTTAAACTCATAATTCTTCATTTAAAATTGATATCAAGTTTCAATAAGAAGACATGAATTGATTGCTGTTTAACGCATAACAACTCTTTGAAATAAGAGTTATTCGATTCTTTTTTTAAACCATTAATTAATTCGTTAAATAAATTAAGGTTGAAAATAAAGAGAAAATGTAACAGATCAGTTAGTATACGTTGGCTTGAAATCTAAGGATTGTGACAAAGAATTTCGGTTCACATTGCTATGACCATTTGGTTTCAATTTAAGGAAACAACCGTTCGTTTGTCAACCAACATTGGGACTATTAAAAATCGTGTTAAATATAAATTTAGCATATCAATTTAATAAATTTTCTCTTTGCGCCTGTTCGGTTCGAAGAAAATATAATAACCAAACGTTATAATTTTAGTTAAAATTGAACTTTTAAATTTATGTTCTCTGTAAAGGTTCTTTGAATGAATTCAAATTGGATAACATATCAACTAATTAAGCGCTGCTAAATGAATTTGATAATGCACATGAAATTCAATTGAAAATTACTCAGTGACTGGTGAACAATTTAATTAAATTTCAGTTGGTAAATATCTTAATTGCACTGTTAAATGATAATGTTTGTAATTTATTGCACTTAATTATGCCATTATTAAATCATAACGACACTAATTTACTCGTGATTCATAATATTTATTAAAAATAATTTTCTGGCTGTCGCAATTATTCACAATTAACATATCAACCGTCAATTATACGGATCGTATTTAAGATCATAAAATTGTGATTATTATGAAGTCGTATCCACGTAAAGTGTTTTCGTTTGAAATTTTCCTCATAATGCTATGCATTTATGTTGCGGCATTCTAAATCATTTGACGACGATGGCATTCCACCATTTAAAATCACATAATTGTCGGTTAAGAAAATATAATGCGGTTAGTTTACTGCTAATTAATTTCACACAAAGTGCTCATTAGAATGGCATAAGATCAACTAATTAACCATTGAATGTTTTCTTTCATAGATTTATCAGTTTTAATTTTTATTGTGTATTGTGCAAAAGGATTCGACTAGACAAAGTGAATTTAATTTAATGTTGGATTGGAGCCAACTCCACATGAAATATTTAATTGAAACGAATCACTTAGTCATTTTGGATTTGGCAAATTGAAATTCAGTGGTGAATTATAAATTGAAATTCTGAAATAAAATTTTTACTTAATGAACATTTCATTTTGTTTGAAAATTTCCAATGATCTGTAGCAAATGAAATATTTATTCGGTCTATCACCAATTGTTGGCTAAATGAAAATTTGAAGAAATGAATTCAAATGAATTGAAATCTCAAAAAGCAATTACTCAACCTACATGACCCTGCCCATAAATCCTCATATAGTATTACAACTGAATGAATATTTTCCTTAAGAGATAAACAAAAATAATCATCATGATTTCTTAGTTTTATTTCATTCAATTGACAAAGAAAATTTTCTCAAATAATTCATCAAGATGAATTCGTTTAACATGAGCATATGTTGATTCACCACAAGTAATGTTTCATTATGTCGTATCTTTGAGTTCTAGCAATATTTTAAATCGAATATGTTCCTATTACAAACTGTATTTATTTCAATTTACTCCTTCTCTCTTTCAGGCCAATTAGATAATTTAGTGGAAATGTAAATTCATTAAAAAGAGGCTGTTAACACTAAACGGATGATATGATCGTTTCCTCTAATTGATAACAACCAGAGAATCATTTTCGTGAGTTTATGATAGTGGGCTGAATCGATTTTCTTGGTGAGTTGAAACTTAATTTAAGTGAAATGTGTTAATTGCAGTATTTAATTAACTATGATTTATCGTAAGGAAAATATATTAAATATAATTGAATTGTTAATAAAATTTATAACTGAAAACAAAAAGAAATATTGGAAGAATGTAAGCATCGTTGATTAAGGACATGTAACGACTTCCTGAAATTCTGGCGCCATGGCAAATCTTTGATTACGATGCGCTTCATTAAAGGATCTTGGCGCAGAAAAGTATTTCTTTTATACTTTTTATGAGTAACTAAACTGTTCTTAAATTATAATCTAAATCAGCTTGTACAATTTAAATACAATAAATTCAGATTAACGATGTTATGATTTTAGTGAAACATCAAACACATGTTTCGTAAATCCAGGCATAAGCTCATTTAATACCAATTAAGTTGCAACCAAAGAGAAAACATTACATTGGTTGTATGAGATCTGACATTAAATAGTGAACTAATTGATTTATTATCATTTATGCCGCCTCGGTGTGATCAAGATCGTTTTAACGGCGACCGATCTACGTTCATGTTGAAGCTAATTATAATCAAGCAAATACAGCTATGAAGTTCTTTTAAAAAACGATTCAACAAAATTATATTTTCTATACTGGGTAAATATAAATCAAGTAAATACGAGTAAATTAACGCCTGTATTCATTAAAATGATTTTTTACAGAGACACTTTGGTTGGTTGGAGAAGAATTATGGATGAATAAAATTCAAAGACAAGTCACTAATGATATAAATTTTCATTTTAGGATAATTAGCAACTAAAATATTACAAAAATATATTCATTCGGAGTGATAAAAGACGTAATTAATGATCCAATTACTGAGGCTCAAAACCTTCAATAGATTCATGGTCCGTCTGGGACGAGCGTGTGGATCTAGAATTAGAAGAATCAATCAACAGTATTCCGGTATTCTCTGATCATAGACAACATAAGATCTAGGCGAATTGCAAATCCAACTGGTATGAAACTTGAGTTTAAATTAATTCACCTGGATTTATACTATTGGATTTCACCTGGATTCTACTTATTATCTGATGAATGCAATTATGAATTCATAACAATTATGTCAAACATTCAAATATTTATTTACAATTGCATTACATGTATGGTAACACAATTAATTACACAAACAAGTTATACATATCTGATTGTATTAATCGCCTTTAATAATTTGCGGTTTGAAATCAGGTTGAATGACCTTATTGAGGCTTTCGGCATAGAGTGGCAAACGTTGTGTTAAACGGAATCCCCAGATATCCTTAATTTGTCTGCATAGATTCAAGTCCATATCAGCTATTAAAAGTCCATCTCTAGTGCGTGAGAGTCCCTAAAAGAATTAATTCGAATAAGTAACAATTGAAGGATATATTACTCTAATATTACTGGAGTTCGTGAACCATCTGGAGCTGCAATATAAGTAGAACCATAGAATGGACCAAAATCTCTATGAGCTGGCTGACCATTTCCAGATGTGAATTCATTTTGGAATACTTCAACTCCGACACGATTAATGGCAACAGTGAAATAATTATTGGCGATTGCTGCATTTCTAGCCTCAATGCTCCACATTGGCTCACTCAAATTTCCAATCTAAAATAAAAAATCATTAATTACGGTGAATCGTGTTATCTACATGACAAGAAATGTTACCGTTGCTGATGGATTGAACACAATTTCTGCTCCATTTAATCCAAACATCATCCAATTTTGGGGATGATGACGACCATAACATATATTGATAGCTATTCTACCATACTTCGTTTCAAAAACTGGATGTCCAGTGTTTCCCTCAAAGTAATATGTTGACTCGTTAAAATCACCAACTCTTGGAATATGGTTTTTTCTGTGCTTTCCCAAATAATTACCATTATTCGAGATAACTACTGCAGTGTTCCAGATGGTATCTCCATGATCTTCATCTCGTTCGAGAATTGGTGAAATAATTACCATATCATGTTGCTTGGCTAACTGCAATTGGAAATTTATAAATGAAACTTATATTTTAGTTTAATTGATCAGATAACCTTTTGTAGCAATTTTGTCGTTGGTCCATGCTCAGCATCTTCAGCAAATTCACACCATGGATATTTTTCTCTTGTGCAAAAGGCGAAAGGCATAGCTACAATGAGTGATTAATATATTGTTTGAGTTTGATTAGCAAATTGATAATCGTTTTATTTACTCCAAGCTTCTTGCATACAGATAACGTTGACATTAGATAGGGCCGCTGCCTCAATCATTTTTGTAATACGCTCATACAATGCTTCGCGTTGTACTCCAATTGGTTCAGTGGTAGGAGTAAGAACAGCATTTTGTAGTGCAGCTACACGTACAATCCTTGGTTTTCGTAAATCCTCTTTGATGGCTGTAAATTTGTAGGCCTTCACATCAAAGTTATTCTTTTCGCCTGATAATTTAGTTTCATCAGATACTTTAATCTCATTGCTACGATTATTTTACAATTAATATGTCACTCACACTAAGCAACAAATTGTTTTTTTATTTTTGCGTAGATTTTTACTCACTCATCTGAACGTCCATAGAGAATCCTTTTCACTTCACGTAACTCCTGTTCTGGAATGTATTTGTTAAGACATTCTTCCAAACTGTTCAGTTGGAATGCAGTATTGTTAGATGCCATCTTTACAAGTTCACAATTGAAAAACAAATGAACAATCGGTTTCTCCTAGACCAAGTTCACAGTAATAAAAATTTTTATTTTTGGAACGTTTACTTGTGAACCCACCAACGAACATTGCGTGTATTCTGTGGGTGAATGTATTGAGTTTTGATTATGTTTAGCTGTGTTAGTATTTAATTATCAATCGACTGTATTCTAATAATGTTGAGAGATCATAATATGATAACTCTAATAAAACACTGTCAAATTATGACCACATCCGACGTATCTCCATCGTTATTTGTGCGTCTTATCTTACCGATTAACATTTTACCATTGGAATTAAGAAAAAATAAGAACACTAACGGTTAACTTGTATATAAAAATATTTAATTTATTTGGAAACCCATCAGTAATAGAATTATAATCATTTAGTTCCTCAGACTTGAATTAAAGTACATGATTTCTTTACATTTTAACAAAAATGGAATAAATTGATTCACGAAAATAATAATTAACGAATAGTGAATCGCAGTAGTTGCACGGAATGATTATTTAGTTAATTATAATATTGTATAAATATTAATTGGCAAAAACTAATTTATTTCTTTTTCTTGTTCTGTTTTCCCTTTGACTTTTCTTCACGTCGTTTTTCATTCTCCATCAATGATTTGTACAATTTATAGCCGAAGATAGCTAAAACAATGAAAAATATTTATATTTTATTATGTTATTCAACTTATACAAACACGTATTCGACTTAGGTAATCAAATTGCATAAAACATCACGAACCGAATATCAACACTACTATCGATATCATTACGATAAACACTAGATAATCTAAATTATCTGGTTGAGTTAGAATCTTTCTGGCTTTTTGTTTTAAAACATTATGCGAACCAGCTAATGGACCTGCCATTATGTCTTGTCGTAGCATTTCTCTATCCTCATCACTGATTCCCTGAATACTCTCTAGTATTTTTAGCATTTCGTCCATACTAGGTGGTTCAAAGTTCTTCATAGCTTCGCTTGGATCAATTTCGGGCATCTCCTTCATCATCTTCTCCCGATTTTCTTGGAAATATTTCTCTACTTTTTCATCAATCTCCATTATATCGATTTAAGATTACTACAAGTCACAACTATTTGAATGTCTGATTTTACTCAACTGATTCAAACTTTGTATAGCAGCTTATAGAATCGTGATATTTGGCCCAGTAAAACTATTATCAATAACACATCAAATGGTCATCAAACCAGGTATACCAATGAATTTTAATGTACTGATGCAACGATAAGATAGTGTTGAACAGCATAATTGTTTTATGAAACATGTTCTTCGATGTCATGAAACTGATTGCCTCAAATCATTTTCGATTTCATTTAACAAATGCTGATTCGGTATCAATATTTTAAATGAAACCGTGCTTAATTAGCATTTATGCAATTTGGTTTACTTAAAACGAAACGATTCAGTTCTTTGGAATCCGACTTACAGGCCAGTCCAACCACTACTATAGCTGGCAATATAAAGGCTATATTGGGGAATCCGTGCTGATATGTAGAACCACTTAGATCAACCATTCTGGATGTCTCCGATTACGACACTCAGGTATCAATTAGCTGGCTAAAAGAGGATTTTGTTTAAATATTCTTGTTTAAATTAAATTAAACATATTCAATGAAATTGCATTCCGTATGTTTGTTCACTGACTAGAGTGAAACACTTAGAATCCAATCACTTGTTGTATTTACTATTTCTGTTTTAATGTAAATTCAAGAATTCCAACTTGGCAGAACTATTTAAGAAAACCAAAAATCGCTTACGTGTACCTGGTACTCACACTCTCCAGTCAAAAAATTCAAGTAATCTCGTGGAATAAGATTGTGCCACGGAATAAAGTGTCTTATCTACCATTAAAAAGAAATTTTAGAATCCGCCGGCGTGGCAGTATTTCTATACAAGTGAGTAAAGAAAGAAGAAAGCATTATGTTTAATACAATTTAATATGCCCTTACTTCTGATTTGCTCTCCATGCTATATAAATATGAATCGAAAATTTTCTTCATGCATGCATTCTCTCTTCAAGAACATACGAACTGGACTATCTCGTCCTCAATCATGAAATATGTACATCAGTTTTGGAATGATTATTTCAAATTAATTATTTTATTTTAATACTATCAACAGAATTTGAATTTCTAATTGTTAATAATGAATTTGAAAAGACGAAATTATTGTTTCAGATATTGAAATTGAATTTTAAAATGTTGCATTTGAATTTAACATAATTTACAGTGGACAAAATTCTTCGATTTAATACAAATTTTATCAAGCGGGGTACCACTTCTTTTCTTTGTCGTACCAGATCGACATTTCAACGTCTCTCGACAAAACTGCCGGAATAGGCTATTACCAAACCGGATGAGTGATTGCAGTTTCCGTTATCAGAAATAATTTGAATTAATTTTAACAAATACCGTTAGTAAATAAATTATTCTGGCAATGTAATCATATGATTATAATTTAACAATCTTATAAGTTAACGAAGAATATCGATTACAGGTGCATTTTCCCTGAACAATGTATGTATGACATTAAAATTCTACTCATAATGAAAGGTGTTGAAGTTGATTGTAACTGATAAGATATTTGCATAATGCCTATCAAAAATGCGGGTTAGAATATTGGATTTAAATTTAGTATAAATAGGGTGATAATGATCCTCAGAAGTTAGCTAGTAATCATTACATCCTATCCAATAGTAATACCAGTGAATTAGTGCGAAAATAAATATGGATCTTAAATTTGTATGCATCTTTGCATTATTTATTGCAGTGTGTTATGGTGGCGGTGACAATGATACACCTGGTTTCTTCCTAAAAGTTACCAAAAATGTACCACGTTTGGGTCGAGCTGCTGAACCGGAAAATACTTTCAATATTAAGAATAAACAAATGCCGCGTATCGGAAGACGTTCATACGTAAGAAATTCTTAAAAATTGATTTCATTTAAAATTCGTGATAAAAGAAAACTTAAATTCCAGAATGGTTATTATAGTAATAATGATGAGAATGCAGTTACTTGGCTGTCTCGTTATTTGAGTCCAACAAAACGCGTCTTAGGCAACCCAAATATCGATCATTTGAACGGTTACCATACCGTACAACCATTCGATACAGAGTTTCTCATGGATTTAATTGAAAATGATATTGGCGAAGAAAGCAGTTTTAAATTCATATCGTGGAAAGCATTTGATGAAACACTTGCGGCTGATCCAGTTCTTTATAATAAACTGATTTCGGTTGCCTCACAGACTGACAATGATATCCGTGCTCTTGTTAAATCCAAATACAATTATGAGCGTTTTATACCACTTAGTGGTGATCCAATGTATATACGAACTGATCGTAGCGCAAAACATTTTCAATAACCAGGGAACTAAGAAAATTAACAAAAAAAAAATTCATTTATGAACTTCTCATTCCTGATTTCCAATAATCGAATTGCCTATTATTTATATTGATTTCATTGTAATGCACATTTATTATCTACTAATTATAATCAGCACAAACTTCGTGTTTTTATTCGCATAATTAAAATCAAATAAAAAATGAATAAATCTTGATTGCATACCAAAAACAATAACATCATTACATTGTTACAATTCAATTAATTAGTATCAAAGGAAAAATGGTTACAAAGAAAGACAACAAAAAAAAAAACCAAAGAAATTCCTTGAATGGGTTGAATATTAACAGATAGCATAGAACCACGTCACTAAAGACTTAAAGTCTCTCTGTTAAATTATTGGATTTCGTTTCGGTTCAACGAAATAACAATTTAAATTATGAAAATATAGTGATAAATTGACGTCGCTAACCTATTTCAAAGTTCATTTAAAATTAGATTGATAGCACAAGTGTATTTTAATTCCACTTAATAAAGCCCATCTTTAGCATAACTTTCCTAATCCACACAATATGGATTAATTTTTGTTTTATTACTTTGGATTAAAGGCACAACATTAAGTTCGGATCCATCCAAAAAAAAAAAATAATTCGGCTATTGTTAGAGATTACGTTGTGTTTATCAATATTTGCAAAATTTGAATGGGGAAAAAAATTAAATGATTGCAAATACCATTAATGAATCAGAATTAATTCAACTGTTGAATGGATCACATATTTTAATTTTTAATTTAAAGTGAAACTGAATGTATTCTAATTAAATTTATTGATACGTGTGAAACAGACAATTTTTAAATATTTTGTGAAGTTTTGTTTTGTTTTTAATGATGTTTAGTATTCTGAGCAGGTCGTTGAGACGATCATACACAACAAAGTACTTTCCAAGAAAACTATATCAGAATAATCGATTTAGTACAAAACCATTATTAACGACACATCAACAACAGGTGAAGGTGAGATCTGAAAACAATGGAAGAATAGTATCGCTATTGTTACAATCACCAGGTGATCCCTTACGTTATCCCACGGTATGGTTAAGAGATAATTGTACATGTAGTGAATGTTTTCATGAACAATCAATGAGCCGTACCATTGACTGGGAAGTGTTTGATGTGAATATTCAAATACGCGATATTTGGGTAAGCAAATGAACCAAATTTAAATATTTCTTTGTTTGAATCGTAATTACGATTAGGCTGTATTTCATCATTTGCAGTTTGATAACAATACAGATGAGTTAAAAATCACGTGGAATGATCAACATGAAACCGTGCATTCATTACAATGGTTACAGAATCGTCAATTTACAGCAGCAAATCAAAAATCATATCTTGATAAATTTTACCGGCCTCAGAAACATTTGTGGAGCGGCAATGATTACGATAAGATTATCAATAATATTGATTACATGGACACAATTAATTCAGATAATGGTAAATGATTACAAATAACACGATGTACTGAACTTGAAAACACATTGGGTCATTGTATCCGATTGGAATTTTATATACAATGTTGTTTTCTTTTTATATTAAATTGTAATTGTACTTTTATTCTTCGTAATTATTATTTAGGTTTATTGACCTGGTTAAATGAATTGACAGTTAAAGGCGTTGCAATGATTAAAAATACTCCTTTAACGCCAAACGAATGCAGGAAATTAGCAAATCGTGTCAATTTTATCAGGAAAACACATTATGGTGAAGAATTTATAGTACAGGCGAAACCAGACACGAAAAATGTTGCCTACCTTTCAACGCCTTTGCAATTACATACTGACCTACCTTATTATGAATACAAGCCAGGTGCCAATCTATTACATTGTTTAGTACAATCTGAATCAACTGGAGGGCAAAATACATTAGCTGATGGGTTTTATGTAGCCGAAATAATGAAACAAAATTATCCAGCTGAGTATCAGTTATTGAGTACAGTGCTTGTCAATTGGAGTGATGTAGGTGAAGAAAATGAAAATCATTTTCACAGTATATTTCGTGCTCCAGTGATTTGGTAAACATATTAATATTAATCATGTTACTATAATTGTATACATGAAATTGAAAAGTAAGTGTTTTAAATCATTTTTTTTTCTGGTTTACAGTGAAGGTCGAGATGGGAATTTAGAGAGAATAAATTACAGTGTACCACAAAGAGATAGTTTCTTTTCGGTGCCAATTGAGATTGTTGATGATTGGTATCGAGCGTTACATAAATTCGTTCATCTGATACATGAGGAATCTGTGATGTTTAAAACAATACCCGGTGACATTTTAACCTTTGATAATACTCGAATGGTACACGGAAGAAAAGGATATGATGATCAACAATTAAATACACGATATATTGTGGGTGCATATCTTGATTGGGATGAAATTCATTCAAGACGACGAGTTCTACTTAAGACATTGAATAAATTCGATTCAGCCTGAAGGTTCAAATTAAAAGTTGTGTGAATTATTTTTTATTATAAAAACTACATAAACCTCATAATACGATTTAAGATGATAATAAAAATTTTTATTTATCAATACAGCGATATAATCACAATATTTCAGTGTATATTTCATAATATAGTATCCAATATATTATAATTAAAACTTAATGCTAAATATTTGAGTGTTCTGCAATAGTAAAGCACATAGAGGAAGGTATGCAAAAGTTTTAAACGTATAGGACTAAAGCAAATTTACCAATTTCATACATGTAAATTGCTTTTATGAAGCTATTTTTTTTATATTTCATAGCTACTCACTGGTAGCGTTAGTTATGCCCTCATTATTGCTTTTGAGTAATTCATTGATATAATATAACTGTATTTTCATCTTATTTAACTTTATGCATTTGATAAAATTCATTCTTCATCTATACACCATTTAAGCTCGAGCAATTTCACATTATTCAACTATTTAAATGAAAATAATAATAAAAATTTACAGCCAAATTATTTTGAAAACTTAAAACAAATAACTATTTAAATGCTAAATTGCGTTCGAGCCAGGAAATAAAAATTATATTAATTATTTATTTATTCTTGTTAATAACTATAATTAGCATTCACTTTGCACCAATGTATCCTTTAAGGCAATTACTTGTTCTTCACCTAATTTAATTTGATCAGCAATTTCTCTTGAATCACATATCAATTTTGCTTTTGTATTCACAAAATATTCATAGTCAGAGAATGTGTTTGATTTTAAATTATCCCGTAAAACATTTGTTAAACATTGGCCACGACGTCGAATATCATCATGTAGTTTCTTAGCTTCGTCTAGTTGCTCTAATAATTTTGTTTTCTTTGCTTCCAATGTTTTCTAAAATAAAAAGGCACCACATAAATATTCATTTGCATTGAGTTAATGTGTGTATGTGTGATGGCGTTATTACCTTATCTGGATGATCATCGAATATATTATGCAGCTCATTATCGACTCTAACAAGGCGACTAGACAATGAAAGTAAAAGCATCGTTATGTATCCAACGTCATCAATATAGGAACGATATTTGGATGCATCACTGGGTCGTATTGTTTGAGCAACAATATTAGCTATATCATTACCAAGCAAATCGTTTGCCATTATTTCTTCACTGATCACATTTTGTTCCTCACATAAAATTGCTAATTTCCTAGTCAATTTTTGTATTAAATGTTCCTTTTTCCGGGTTAATTCACCACCATCGTTTGATAGGAAATTAAACCTAGCGGTCACAGTGTTCGTATGTTTTTTATCGGTATGATTAAACAGGTGTGAATCTCCATAAGAATTATCCCTAAAATGGAAAAAAAATACACATAAAATCAATATTTAGTAAACATGATACCATACGAAAACAAATAATCTCTTATTTGTTGTTGACATTAATATGCGTAAAGAAATATTTTACCTGTTATTTGACATTGTAAACTTATCCAATGTCGATGTGGATGCATCCTTTTTACATGGTCGGGCCGAAATATTTGGATCGTATAATTCGCCAATGTAATTTGATAGTGAACTAGACGTTTTTGGTGCTAAAATTCATGTTTTCGATAGATTTGATTAATATCAATTCGTTATGGTGTTAAAGAATAAACATAGGAATAAAATGATTTCAATATAATCCTTACCTAGAAGTGAATACAAACGATCTGTTGAAGACAAATGACTGATTAGGTCCTTTGTTAGATTATCACAGTCAATTTCCGCTTGAAGTTTTCTACGTGGCATCAATGGTGTTCTCTCCTCAGATCTAGCATCATCTGTTGCATTTGTACGTTCAGTGATCGTACCAATAATATCATCCGTTTGGCATGCACTATCTGTTGTAGCCGCATTCACCCGTAACACAATTTCTGAACAATGAATTAGTCCAATCTTTTCAGGTGTTTCCTTTCCATCATATTCTGGTTTATTATCTTTCAAATTCTCTTTTTCTTCCGTTTCATTTGTTGGTGTTGTTACAATTGTGAATGGTTCCGTTTTACCAATATCAATTGATGGTTTTAAATCAGCACATTTTAATATTGTTGCTTCCTTTGAATAGTTCTTGATCAGCACATCGTTTTCATTTAAATGTGCAGACATTAATTGTGATTGCAATTGACTAATTTTATCAATATTCTCTTTAAGACTATCCCTTGTCGACATTCGACTATCGGAACGGATCAATGGTGCTGTACCATCATTCCGTTGTGGTGATTTTATTAAATCATTTACAAATGATTGATTATCATCCATAGTACGGTCTAATGAATTCTGACTTCGATGATGATAACTATTCGGATAGAATTCATCCGATGATTTATTTGGCACATACGAATCGTTTATGTTATTACAATCCGTAGGTGATATTTGATTGACCTTTGTATTATTGCCGAGTACATGAGTTTTTTGTAAATCAATAATTGACTGAGACATGTATTGCGGACTGACGGCATTATTCTTCTTCGATTCACTTACAGTAGCTGGATATGCTCTGGTTGGTGAACTAACACTGTATTCACTATGATAACTACGATATGTTGGTTTCGTTCCTGTTGGTATTCCAGTTGTTAATGTTGGAAATTCACCTGATGTTGTACGCTGTATCATTGAACCATTCATATTCATATGATGTACCTTAGCACTGCTTGGTAATACATCTGGCAAATTACTATTACACTTTGATGTTGCAATATCACCGATCTCCTGATCATTTGGACGATTAATACATTCCTCATTTGATGTCAGTGTTAATTTATAGCTGCCATGATCTTGATTAAGTATTTTCCCAGTTGAATGGCGAGGTAAGTATGATGCTTTTGTGCTGCATCTGCCGATCAAAAAACAATTATTCATTAAAAAAATTTGCTATTCAAACATAAAATCGATTGTCAACCAAAATGATTATAACAACGAATTAAGAAAAAAAAAAAAGAAAAAGTAATAAAATCGCGTATTATCTTCTTTCTCTGATACGCTGTGATTCAAATCAATATTTATTAATTATTCACGATATTGACCCTGACTTCAAACCAAAAAACGCAGATAAAAACAAAAAAAAATTATTTCACAAAAGAATATTATGTATGATTATGCAAATTATGAAGTCTCTTATTAACAAATTTGACGTATTAATTCGGCAAATGTAAAGAGAAGATTTAAATTTAGCTAACTAATACTTTCTTTGTTGAGATCTATACGGGTTTCATTATTATTTGGTTACACAAAAATAAAAAAAAAACCATCTACAAATAGTTCGGAAGAGAAAGAAAAATCACGAAAATAAAAAATACCAGAAATTTTTAAATAGCAAAACTATTCAGTTGGTTCATCATAATCATCATCGTATATGTTTTGATATCACGTTAATAATGTGCTAAATATGTAAATAACACATGATGATATGATCTCAACAGTGTTGTATTGATATTCAAAATATACTTTCTCCTTTCACATATCATAAAAAGAAGTTTTCATACTAATAATAAATACAACGTCCGAACAACTGAAGCCTGTGAGTATTAGTAGCAACCAATAGAGGCCTTCTTATTGCATAGAAATTGAACTGAACCCCATCCATAAATGACGAATTTTCTAAATTTGCATCAACTCTCCACATTATACGAACAATAGACCAAAAAAAAAATCATACTGTTCTCATCTGGCTTTTTATTAATAGACCACCACAGAATTTGATTACTACTATAATTTCAATCGTTGTTTCTTTTGTATAGAATTTAGAATTTTCAAATGTTTTATTTTCGTTTAAATCTTTTGATGATTTCATTTCAATTCATTAAAAATAGTTGAAAACAAGAGAATCTTATAAAATAACCACTTCATACTTCATACGGTTTTCACGAGGCCAAATGATCTTCTTTATACACGTAATAATCATAGAACAATGTTAACTATTCTCAATTCATACCTGCTGTTAATTCGAAATTTACCCCGAAACACCATAATTACTCAATTAAACATTAAAGATGTGAAAATTAATAATTTACTTAAATCAAATTTAAACACATTTAAACTAATCTATATTTTTGTAACAGAAACAATAAAACTATACACGTAATTAACTATAAATACAGATCAATGCTGAATCAATAGATATTTCACAATATTAGGAATTGCGTGTTCTTCCATCTGATTTAATCATATACTTTAACATTTATGAATTAAAACAAAATACACTAAAATCCATTTGATTGTTGATTATCTAACAATTACAAAATAAAAACATATTTATTGTTATATGAATTTTAAAACGTTTTATACCACGATTATGCACTTTTATTATTTCAGTTATGTTTTATGAAAAAATTTCATAAATGAATAAAACTTGGATAAATAATAATTCGTAATTGGACCGATATTATTATTATTACTACTCTTTTTTTTTTCTTTCATTTGGTACACACTGAGTGAAATGTTGTTTCTTTTCTTTTATAATATGAATATTTCTTTTTGGTCTATTATTTCTTTCTTAAAATCATCACGAAATTCCAAGTGATCACAACCGTTTATTGTCCGCGATCGTACACCTTTTATGACTATATTATTATTAAAGTTTTTCCAGCCAAAACACAGAAAACAAAAAACTAATAGTACAATGAGCACCGTTTATCGTGGCCTTACAGTCTCAATACCCGATCATCAAGACACTAAATTCATTTCTATCAAAAAATTGGAGTGGAAGCACAAAATAAGCTGCTCAATATGCTTTACTGGCAGTCTCTCTGCCACTCGACCATTAATACAGAAAAGCCAACAGAAAATACAAAATTATATTCATATAACAATATGGACATTAAGCGCGCGGCTTTGTATACTTAAGATGATCAACATGAATATTTAAAAATTCAAAATATAAAATTGTTGGAATTAAAAAGAAATATGTATAAATATATAACTGAATAAAATAGCAGAACACAAAAGTAACATTATAATAAAATGTACGTGATATTGAATACCGCCTAATTCATTCCGCAAAACAATTTCACTTTAAGAGTACGCGCGCGTCTTGTGGTCATCAGATCATTGGGGCCTCAGTTTTGTATGCTCTTTTACATACAATATCATTATTTTCTTTATGTTAAAATTCAACGTTCACATGCTAATAATATTAAATGCAGCTTACTCTTAAATAAAAATCGTATTTTAATAGAGATTTTGTATAGGTTTTTTTTTTCCATTTTCTTAGTTATAAGCTGGAATAATTAGCCGTCATGAATATCAAATATGTTTTGAATATTCCAAAAAAGAAAACTTTAAATCAATAAGATATATGGCCAATTGATCTTCCATATGTAATACACACGGCTGTACATGCACTCAGACACATCAATTTGACTCCTACATGATTCAATTTCGACACATAACCGATCCTTCAAAATTGATTATTTTAGTATTCATTATAAGATTCAATTGATGAGCAATTAAAATCTTTGTAATTTGCCATTTCACTAATGGTAATAAAATTGTGGCGGGTCAGTCCGCCACTAATCCAATACGGTTAAGCGATGTGAATATATACAATTCATTTTATTACAACGGATTAAAGGTAACGATCCATTGTATACGAATTGGTCTATTAATAGGCCAGACTGTTTTTAAACGTCCGTACAGTTCACTTTTAGACAATTAACATTTAAACATTAGTCTCCTTCTCTCACTATTTTACTAGATTCGCCTTTTTGTTTCTTTTTGTCTTGCCTTTTATATGCTGATCATGTTTTCAATGTCTTGCATCCAGTAATAAAAAAAAATTGCAACATAATTCGTGAATTAGGGCTTAATGCTTAGTATCTCGTGATACATTTATAATTGTATTATTGAAATTACTTTTAGCACGATATCACAACTTGTACATGATCTCGTCAAACTGTTCACCACTGACCTATGATTGTGAGCATTAATATAAGCCTATATTACACTATTCTTGTTTTCTTTCTTTCATCTCTTTAGCTATAGATTGCTCTACTATTTGATTGCCTGATGGTTACGATTTATCGTAAATAAACTATTAAAACAAAGATTTGTAATGAAAACTCACCTGAGTCGTTGAGGTGAAATCGATTTACACATTTCTTTGTCTACTCGTTCCATCATCTTTATCGGGACACGGGGTTTTAATGGAGGCGGTATCACATTATTAATTATATTATTCACTATTGGTTCACTTCCACTTTGTGAACTGTGGGCACGTTTCCGCATCGACATTCGTAATATATTTGATGCCACAGTACTGGCATTAACTTCCGGGATTGTTGGTCTGCCACCATGCAGAATCACTTTTTGTGCCCGTTCAGGTTGAACACTTTGGGCACGAATCTCACTTCTTAAGTATTTTTGTTTTAACATTTCAGGAGTTGGTTTCTTAGGTGTTGGCGGTGGTACCATACCGGACGGTTTCCCGCTTGTCTTTTTACTAGGTGATCCAGCAAAACTATTTCGACGATTAACTGCATTCTGTCTCAGTTGAGCATCACTCGCTCTTCGTCCATGCTGAAGAATCTCTGGCGGCGGTGGTGGTAATGGGGCATCCAATAAATTATTATCATCCATACTAGAGACTGGTGGCGGTGGCAAATCTGGACTTGGAACACGTAAATGAGGATTTTTCGGTGGTCGCTCCGGTGCCCAGTTTTCATTTGATAATGAACGTGTCGGTGGTGGATTTGAAACACCACGAATTGCGTTTGTTTGCAAATCATAGCTATAGTCACGAGCCGGTAAATGTTCTATTGTAGAAGAAGTCCTAAAAAACAAAATATCAAAATACAAGTTATGATTCATTCAATAAATATATGATGCAACACAAAGACAATAAACTCACCGTCGGACTGGCATAAGAGACCGATTTCTTGGTGGTGGTGTTGGTGGCGTTTCCGGATGCTCCTCACCCTGAGTATAATTATTCTGAGTCATTTTGTCAACATGAACAAACGATGATGATTGATACGATGCCGAATGACGATTTATCGCTTGATTACTTAAACTAAGGCGTGCATTACCAATTGGTTTCATCGATGTTGGTGATCTATTCATTCCAATCGTTGATGATTTACCGGTGTGATTTGGTAATGATTGTCTCATTTCAGTGATACCGTTTGTGGTACTGGGCAACGATAATGATTGAGGACGTTGTTGCTGATTAGCTGGAATCTGTTTTGTCAAATCTTTCTGTGGACTCGTACCAGATTGTTTTTGACGTTCAAAATAGGATTGAACTGCATTCTTTTGAAATGCTTTTAATGTTGGATTTGATACACGGGTTGTTTTACTTGGATCCAAATATGTGTATCGTTGTTCACCATGTTGATGTGTATTCAACTGCTGTTGATTAGTGGAATGTTGACGCTCTAATTCATTAATTCGATCTGCCACTGATTGCCAACTGTTGTTACTACTGTGTGATCTACAATAAAGAATGTTACCATTTCGATTACATTCTTTTTATTTTTCATAAAGAAAAAGAAAACAAAAAAAAACTTTTTCTTCTAACAAAATAACTCACCTTCGGTAATCGGTTGGTGATATTTGTTCCGCTGATTCCGTATAAGTGTTGACCGGAAATAATCGATGATTACTACGACTAGATCGTTCATTTAATTCATCTCCACCATTTTTAATTGATTTATCACCAGGTGAATTTAATTTATTCGATACTAATGATTCTTCACTGACATAATAAACACTATCAGAATTTTGTCTTTTTGGTGTTGTCACTTTAGCACTATGAACTATTAACTGAGACGATGTAACAGATGAATTTATTGTTGAGTGACTAATTATTGATACATCGCTCATTGATCCAACCCATTTAAGTGTTTCTAATGATGATGAATCCTCCGTACATGAAACTCGTGTACCCTCTACACCATTTAATATGTTTGACGACGATGACGATATCGAACTGCTTGTCCGGAGATCAGATGACTGTGACCAGTTTGACGACGATCTTGCAAGAAATTCACTCTCTTGTCGCAACCTAAAAATTTAATGAACATACGAAAAAAAAAAATTATAAAATATTGTAAATGAAAAAAAAAAAAACAAATGCCAAGGTAATTATCAACTGCATTCCCAAAAGACAATGTGCCATTGACTTGGAAGCCGTTAATCAATGTAGGTTACTTAATGAAATTTGATCTAACTTAAATTTTTATAAAACACAAATGTGTGTCCCGGATCTACCTTTACTTGAATGAAACAGATAACGTAACAGTAAAATATGATATTCAGCATTGGTAAACTGATGTAAAATATAATCAACGTAATATTGTATCAATATGATGCATTCTGGATCGCATGCAGACACAATGAAAATGTCTCGGCATGCAAATGAAAACTGATCCGTATAACCAACAAAAAAAAAACATACAACAAATCCCAAAATAAAAGCACAACAAAATTATATATTGAAGAAGCGTAAGTGAATGTGCATTGGGTAAGAAGGTAATGAATGTAAAAAACAAAAAAAAAAAACGATTTCAAAACAGACTCTCATTAAATGAAAGCAAAGTAAAAATTACGTTGATTAATTACCTATCCAAGAATGGTGTGGCCGATGTTGAATCGGAGCTCGAGACGTAACTGTGATAGCCCTCAGACTGGGCATATGATGACTGTTTTTGATGATTGAACATTTGCTGTTCGTAGTATGGACGCGCATAGTCTTCCAGATCCGTTTGCATATCGGCCTAAAAATTAACAAGAAAGCACACACAAAAAAAAATATTAAAAATATAATAAATTTAAAATACCAAAACATTAAGAGAGCAAAAAAAAAATTGAAATATAATGGAATTATTATTACACTCATTATTGAACAAAATAAACGTGATGGAATTGTAATTTGTTATCGTCAAATTCCACACAAAAAAAAATATGATTTCCTTAATTCTCAAATTAAAACACAAAAAGATTTATATATAACTTTTGATTTTTCTACAAAAATTTTAAAGACAAGAGAAGAAAAAGCTAAGAAAAAAAAGCCCACATTCAAAATTCTTGGTTATACTTTCATTTCGATAATTCCGACAGCAGAAAAAATTAAACCATACCAATTGAGAATTACATTATTATTTCTATTATTATGATTTTGTTAGTATGGAATTCATCAATGATTACAAATTAGATGAATTTAGTAAAGTCTAAACTCTTGTTCAATGAATTTTCTTCAATTTCTAAATAGACATGATATCCAAAGGGGGGAAAAATATTTAAACGGTATAATTCTTTTAACAGATCTTTTTTCTTTTTTTTTTGTTTCAGTTAAATAAAACAATGTACGGTATGCTAAACTATTTTCTTCATATTTTTCGTATTTTCATGATCCAGAGAAGTCTGGTTAATCCATTTTCTGTGTGTTATATTATTCCATTTTTTTTTCTGTGTTTTTGGATTCATGAACACATCAATTTAATGCAATTAGTCCAGATATGGCCAAAAAAACTTTTGGATACAAAACTTCTATTACTGTGCAACTGAACACACAAAGATCCCAATACTAAAAATCTCTGATTTATAAGAAAAGAAATAAAAGCTTTCTAATTTTACACTATAATTTTTATTCTCTTCTCTTGATCTAACATTAAAACATATGAATCTGTAAATGCTTTTTTTTTCAATCTATCTCCTATTTCGTTACTTGAATCTGTGGAGCATCATTAAAAAAAATAAATAAGGTCATCATCAACTTAGTATGTTTGTTATGCGAATACAATAAATACCAGAACAAGAAGACAACGTTATATTAAGAACAGATCGATAACTGAATCCAAATACTTCTGGACCATCAAGAGAGATGGACGCATCATCTCTATCTCATTGAATTTTCATTGAAAACCGGCTACACTCAAAAGTGTTATGTCATATGAGAATTGGAATTGATTTTTGCCTATTTTTTTTTTGCTTTGGGAAACCAACTGCTCTGTCTGTACTGAATTTATCAAACGATCAATATTGGGGTTCTACATTCACACGTCAACCCATAAATATATGCATATAAAAATCATATAACATAAACGTGAATTTTCATTGTTGGATGTTGAGTGTTTTATTTTTTTCGCATTTGATTTTTCTTTTTATTTTTTTTTTGCTTGTTATTCTGTAATGTTTGTTGTGCACAACAAAATCGAAATAATAATAAAATTATTACTATAAAGAAAAGCTCTACACCATCGTTATGGATATTAAATCTGTGCTATGTCATAAAATGAGTACAGGTAAACTAGTTAGGTGTTCGTAATTTTTGTTTTCTAGTCATTCTTTTATTTCTTATTTTCTGAAAATCCCTTTAGTTTTAATTAGTTATGTTTATGGTAACTTTTAAGTTTTATATTTCGAACTTGTACGGCCCTTATGGCTGATTAATGGCTTCCTTTTTCAATAAACATCATCGAAAACATAACATAATGCAATTCTTTTGCCTTAAACAGTATGAAACCTAACTGAATTTGTATTAAAATAGTAAAAATAAAAACTGTCGTCTTATTATGTCTTCATCGTAATTTAAATAATAATTACAATGCACATATTCATTAACGGGCTGTTTTTACTCACGGATGTTAATAAAAAAAAATCCATACATCATTAAAACTAATGTTGCACACCAACTAAAATGAACACATCCACTTAATATTTAGAGGAAACAAAAATGAACTGTAATATTCATAATGTGCTTAAATCAAAGCACCGTGAAAACTAATTGTGTTCAAGAAGTGTAGTTTTTATCACTTTTTAAAACAAAGCAAAAGTCTCTCTTGCTCGTTCATTCACTCTCAGCCTCATCCAGAGTATTATATTTTATTTGCTAAGTTCAGTTTCTCTGTTTACAAGAACAGCATAGATTTGTAAACTATAAATGCACGAATTAAATACCCAATTCTTTTAAAGAGATTGTAACGGATCTGTATGTAAGTATATTGGCCACCTTGATTAGCTATTATGTATAATTTATTATTGAATTATAAATTGTGTATAGTTCCTCGACTGATATCAGTGTGAAAATGGAGTGTATTACAGCCTAACAAGCAACAATTATGCTCACGAAAGGTGTTATTTGATCTACCTTTTTACGCCGATTTCATTATGAATTTTTATTTTTTGAAAATGGAAAAATAAAAATAAAATCGAAACAATGCGATTTAAACACAAATAATAACGTAAACTTAAATGTCTTCTCATCAATTTATTAGTCTACAACATAAAGTGAGAGACACACTAGGGTTTTAATAACAAATCGCGTATTACTTACATCGTAATTTAAATGATACCCATATGCCATTTAAATGAAAACAATATCTATATCATAATACTCATCTTTAATTTTTATTTTCTGTTATACCAGAAGAAAATATTTCTAATAAAAATCGGAATCATTCATATTTTGTTGTTGATTTTCATACAGACAATTATCGAAATATTTACACTTCTTGTAAACTTTCACCCGAATTATAATGGCCCATTATAATCCTACGATTGTCTAATTAAATTAATAGTACTATTTTCCAAATGCCTTTTGAATTCAATTTAATAAAAAGACTTTAAAAGAAAGAAATTTTGCTTCTTGAACGACTAAATGAAAATTGATCTCTTATGTTTTTCCATCGTACATCCACCAAATGGTATGAAACCGCATATTTATGATCAATAAGATTTTTGTTTTTCCACAATATTCAATCAATGGCAATTCATACGATTTTCGAATTAAGCCAAAACGAAACAACAACAAAAATTGTAAATTAAAATATTACATTATTTTACCATTTACTAAAAATATTGTTCATCGCGATACGATGTTTATTGATTCTGCGGATCATAATAATTTCATTCCATTTTATTATGTTTTACTACAAAAACATTAACAAAAAAAAAAATAAAACCATACGGCCATAATGTACATCCACTGTACAGCATAAGTAAGTGTATAAAATAAAAAAAAAAGTTTATATTTGAATATACAAAAACGAAAAATGTATAAGCAAAAAACCAACAGGAGATTTAAAAATATTAATTTTCATGGAACTAAATTGATTCTGGACCGAATTATGTTTAACCAATGGTTGGAAGCACTTCATAAAAATGAAATGTTTTCTCTGATCTTGCGACCGCGACATATTCATTTGTCGAGCCATCTAACAACAATAAAGAAAAGAAAAGAAAATCAACAAAAAAAAAAAAACTAAAAAGAATATCGTTCTTTTCATGCAATCTCTTGATGAACAACAGAAGAAAATAAAAATATTATAACCATTAAACACACAATAATATTGGTAACGCGAATTCGTTTGGGAGTTTAAAACCGATCTGAAGGAACTCTTGGAAAGAATCAATGAACCGAGGCAAGGTGAGTATGCAATTGTATACATACATACTATACCAATAGCAGTTTATATGCCAGGCCAGCAGCATATAATGTAATCCCCGCAATATTAAAAACCGTAGAAAGATGAAATAAGAAGTAATGGGGGATTTAGTTATATTCAACGATATACGCAAACTATAAAATAAAATATACAGCCAGAGAAGCAAGCAAAGTATTATAATTTTTTTTTTCTTAAATACAAAAAAAAAGCACAGAAATGGCCCAAACCTGTATGGATCCAGTTGTGGTATTCGTTGAATTCATATTTGCGCCACCACCTGAATGGTGGAGTCCACAATTTGATGCTGTTGTTGCGGCTGCTACGGTTACTGGTGATAGTGGTGCCGTTGCTGTCGTTACAATTGCAGATGAATACGATTTTCTATATGGCTGTGTGGACATTGTAGATATTGGCGACGTATTAGATGAACTTAAAATATCACTATCAATTGATACATTGATCCCAGCTAAGGATGTGGAATTGTTAGCTGGTGACAACTCACAAGATTCCACTACATTACGTTGAGACGTGATCAACATTGATTCAGTATCATGTTTATACTGTGGCTTTACAGATTCTTTCATCATCAACGATGAAACAGGCCCAGTGCATGGACTCACCGGAGTTTGTGGTACTGCCTTTTGTGTTGATACATTCACTATTCTATCCATGATATTTGAGCATAATTTGCGTATATTCCACCCAAACGATTGATTACAGCCAACGTGTAGGATAAATCTAAATTCAATTCTCTTATTTATTTATTTTCTGCTGCTTTTCTAGTTGACTCGTTATTTCTGTTTCTTTAATTTCAACTTTTCAGTTTAAGTTACTTCTATTTCTGCTATTTTTATATTTCTTTTTCGTCTTTTGTCTTAGTATTTTTCTTTTTGCAATTTATTTCTTTTTGCATAAACCTCCTCTACCTTAATTTGGTATCACAACTCTAACGCAATGTAATTTATTTGTTTAATTGTCGATATAAATTCATCGTTTTAATTCGATTAAAAACCAATTCCATGCCAGAAATTACATTAACCGATTATTTACTCGCAAACAAAAAAAAAAATAAAAAAGAATTTTGCACCTTTACGTGTTTCAGGTTAAATTAATTTTTTTTTTCTGTTTTCAATTTCAATAATATCAATTGAAACAATAAGAAATCTTTTGATCAATATAATTAGACTTTGGTACTCTTGGCTGCTTTATTTTGGGTTCGCGTAAAAAGTAGAGTTACAAACAAATAACAACAACAAATATTAATAAACTATTGCAAAGCCAAGATATCAAATAGCAATTCACTTCAACTTCACCTCTCTGCCGTGTTCACGGTCGTTTTGCACCATTTAAAATAAAATTATGTGTATGAATCACAATTGAATTATTTTTTTTTTTTTTTAACTTAATTTGTAGTTATTTTTTTCTTTGCTTTTGCTTCTCCCCGTATACCGAAAGTATAAACCATTTAAGTAAATTTAAACTGTTTCTTTTGCAAATCTATGAGGCCAACATAAAGCCACGATTCCGAGTCCAAGATATTGTTTGATGTGCGGCACGACAACATAAAATTTCACAGATTGTGACTGTGACCAGATTGGCCATGTCGGAAAACTCTTTCTTTAGTTATTCAAGTCACCTAACCACAAAGCACATTTTAAGTCACCAAAAATTCAAAGATATATTCATAGACCGGGGGATACTTTTTAACAACAAATGTATGATATTATTATTACTTTTTTATGTTGTCTTCGATTAAATTCGTTATGGTATTATTACAGTTAGTTAATATTAGTAATATGGTTTTGTTGTTGATTTGTTTTATTTTTTTTTTATTTTTATATTGTTACTCTTGTATTATTATTCGTTCAACCGTCACTTATGCAATAGGTGAAATAATCAATTTTTCAGTTTACATATCCATAGGCTGTGTATTTTGTATGCGCCATAAGCTCAAAATATATTTTTAAAAAAATCTGCAAAAAATACAGTGGTATAACATTAAAGGTGAAAGTATGTAATATGAATATAATTGTGTACTTAATACAATGTTAGAAAAAAATTAAAAACAAAATTATAAATACATTGGACAAAGAAGTTATAATGTGCTTATCTAGCTGAAGGTGAACCGAGAGTGGCAAAAGAGATTTGGAGTTCAATTAAGCTAATAAACTGTAAGTGGTAGCATAATATCCCATAATACCACACTGATCGTAAAAATGTCTGTTTGTGACCACAGTGAATTTTTATAAACAGTGTGAGTTTTTGGGGTAAGTAGCTAAGTTATAAGCCAATTCAATTAAATTGATAAGTAGGCAGTACTCTTATCTTATCTCTGTTTTAAAATATCTGGTGTGACATTAAAATTGCAGATATTTTTATTATCTTTCGTTTCTTTTTGTAAATAAACGAGAAAAAAAATTGAAATATATTTTATTTTTTCCTAGAGAGGTATTGGACTCCCCCGTCAAATACGTGAGGTTTTCTAGTTGACTTATTTCATTCTTTTATTTTAAACTCATTCAATTTTAATTTTGTGATTTCAGTTTTATTTTTATTTTTCAAATAAATATAAATTATTTTCGAAAAATGAAAACAAATAAGCGATTTTCTATAAGACTCTATCAAGGAAAATGAAAAAGACATCAGAATAAAAAAAAAAAAGAATTCTGAAGTCATTCATTTCACTTGGTTTTTGTGACCAATGCCATACGGGGTAAATTGGACAAAATTCCACATTCCATTTGAATCGGAATGAGTAACAATAAAACATAACTTGACGTACATTTCAGTTCCATATTACATGACTTCTACACACCGCGTTTTTTGTATTTTATGCTTTTCATTTAAAACAAATTTCAGGTAATACAATTTTTTTTTATTATTTTAATTTTTAATAAAGCAAAAGTAAATTGTTTTTTTTTTTTTGTATGTTGGTTATTCATGTAAATGTATGATATATTGTAAAATCAATATTACCGCACCAATAATGATGAGATCATAATTATGCAAGGGCATGTCTATACATAGAAGTTTAAAAGAAATAAAAGAGACAGAGAAAAAGTGATTTCAATTCTTATATTAACCACCGTCTCGTTATGCGCCTATTGACTTTATGCTTAGACAAAATTATGTCAAATTAACTAAATTATAGTTATTACGATAATCCCAGGTGCCAGGTTTCAATGCGTTCGTTACACCTTGAAGCTATGTATCATGTCAATAGAATCAATATATTTTGTATTGAAATTAAACGGCAAGCAGAAGCACAATGAAAATCTCTTTACTTAGCCCTCCAAGACTGAATATATTGGATGGGACAGTACCAATAAAAAAAACACATGGCAATGTATAATAGGTAAGTACTCTTTTGCGCCCCAGAGTCAAACAAAAAAAACCGATCTCTTCTCTCTCGTTTGTTGTATTTAAACGTGTGAAAAATTAAGTTTACTTTTTAATACTTTTATGTTTAAATTTACATTTTATTCTTGTTTTCAGTGTTATTTCTACTGAACTCAACGTACACGTATAGGAAAAGCCTTCATTACATGATCACCTAATCGGAAGGTTCTGGTTTTATACACTTAAATATGAAATATACAACAACAATAAAATATAAAACAGAATTTCGTCTTTTGATATCCGTCCAACTAACTTGCTTTACATGGGACCGTACACATTTAATTTCCTTCATTTTGCAACATAAAACTTAAGTGTTACTCAATGTACATACATATCTCTCTCTCCCCATTTCTCATAAAAGAACATTCTGTTTTATTACCTCTCTGTTATATTAATAGTTAAAGTTTTTGTGTGTTTTTTTTTTTTTTAATAAAACGAAAATATAAAAATTGTTCCAATCTACGGCACAAATAGAAGAAAAACTGGGAAAATGCCCTGGAACACCAGTTGAATTACAATCCATATGGAATCATGTTAAAAAATTAAAAAAAAAAAAAAAAAAAAATTTCATGTAGGCATATTTTTATACTGGGAAACATGTTAACAAAAACAAGGGCATTCACTACTTTAAAAGCATCGCAATAACTGAAATTTTTCTTTCTGTTTTTCTCTCTTTCAATAAAATATTTTATTTTTCTCTTCAAATTTTTTATATTAAGTAAGAAAAAAAAAGTAAGATAATGTATTGCCCACAAGGTAATGAGACAAAAGATTATTTTCATACAAAAATAAAAATAAAAATTATTATAAAACTTAAGGTAGGTAAAATGTACTATGCGCACGATTACCATATAAGTTATTTTCCACTAAGTGAGAGATAGACAACAAAAAAAAAATAGTGTATGTTGTACCTTTTATGTGTGAATAAGTGAATTACACGTTTAACTTTACTCGTCCAAAAATAAAAAAAAAAAAAAACAAAACTTTAAAAAACAACAGAAAAAAATTAAGTAAAATAAAACACGAGAGAAAGATGATGTTGTTAAAGACTATACGGCTTTTCTTTAGAGTAATGTAACAGCTACAACAACAAACCATCAGCAATTATGTGGTACGTTGGTAGCACCTTCAAAAAAATATCATAGACATGTTACGTTATAGATTCAATCCGTTCCAAATGGATGTATTTACCAATCCACCTAGAACTCCACTCAATCCAAAGAAAGAAAAGATGAAGTACTTAAGCCATAAAAAAAAAAAAAAAAAAAAA